>JASAOG010000047.1:0-535000 GCA_030265305.1 Biomphalaria pfeifferi
TTAGCTAAAGAGACATTGTAACGAGATTGTCAAGTTGTGGAGGTTTCTCTACTAGTGATTTGGGAAAAACAATGGAGCCTTCAGCCTGTATACAATGGCTTGGGACTTAATGACTGAGTGATGTACAGGAACATTTTTTTGCGTTGATTAGCCCACTTTGTGGTACATAAAAACGGTTATATTTCTTGGAACCCTTGGGCCTCTATAAGAAATAAAGAAAGAAATTCCGAAAGAATCCCAACATCAACGACTTTGTCCGTCTACAACACAGGACAATGGGACAGCCTAGTGACCGTCAAGTTTGGGCAGTTTCTGAACAATGTTAACCCTAAATAGCAATGTCTTCTACTTGGACAAAAAAGGAAATCCTCCGAAAGGATGTTAGCAAAGTCTGTAAGTTTGGCATGGTCCTTAAGCGTAACTCTCGACAAGAAAAACATAAAAAACACTTTTTTTAAAAAGAAGAGGGTATCTGGGTGATTGCTTTTAAATGCTTGTATAAAAATATAAAAAGGTGAACGATATGAACGACTCGTGGGCTAAAGCCTCCTTATCCTCCTCAAACCAATACACTCACTAACCACTCTGTCAGCGAAACGCTTATGATAATAGAAGGTTTAATAGTTATCTATTGTTATCTTCAAACTTTAAAACGTCGACGGAACCTAGAAAGTATAAATGGGGGCTGTGTACATTTTTTTCCTTGTTCCAAAGAAAACATTTTTTTTACCGATAATTAATTAACTATTTGGTTACTTTTTAAAATGTATTATTGTGTTGTCAGATAAAAGAAATAATTGTGCAAAATTTCAGCATCATCCGAAATTAGGCGTGGGATAAATAACGTGTAAAAAAAGTTTTTACCAGACACGCAGACGGACAGACAGACAGACAGTCAAAGTGAGTTGGTATAACTTTGTAACAAACTTAGAAAATGATGGGAAATCTGATTTCATTTCATTTTGTAGAGGTTTAATCTTCATTTCTTATAGCAAACCTCTTTGTTTTTTAAGAGTTCTACATGTAAGCTGTTTTGTTGTTGTTAAAGATGATACCTTCTCGCTCTGTCTGTCTGGTAGTCATTTGGAACACGCTATTTCTGCCACTTCACCTTGCCCAATTATTCATTGTCACTAACAATACATGAATATTTCTCCTCTGCTCTCTCTGTCCTTTTTTTCTCTCTTTCGCTATCTCTTCCCTTCTCTCTCTCTCTCTATCTCTTCCCTTCTCTCTCTCTCTCTCTCTCTCTATCTCTTCCCTTCTCTCTCTCTCTCTCTCTCTCTATCTCTTCCCTTCTCTCTCTCTCTCTCTCTCTCTATCTCTTCCCCTTCTCTCTCTCTCTATATATATATCTTCCCTTCTCTCTCTCTCTCTCTCTATCTCTTTCCCTTCTCTCTCTCTCTCTATCTCTTCCCTTCTCTCTCTCTCTCTCTCTCTATCTCTTCCCTTCTCTCTCTCTCTCTCTCTCTATCTCTTCCCTTCTCTCTCTCTCTCTATCTCTTCCCTTCTCTCTCTCTCTCTCTCATCTCTCTATCTCTTCCCTTCTCTCTCTCTCTCTCTCTCTATCTCTTCCCTTCTCTTCTCTCTCTCTCTCTCTATCTCTCTCTCCTTCCTCTCTCTCTCTCTCTCCTCTCTATCTCTTCCCTTCTCTCTCTCTCTCTATCTCTTCCCTTCTCTCTCTCTCTCTCTCTATCTCTTCCCTTCTCTCTCTCTCTCTCTCTCTATCTCTTCCCTTCTCTCCTCTCTCTCTCTCTATCTCTTCCTTCTCTCTCTCTCTCTCTCTATCTCTTCCCTTCTCTCTCTCTCTCTATCTCTTCCCTTCCTCTCTCCTCTCTCTCTCTCTATCTCTTCCCTCTCTCTCTCTCTCTCTATCTCTTCCCTTCTCTCTCTCTCTCTCTCTCTCTCTATCTCTTCCCTTCTCTCTCTCTCTCTCTCTATCTCTTCCTTCTCTCTCTCTCTCTCTCTCTCTCTTCCTTCCCTTCTCTCTCTCTCTCTCTCTACTCTCTTCCCTTCTCTCTCTCTCTCTCTCTCTCTATATCTCTTCCCTTCTCTCTCTCTCTCTCTATCTCTTCCCTTCTCTCTCTCTCTCTCTATCTCTTCCCTTCTCTCTCTCTCTCTCTCTATCTCTTCCCTTCTCTCTCTCTCTCTCTATCTCTTCCCTTCTCTCTCTCTCTCTCTATCTCTTCCCTTCTCTCTCTCTCTCTCTATCTCTTCCCTCTCTCTCTCTCTCTCTCTCTATCTCTTCCCTTCTCTCTCTCTCTCTCTATCTCTTCCCTTCTCTCTCTCTCTCTCTCTCTCTCTATCTCTTCCTTCTCTCTCTCTCTCTCTCTATCTCTTCCCTTCTCTCTCTCTCTCTCTCTATCTCTTCCCTTCTCTCTCTCTCTCTCTATCTCTTCCCCTTCTCTCTCTCTCTCTCTATCTCTTCCCTTCTCTCTCCTCTCTCTCTATCTCTTCCCTTCTCTCTCTCTCTCTCTATCTCTTCCCTTCTCTCTCTCTCTCTCTCTCTCTCTATCTCTTCCCTTCTCTCTCTCTCTCTCTCTATCTCTTCCCTTCTCTCTCTCTCTATCTCTTCCCTTCTCTCTCTCTCTATCTCTTCCCTTCTCTCTCTCTCTATCTCTTCCCTTCTCTCTCTCTCTATCTCTTCCCTTCTCTCTCTCTCTCTCTATCTCTTCCCTTCTCTCTCTCTCTCTATTCTCTTCCCTTCTCTCTCTCTCTCTCTCTCTCTCTATCTCTTCCCTTCTCTCTCTCTCTCTCTCTCTCTCTATCTCTTCCCTTCTCTCTCTCTCTCTCTCTATCTCTTCCCTTCTCTCTCTCCTTCTCTATCTCTTCCCTTCTCTCTCTCTCTCTATCTCTTCCCTTCTCTCTCTCTCTATCTCTTCCCTTCTCTCTCTCTCTATCTCTTCCCTTCTCTCTCTCTCTATCTCTTCCCTTCTCTCTCTCTATCTCTTCCCTTCTCTCTCTCTCTCTATCTTCTTCCCTTCTCTCTCTCTCTATCTCTTCCTTCTCTCTCTCTCTCTCTATCTCTTCCTTCTCTCTCTATCTCTTCTTCCCTTCTCTCTCTCTCTATCTCTTCCCTTCTCTCTCTCTCTATCTCTTCCCTTCTCTCTCTCTCTATCTCTTCCCTTCTCTCTCTCTCTCTATCTCTTCCCTTCTCTCTCTCTCTATCTCTTCCCTTCTCTCTCTCTCTCTATCTCTTCCCTTCTCTCTCTCTCTATCTCTTCCCTTCTCTCTCTCTCTCTATCTCTTCCCTTCTCTCTCTCTCTCTATCTCTTCCCTTCTCTCTCTCTCTCTCTCTCTCTATCTCTTCCCTTCTCTCTCTCTCTATCTCTTCCCTTCTCTCTCTCTCTATCTCTTCCCTTCTCTCTCTCTCTCTCTCTATCTCTTCCCTTCTCTCTCTCTCTCTATCTCTTCCCTTCTCTCTCTCTCTATCTCTTCCCTTCTCTCTCTCTCTATCTCTTCCCTTCTCTCTCTCTCTATCTCTTCCCTTCTCTCTCTCTCTATCTCTTCCCTTCTCCTCTCTCTCTCTATCTCTTCCCTTCTCTCTCTCTCTCTATCTCTTCCCTTCTCTCTCTCTCTATCTCTTCCCTTCTCTCTCTCTCTATCTCTTCCCTTCTCTCTCTCTCTCTCTATCTCTTCCCTTCTCTCTCTCTCTCTATCTCTTCCCTTCTCTCTCTCTCTATCTCTTCCCTTCTCTCTCTCTCTATCTCTTCCCTTCTCTCTCTCTCTCTATCTCTTCCCTTCTCTCTCTCTCTCTCTCTCTCTATCTCTTCCCTTCTCTCTCTCTCTCTCTCTATCTCTTCCCTTCTCTCTCTCTCTATCTCTTCCCTTCTCTCTCTCTCTCTATCTCTTCCCTTCTCTCTCTCTCTCTATCTCTTCCCGTCTCTCTCTCTCTCTATCTCTTCCCTTCTCTCTCTCTCTATCTCTTCCCTTCTCTCTCTCTCTCTATCTCTTCCCTTCTCTCTCTCTCTATCTCTTCCCTTCTCTCTCTCTCTCTATCTCTTCCCTTCTCTCTCTCTCTCTCTATCTCTTCCCTTCTCTCTCTCTCTCTCTATCTCTTCCCTTCTCTCTCTCTCTATCTCTTCCCTTCTCTCTCTCTCTCTCTATCTCTTCCCTTCTCTCTCTCTCTCTCTATCTCTTCCCTTCTCTCTCTCTCTCTCTATCTCTTCCCTTCTCTCTCTCTCTCTCTATCTCTTCCCTTCTCTCTCTCTCTATCTCTTCCCTTCTCTCTCTCTCTCTCTATCTCTTCCCTTCTCTCTCTCTCTCTCTATCTCTTCCCTTCTCTCTCTCTCTCTCTATCTCTTCCCTTCTCTCTCTCTCTCTCTATCTCTTCCCTTCTCTCTCTCTCTATCTCTTCCCTTCTCTCTCTCTCTCTCTATCTCCCCATTTCTCTGATGTCTATCTTCTTTTAGTTTTTACAATTCTTGTCTATTTTCAGGTAAACAATGAACTCGAAAACGACTCTACCTATTTTTTTTGTTAGAAATTTGATGGTTTAGAATAAAGTTTATATATATGTAATGTATGTTTGGAAACAGAATTACTAGATAATTGGTCACACGTGGAAAAACCCTGGATTGAACTTTATCATTTTCCAAAGTTAAATTTTTTCTGAAGTAGACAATGTTCATGTTGACAACACACACCTACGTCATCGGGTATTACAGAGTTCTATAAATAAATAGAACATGCAGGAACACCGTCTTTTAATGTCTGTATCCATAGGCTTATCAAAATCTTCTATACCAGAGGTTCTCAAACATTTTGACCCGGGACCCTTTTATATAGTCATAATTTGACCACGTATACCTAAGTGAAAAAAGCTAAACAAATGCCTAATATAGAAGTTAAAAATGTTGAAAATAACCAACACATTTTGTTGTCGTGTTTATCGTGATTATACTTACACAAATTGTTAAATTGAATAAGTTCGATGATGTTGACATTCGATGAAAGTATTGATGTCCGGCTTAATGTTTGTAAGAAGAAACCTCCATGTTCTACCAAATAAGAAGACCGGAAAGAAGTCAACATCTTTATTACAATGACCAATAATGCAGAATAGAATATGGACATTTGTTTTTGTTATCATAATGTTTTGTCCTTGTTCAACCATTGGTTTCAGTTCCTCGTTTGTGGATATTTCACTAAGCTACTCCTGTATTAGAATGGATTCATCTGTGATTTGGATCTGAGTTTGTCCTCGCGCGAATGTGTTCGACACCCAGTCGGGAATAGCCAAGTGAAGCATGTTTTCCAACCTTTGGTTTAGGTCGGCATAGATTAGTATGTAATGGATGGGCGATTTGACTATTATTAATATTATCCAATTGGATAAAATGGCTCTTAGCGAAGAAGTTATTTTAATTCTATACAATCTTCAGCTTTCTGCCGACCCTACCGTTGTCTCGAGGACGACTGGGGGTCTACGGACCACAGTTCGAAAACCACTGTTCTATCACAATATTTCCAGATCCAGTATTCTAGTCTAGACTACTGTCTTTGAATGTTGCCATGTCTGGATTTGTATCACAAAATCATAATGTAATCTGAATAGATTTATAGATGAGTGTAACAAGGCTTTTTGGTTGGGGGCATGGGATAAAGTAAACATTGTACTATTGTTTTTAAATCTATTATTCGTTAGTTCTTACGAACGAAGTAATGGCTTGTACAGAATGTCACCAGCTTTTTAAAGGAGGAACTGTCGTTTTGAAAAAGTACTTTTATATTTTATTTCTTTCCATTTCTTCTCTTTTATGTATCTCTATGTCTGTATCTCTTTCGTATGTCTCTCCATGTCTCTCTCTCTCTCTCTCTCCATCTCTCTCCAAGTCTCTCTCTTTTCATGCCTCTTTAAAGTGTGTCTTTCTTTCGCCATGTCTCTCTCTCTCTCTCTCACCATGTCTCTTTATTCTTTTCTTTCTCTAGTTCATTCTGTCTCTTTACTCTGATTCTCTATTCCTATCTCACCATCTATCTTCCCCTCTGTTTCTTTCTCTTGAGCTCTGTTTCTCTCTTTTTTTCTGTCTTTTATTCTTCCACTGTCTGTCTCTCTGTCTCTCTCTTTCTCTTTACCTGTGTCTCCGAGTCTCTCTCTTTTCTTTATATTTATAGAGTGAAGTTTTATATGGAATTATTTTATGAACTTTTAATGAAGGAAAACAAAACAACTTCAAAGAGTTTACCTACAACTATTATCATTCATAGTTTTCATGTTTTTTTTTCCAACCATTTTTCCATAGTTCTCGTCCATGATTTCGTTGTGTATCTATCCACAGGTTCTCAGTTTGTTCTAGCCTGGTGTCTAAAGAATGAATCATAGGAGATGTTAGTGCGCTGGTCAACATGTTAGTACGTTTGTCAACATTGAAATGTGTGGACACTCTCGTAACACTGAACGTAAAGACCTTGAAATAAAGTGAGTTTATTCCTTTCAACCTCGCCCTTCTCCAGGTCCAATGATACGATACTTCTAGTGTTGCTTTGTCATTAGAAAATCATTAGAAAATGTCTCAGCGGATACTGTTAAGGGAACTACAATTAATTTTGTTTTCCTTAAAAGAACAACGCAGCGTAGCATACGCCCCCTGACCTCTTATTTTTTCTGAGCCTCGCTCTGTAACCGCGAAAATTACGTAAGGTAACTCTAGTCCGGCTTGCAGAAATAAATGAGTTATCTTTCCATGAATTTTTCATTCTGTTGCCGCATGGTTGGGCGACGAAGAGAATTATATATATATATAGAAAGCAATAATAATACATAGATACAAAGGTTTACAAACTAACAAACATAATGCATACATACATACACATACCTACATAGGAGGATTCTAGTTGCCTATCAGAGGACGTTACTGATGCAGACTGCTACGTCATCGGACAATGTTAAGAAGACTAGAATGAAATGTATTTCATTGAAATGATCTACGATCCTATTACTGCATGAGAATGACTATCAGTGACTATCAGTGACTATTTGTTTATACGTTGTCGTAAAATGCAAGCTTAAAGTGTATAACTTGTAGAAGCTGCGCCATGATGTTCACTATTATATCACTTCCGGTTACAAAATGATCTGATCACCTCCACGAATCGTTCAATAAGCTAATCAATCAATTTAAGTTTAGTAGCATAGGAATCAATCAATTAATTAATCAGTGATTTCTATACATCCTGTACTTTGTTTTACTTAAAACAAAAATAGCGTTGTCGATGAATTTCACTTTTGTTAGTCTCAGGCAGTCTTAGTACGACTATGTGTTCATCTCGTGGACTACTTTGTCATGTAACTCTGGAGCCTTATTCTCGAGAGACACTCACGTCCACATATAGCGCAGGTTTTGTTGGCATACGCTTTGGCGGTAGTGGAGCCAGACATTTTTGAGAACAAACGCCAATGCTTTTTCACTGTCCATAACTTTCTTGGTCACCATGTAGTGCTATAGGGCTATGTCTTTCCAGTAGTCAGCATCAATGTCCACTTAAAATTCACTGTAACTCATACTAATTCATACTAAGTACACCCAAAACTTTTTTTTTACAAACCTTACATCTACTCACACTGTCTGTCTTGTTGAAAGTTTGTACATGTTATTTCTCCAACACCCAATCTCGGATTAAACTAAAATTTCGCACAATCATTTCTTTTACCTGACACCACAAGATTCAATTTAAAAAATTAACCACTTAGCTACTTAACTATTGGTAATAAATGGCTTTGTTTGATATCTCAAACAAAGTTAAAGAAATAGTACTTGACTGAAGTGGTGGTATAAGCTGAATTAGTCCCCTTTATAGATTGTCGCCTGAGGCCTATTTCAAATTTAATTACACGACTGATTCAAAGTAATTGATACACTTAACATATATTCTTTTGTGAAAGTATTTTTTTATTTGCTTGTTTTTAACTTTTTAGTGCGTTATAATATAATAATAATTCGCTACAAAGACAATGCGAGAGTATATACAATTTCCTTTTTGGTGAAGAAATAAAAAGTAAACCTTAATTCAGCAACCATTAAACCTGAGTAAATGTCAACACATTCTAGACGAAGTAAGTCACCAGCTTACATAACACCAAATGTAATGAATTTCTTGATATTTTGTTTCATTAATTTTTGTTCTATTTGAGTTCGCTTTTTTTTTTTTGGCTTGTTTCTTTGTTTCGTTTTGTCTTTGATAATTCTAGTTTTTCTTGTTTTGCTTTACTGTCTAATCTTGTAGTTCTCTTTTATACTTTTTATTAGAGAAATCATTGTTTTCGAGTCAGAAGATTATAGAAGAGTACATTGCTTCTCGTGATAACGAAGACCCAGTAGATTTTATATTGTGTCATTCAGACGCCAAGGTCGATTTAAGCTTGCTTTTTTTCTGTCGTCTGAGATTTTGTGTAAAGGTAGTTGTTCTTAGGATTTCAAATGTCCCGCGGTCATTGTATGTGTTCTCCAGCCGTCTCGTTCGTAAACCCACTTCTGACACCAAATTTTTCTTTATACGACTAATACTTAGAAATTCTTAGTTAATATGTGTATGAGCTGTATATTTTTGAGTATCTAGGGAGGAGGCCGTAGAAAGTATTGTTCTTAAGTAATCCTCTTTTACGCACATCAAAAAAAAAATAGCCTTAAACCACACCATACTGTAAAAAGTGTCTTGTCAAAAGGAATAAGGACTCGGTCTTGAAATATATAAGCCCTGCTATATTAATTGACTTTATTAGTTTATAGTTTATGTCCTTATAAGAACACTCATCCTCTTACTCTCTCTCTCCCTATTTATCTCTCACTCTTTATCTCTTTCTTTATATCTCTATTTCCTATCTCCTTATCTGTCTCTATTAATGTATCTTTCTATTTCTCTCCCCCTCTCTTTATCTCCTTATCTTCTATCTTTTAAAAAGAAGTTATGTATGTCTGTATGTAACTATAAATATAATCCTAAGTAATCCTAGCCTGCACATCCAGTATGGAATACACAATAATACGTTATGAAATAATTCTTCATCAGAGTGTCCCACAAATAAATATAAAACATTTTTCAACCATCTTTTTCTTCAACAACGAAAGAAGATTAAAAAAAAACTATTTTTACGTCATTCGGCCTTGAATGTTTCTGTGTGTCACCGGATTGTAGTTTTTACATAGATTCAGTCTGGGCTATAAAATTGGATTTTTTGTTCAGAGACATAAATCCTAGCTGTGGAAGCGTTTCAATGGTCAAAGCCTAAACTAAAGAATATTTCGGTATTAAAAAACTCCACGGGAAGACACTAGTGATTGTTATGTTTGATTCTCTAAAATCTCAACTGTTTGTTGGATCTAAAGTTGGTAACTTAAGTCTACTTCTAAAACTACGCGTAGCTCTTAAGTCTACTTTTAGATCTATATAGGCCTACTATAGTTTAGAGTTGACCTAGATCTCTATATAACACTAGAATCTATTATACGCTTAAGCTTCAGTTAAGGTTTAAGAGATTACTTGATGTTCCTGCAGTTAATAAATTATTGTTTGCCGCAAATAAATTGATTAAAACCACTATTATATAGTCCTAACACGCGTATCAGATTCCCACTATAAACAGAAATTAAACACCACCACGTGACTCAGAAAAAAATTCGGAACAACCCCATTCATAATATTGCATAGAGGGTTAGTGTTATAATACTGCTACTTTCAAGTGCAGATATTGACTCCCATAACTTCTACCAGCATCTTACTTAAATTTACCCTCTTCAATGCAGGCTGACAAAATAGTTGTTAACTGCATTATTTTTTTTATAATCAAAGTTGTTGATATCACATGACCAGAAAACATGGATGTCGTTTCAACCACTACCACATGTTGAAAAGTTATACACATTTTTAGTTGAACTTTTTAATTTGTAACTAACAAAAAAATTATCTACGATTTTAACTAACGAAATTTTTTTTAGTTCTACTTTGGCATTAATTAATTAAAAGTGTCAAATATTTTAGTTAAATTTTGCCCATCACTATAAATAGATAGATTGGATTAGATGACACATCTTCTTAATAGATATATTAGACAGAGAGTATTATCGATTAATTGATTGATTGATTATACATAGATAAGTATATAGAAAATAATCGTATGTCTCACAACTCATGTCTGTGTAAGTTTCGTTAAGTATCTGGTTCTCAAAAGGAAATTTTTACACACTTTTCGGATTCATTATCTTCTCTTTGATTACCTCAAGATATAAATAGACGAAGTGCCTGTTGAAGATATGAGTTTGTTTAATTTATATATTTTGTGTACTTTAACTACAAGCAATATTAATAATAATAAAGCTAGGCTTCGAGAACTATTTTAACCAAGCGATAAACATCCTCTATTAGTGTACATCTTCTAGCATCAACGTAACAGCATTTTCACTTAGTTCAATGGAACAGCGTTAAGTATCCAAATACAGACAGGGTAAATAGAACACAGACTAAATCAATACATGTGCGTAGTGTAAATATAACTCCTGTTTCTAGCCGACTCCGTTGCTTTCCACAAGTGTAACAAATCACAACCCTTCAGATAACATCCAGGGCAGACACAGGCGCCTGATAACTACGTTAGTTTGTAAATCTGTAAATACTACCCCCCTTAATTTGATTTTGATATTTCTGACAAAAGGTTTTGCATGCACGTGCTGGTGGACAAGAGCCTACGGAAGGGGGGGGGGGGGGCAAGGGGGAAGAGGAACTTGTTATTTTAGGGAAGTTTTTTTTAGAAGTTGTAGATTAGAGAGAGTTTCTAGGAACTGGTTTGAGATCAATAAGGATGAGGCGTTTTAAAGAGGGGAATGTTTATTTTTCTGTTTGGATGGGGGGCGCCCCACTCCCTTTGCTGCACCCTGGTCCTTAGTATTTCATTTAGATTTTTGTTTTTCGAAAGGAGAGATCCAACTTGTTTAGAGATTCTATATCGTCTTTGAATGCAATGTGTGTGTGTGTGTCGTTACAATCTGATATTCTACTTCTTTGATTTACATTGACATGTTGGAAACTTTAGCACTTTAGAAAAATGGCTACTGTTTGTAAATTAAAGTTTGTTTTGCAGCGGCCCATGAAAGGAGAATAGCCGCTCTTAGGTTTGTATGGTCCTTCCGTATGTCCGTCGGTCCGTCCCGTTTCGATATCGTAAACTAGAAAAGATATCATGATACTTTAGACCTTTCAAAGTTATGATGCAACGGCTACTTTTTATCTTTTCTGAAAGCAACATTTTTTTTTTTTTTTAAATTAATTATGCAAGCAGTTTTTTTATAAAAGTACACCATTTTTACAACTATTCACTATTAATAGTAACAAACACGGGAGGGTATTTCGTAAGGGTGATAACTAGTTACACATATTTTAACACATTTATGCAACTGTATTCCATTTTTTATATTAAAAAAAATAATTTAAAAATTGTATTACTAAATTGCTAATTTCCTACATTTACAAAAGAATGCTTACTTTTTTAAAGAAAAAAAATCTATTTAGTAAGCATGTATAAGTGGAATATAAGTTAAAACAACAATTAATAATTAGTGTTTCATAATATTCCTGTGAACCACACACCCACATACACCATGTACACGTAATGAAAGAGAAACTGTTTTGGCAGTAAGAAACACGACCGGGCGATGGTCTGTTTTCAATTAAAGCTGTGAATCTCTATAAAGTTCAATGAAATTGGATAATTGGATCATAAAAAATTTTATTAAAAAAAAAATGAAGTAAAAACAAAACCAAATATATTTTCTCATGTATCAGCAACATTTCAAAAGTCACAAGAAAAAAAAAAGGGCAAGTAAAGCGAATGTGTAAATTGATTTTTATTTTGTCTTGAAGTTTCTGGCAACTTCAATCCTTTCCTTATCTTTTTCACTCCAAAACTAAAAGGTTGCTGCCTTAGCTGTTTTTTGTTTTTTTTTATATTTAGTTCTAAAATAAGATTCATACAAGCAGCGATCAGAAAATACCCAGACAATGTAATTAAATATAATTGGCCTTTTTAAAAAGATAAGCTGTGTCTGAAGCAGGCTGTCTTTTTTTTTCTTGGAGCTTAGACGGAAAGTAAATGTCGGACTTTAGGTTTAAGTGAATACAGAGCTTAGACAGAAAGTAAATGTCGGACAATAAGTGAATGCAGAGCTTAATTTAAAAGAAGAGAATTATATGCGTGACTATGCCTGGTGGCTGAGAGGTAAATCGCTTGCCTTCCGAACGGAGGTCCCGGGTTCGAATCCAGGTGAAGACTGGGATTTTTAACTTCAGGATATTTGGGCGCCTCTGAGTCCACCCATCTCTAATGGGTAACTGACATTAGTTGGGGAAAGTAAAGGAGGCTAGTCGTTGTGCTGGCCACATGACACCCTTGTTAACCGTAGGCTACAGAAACATCTGCCCTATAGACAACAAGGTCTGAAAGGTAATCGGGCTCGAATCCTGGTGATAACTGGGATTTTTAATTTTGTGATCTTTAGGGCGCTCCACCCAGCTCTAATGAGCACCTGACATTAGTTGGGGACATTTGTAGAATTGAATGCCTCAAAAGTAGAACATTTCCTGATGGAACAAATATCTACTCTCTTCACACGTAAACATCTCCCCACTCACACAGTCAAACACACACTCGCACCTTTGTCCGCACACATGTTGCCCTGCAACCAGGATAGAGAAATCCGCCCCTGAAACAAGCCAGTTTTAATTACCGGAGAGCTGGAAACGTATCTATATGAGCCCGACCAGAGTTGGGATGAAGCGCCCTGCCTTGGGTGCTCTCTGGCCCTGGCGTCACTTAGCCTACACGCAATGTCTGAACGGACCATCACGCTAACCAATGAAAATCCGACTCAAAAAAAAAAAAAAAAGTTAAAGCAAAGAGAAACAAGTTTTTTGTTCCAGATAGACGATAAGATACATTTTTAAGTATGTTTACAACAAAAAAAATGTCGTTGTCTGGAAGATTTTTTTCCAGAAAAAGCAATAAAGATATTAAGTTACAGAACATACATCAAATTTAGTTATTAGTAATAGTTTCACGATAAACTAAACAAGGTCAAGGAAGAAAACTAGAACTTCAATTTTTGCTAACTATATTTTTTTTTTAATTAGCCTGAAAGGCTTAATTTTAAACACAATTGATACTGTAGTTTTAAATGTGCGCACAACCTTTTCATAAATGAAACAAACAACACATAAAAAGACTTATATGACAAGAACTCCTTTATACAACTTTTTACGCTTGTTTTTCTCTTAATAACTAATTTATGTGAGATTAAAAAAAACAACGGAACAATTTTGACCTCACCACCCTCCCAATCCTTCGCCCCCCCCCCCCTCGCGAGAAAGACTCCTGGTTAAGCGAAAGTATAGTTCTACTATACTTAATAATATTCCCATGTTAGGCCTTTAGATCTAGCTTTAAAAGACAATGCGCAACTTTTCACTGAACATTAATGTATTAAAACTGTTCAAGGAAGGTAAAGATACACTTTAGATTTAGAGTCCGTCCAAGATGAACAGTTTCTCGTTCTTTAGCCAAATTTAAATGTCTTTTTTCTTACTTTGAAAAATGATAACGGTCAAATTAGAGTTTTCCCAATGTGGCCAACGAGCTAGTAATTCTTTTCCTAATGATTTACGGCAAATGTCAAATTTATAGCCGTTTAGCCGTTTTCGTGTCCACCGACGCAAGTTTTAGAATTTTGTTTCCGTGAAGTTATGAATTGAAAAGAGGTATTGTAAAAACATAGCTGATCAACACTATCTTTGTTCTGTACACCGGATACACCAAAATTCTAGTTATTTAAAGTTATAATATCATAGTTGGACCTAGGGTTTGGGTTCTATCTCCAATAGAAATACTTTAAAATTGTAAAAAAGGTAAAGTTCCCCTTTCAGACCTTGCGATCTATAGGGCCAGGGCCGGTCCTAGCAATTGCGGGGTCCTATGCGAAACTGATTGCCGGGGGGGGGGGGGGGGGTCTAGTCTAGTTGAGAATAAGGATAGTAAGTGAAAATCAAGTTTTTGTATTAGAAAATAAATTCGGCTTTGCATTTTATGCATTCGTTTCTAAGTACAAAATTGCGATCAAGTTAATTGTACTTTACGAATCTTGCAACCTATGGCATATTTTTATGCCAGTGACTATAAAAGTAAATAAGGTATTGGAACTTCCGGTTATGGGGAAAATTTGTCCGATCATTACATTTTATTACATGAAAGCTGACATTGCCTTTTTTTTATCAAGCGTAGGAATGGCATTTTCCATAATGAATGGCACACACAAATGATAATTTTGTCTATTTTTCATGAGATTTTTATGACTTTTCAGGAGATTTTAATTGGTGCAAGACATTTCCAAAAATTTTTCGTATATATTTATCTATTAATAATTACACATAGAATTAGCGCGGGGCCTATGAAAGCGCGGGGTCCACTGCGACCACATAGGTTGCAGTGGCTTAAGACGATGTTAGGGCAGACGATGTTAAGTTCATATGTTTCTTTGACCAACAATTAACGAGCCGGGAGTCATTTCGCCAGCACAACGACCAACCACTTTTACTTTCCCCAAATAAAGTAGGCCTACCCATTAGAGTTGGGTGGACTCAGGGGGGCACCTTAAAATCCGAAATTCAAAATTCTAGTCTTCAATGAGATTCTAACTTAGGACCTCAGGTTCGGAAGCTAAGCGCTTAACCACTCACCCCCGTGAAATACTTTGTGCCTCTGTCAATAATGTTTCCCAAACTTTTTCCCTAATGGAACACTTCGCTAATCGTGAGTATTTAGAGGAACACTTTGCTTATTTTTAGAGAGATTAATTCACGTAGTGGCCTACTAATTAATTATTCCAGTAGTTCGTGGAACACATATACAGGCCTAGCGGAACACTAGAGTTCCAAGGAACCCAGTTTGGGAAACACTGTAACACTGTGTTTTTGCCTACAAATGGCATTCTACGAACGTGGCCAAGCCAGCCAAGGCGTCTACTGCTGATAACAGAGCGAATGTTCGGGCACCCTGTTCTTCGTAGCACTTCCTCATTGGTTATTTTATCTTGCCACCTTATTTTAAAGATCCACCTTAGGCATCGGAGGTGGAAGACATTCAGCTTTTTTTCCTGCCCTGAGTAGGTTGACCATGTTTCACTTCCGTTTAGCAAAGTGCTCAACACACAGGTCGGTAGACTATAGCTAGAGAATTGTTAGTCAGCAATATGTTGTTCCACACTCTTTTCTGCTACCGTTCGTATAATGCAAGTAGGTCGACTTCCACAAGACATTCTGTATGGCGATCTAATAGAAGGCAGGAGAGCCGCTGGTCGCCCATTTTTACGGTATATGGATCATGCAAACGTGACATGAAGCTCTTTCAAAATCGACACTAGCAGCTGGAAAGAGGTGGCACTGGATAGATCCACGTGGAGAGAGAGCATAAAGGAAGGGTCTAGGATTGCGGATGTCACACACTACAGAAGCAGAAAGAAGGGTGAAAGTGCAACGGCGCCTGGTGATCACATATGCCTAACCTGCGATCGCAGCTGTGTATCAAGGATTGGTCTCTTTAGTTACACAAGAATTTGTAAAGGGAAAAGATCGTCTCTCGAAACACAAAATGCCACAGGACAGGAAGGCCCCTACAAATGTTAAAAATTGTGTTTTTGAGTCACGTATTACATAAGTGCTGTCGCTGTCTTCTTGAAGTATATCTTTTTTTTTAAAGTAAAGTTCCCTTTTCAGACCTTGTGGTCAATAGGCCAGATGATGTAAAGGTCATCTGTTTCTGTGGCCTACGGTTAACGAGTAACGAGGAAGTCATGTGGCCAGCACAACGACCTACCGCTTTTATTTTTCCCCAACTAATGTCAAGTACCAATTAGAGCTTGGTGGACTCAGAGGCGCCCAAAGATCCCGAAATTAAAAATCCCAATTTTCATCAGGACCCTCGGTTCGGAAGCAAAGCGCTTTAGCGCTCATCCATCGCACCTTCTGAAGTCTTATTAACTTCTCATTAAAGAACGATTAATTGAAAAAGCTAAATTAATTTTAAAAAATCTCTTCTTTTATACCAAGTTTCAGCTATTGAAACAAGCTTGTTTGGGTTATTATTTGAATAATTAAATGTTGGAATTTCTTCTTAGTATTGTAACGGACTTTATGGCTTTGATGTTTGCCTTTATAAAAGGGATTCTCTAATGCAGAGGCGTAGCGGGGAGCTCATCGTCTATAACTTGGAGGGCGCGTGTACGCGAGATTTCAGAATATTAAAAGAATCCCAATTAATACGATCAGGGGCGGATTTAAGTAAGTGAAGTTCCCTGAGCAGGATTTTGTGGTGTCTCCTACACTTTTTGGCCACATTTAATTAAAAAAAAAAACACTTGTTAATAATAGTACTTCTACCAAGTAGCACGCGCCATATTTTAAAATAAATAAATAAAGTAGTTGTAAATTTAATTTAATTTTCTTTTTTAAAAAAATAATTAATATGAATATTTTAGTTTTTAGTTCCAAATCTGTTTGTGAAAGGAAAGGCTCTGGGTTGACGCACTGCCCTAAATCCGGAGATACATTTCTAAATCATGAGCACGCTACAAGCGGACAGTTCTGAATCACGACAGAGGCGGCGTCAACTTTAAAACTAGTGTTGGTAATACTACAAACAAAAATAAATAACTAGAGGGGAAAAAATCGTAAAGGTTGCTGACCCGTCCGAATTTTTAAATTTTTTTTCCTTTTTTGTGGGTTCACCCACTTGTGAAAGCCCGTGGGCAGTAGCCCCGCCCCAATTCTGGCCCTATATACGAAGATAAAGGAGTTATCTACTCACAGTCCAAAGTGATAGGGTCATCTCCCTCACCTTCTCCCGACATGCAACCTCGCCCCTGATTGGATCTCTCCTCAACTCTTTCATTCCTCTTCATTCTTTTTTTGTGTTTTGTTTGAAGCTTGATTAATTAAATATCTCTCGTCATGACTTCTCATGTTAATTAAAAATGCAAGGTCGAGTCGAGCATGTCACGAAATAAGGTCAAGGCTGCCGAGATCTACACTCGCTAAGAAAAGTATTAATGTATTGAAATCAACGAAATGGGAATAAAAGAAAAAGATTCCTGCCTTGGGCCAAGTTTTTATTTCTACAAGTAACGAATTGATGTAACTTTTTGAACTGGGTCAATGACTTATCACCCTTATACTGTCAAATAAAATATTCCAAACCATGTTTGCAATAGCGTGAACTTAGTAATAATATAATAATACAATAAAAATTCGAATCCATAACTAGAAACCATAAAGTAACAAAAAATATACATAACACTACCTGTAGTAAGGTGTGTTTACAGTGTTAGGACCTCAAATCAGATATACGTAGAATGATTTTAACGAAAATATATCTCCAAGACAGTACATATTTGTAGTCATAAATTAAATTATGACTTTATTACATTTCCTCTTTTCAGCTTGTAAATCCTTTATGGGAAGAAACGGGGAAAAAATCTTTCTGGAAACGGTTCTCCAAAACGGCTCTATTTTCCTAGAAATGTAACACTTTATGAATATTTTTTGGAAAAGAATTCTTAGATGATCGGCCACACAAGGAAGTCTCTGGCTTGACCGTTATAATTTATACAACTATAAAAACATCATAGATTTGGTGTTTTGTAGGATTTTAATGCACTACATGTTCAACTCTGCCCCCCCCCCCCCACTACAGTCTCTCGAGAGAGTTGAATGGCATGTTCCCTTTGCCCAACGTAGCGCCGACTGTATTTTACCTTCAAGTATTTATATTTGGGTGTTCAACTCTTCTACAAATAATATTACTAAAATACACTTGGCTTGTAGCATTAACGCGAAAATGCTTGTACAAAACATGTAAATACCAATGTAAAAACTTCTACAAATGAATAAAAAAAATTCGTCTGTACAAGTCTGTGTATACATGTTACAGAGAAGAAAAGGAGTGGTTTTTTTTCATCATTTTATTTTGCGTTGAAGGGATGAGTCACTGTATCCCCACGAAAATCAGGTGTTGGCAAAAATAGATTCTATTTCTCAATCAATGAAAAAGAAAATGCCTCTCTCTCTTAACTCAATAACTCATTTACATGCAACGTAAGTAAACAAATGGAGGACATTTTTTATTTGCCAAACTGTCAAGTCCTGATTTTACCTTTGACCGTCACCTGTGAGGTCATGGCGTTTATCTGTCAGTCATGCCAGAGGTCATAGCGTTTATCTGTCAGTCATGCCAGAGGTCATAGCGTTTATCTATTTGCGTGCTTCTGATAATCTGAAGACACAATGAACAGATGAAAGAAATGGCTCCAGGATGGCTCATCTCCGACAGTCACATTACCGCTGACAGTTTGTGGTCCGGCGACTGCAGAAGTGACTCGATGTGGCGCTGTCAGGGCCTTTTTCTTGAACATCCGGTCTTGGGAGGTTAGCAAGAGTTGGGTTTACTTGACTTTTCTGTGGACATCAGGCTAAGATTCGGATCATTTCTGCATTTAAAGCAAAAAATGTAAAAAGTCAATTATATGTGTGTGTGTGTTTAAAAAGGATCGTTCCTTGGTACTCATTTATTCTCGTTATAACATTCGAAGTCTCATCATAAAAACCAATGTCTCGTTATAAAAACCAATGTCTCGTTATAAAAGCCAATGTCTTATCATAAAAGCCAATGTCTCATCATAAAAGCCAATGTCTCGTCATAAAAATCAATGTCTCGTTATAAAAATCAATGTCTCTTCCCAGCATCTTTACAGTTCTCAAGCAACGCCACCTGCGCTGGCTCGGACATGTTCGCCGGATGGAGGACAATCGCATCCCAAAATATCAATTTCTATGGGCAACTTGCGTCTGGCTCAAGGAAAACTGGTCGCCGACATCTCCGTTACGTTGATGTGATAAAAAGGGATTTAAAATCAGTGAACATCGATACTGACCATTGGGAAGACAGCCTTAGACCGCACTAGTTGGAGAGAGACGGTGACCAAGAAAGCTATGGACAGAGAGAAAACATGGGCTTCAGCTCTTGAAGAAAAGTGTGTCATACGGAAAATGGCCAGCTCCTCTACCACCAAAGCGAAAGCCACCATGGCCTGCAATATATGTGGACGGGAGTGTCTCTCCAAAATGGGGCCCTACAACTACATGAAAAAAATGTTCGAGATGAATCAAAGTCGTTCTACGACTGAAGGAGGCAAATATAAGTTTCGCAGTCGTATGGCCATGACGGAGAGCCGAAACTTTAAATGGAAATCCCAGAGAAGTCTTTCTGTTTGATACCGACGTCTCAGAAGTCTTTCTGTTTGATACGACGTCTCAGAAGTCTTTCTGTTTGATACGACGTCTCAGAAGTCTTTCTGTTTGATACGACGTCTCAGAAGTCTTTCTGTTTGATACGACGTCTCAGAAGTCTTTCTGTTTGATACCGACGTCTCAGAAGTCTTTCTGTTTGATACGACGTCTCAGAAGTCTTTCTGTCGACGTCTCAGAAGTCTTTCTGTTTGATACCGACGTCTCAGAAGTCTTTCTGTCGACGTCTCAGAAGTCTTTCTGTTTGATGCCGACGTCTCAGAAGTCTTTCTGTTTGATGCCGACGTCTCAGAAGTCTTTCTTTTTAATACGACGTCTCAGAAGTCTTTCTTTTTAATACGACGTCTCAGAAGTCTTTCTGTCGACGTCTCAGAAGTCTTTCTGTTTGATGCCGACGTCTCAGAAGTCTTTCTTTTTAATACGACGTCTCAGAAGTCTTTCTGTTTGATACGACGTCTCAGAAGTCTTTCTGTCGACGTCTCAGAAGTCTTTCTGTTTGATACCGACGTCTCAGAAGTCTTTCTGTTTGATACGACGTCTCAGAAGTCTTTCTGTTTGATACGACGTCTCAGAAGTCTTTCTGTTTGATACGACGTCTCAGAAGTCTTTCTGTTTGATACCGACGTCTCAGAAGTCTTTCTGTTTGATACGACGTCTCAGAAGTCTTTCTGTCGACGTCTCAGAAGTCTTTCTGTTTGATACCGACGTCTCAGAAGTCTTTCTGTCGACGTCTCAGAAGTCTTTCTGTTTGATGCCGACGTCTCAGAAGTCTTTCTGTTTGATGCCGACGTCTCAGAAGTCTTTCTTTTTAATACGACGTCTCAGAAGTCTTTCTTTTTAATACGACGTCTCAGAAGTCTTTCTGTCGACGTCTCAGAAGTCTTTCTGTTTGATGCCGACGTCTCAGAAGTCTTTCTTTTTAATACGACGTCTCAGAAGTCTTTCTGTTTGATACGACGTCTCAGAAGTCTTTCTGTCGACGTCTCAGAAGTCTTTCTGTTTGATACCGACGTCTCAGAAGTCTTTCTGTCGACGTCTCAGAAGTCTTTCTGTTTGATGCCGACGTCTCAGAAGTCTTTCTGTTTGATGCCGACGTCTCAGAAGTCTTTCTTTTTAATACGACGTCTCAGAAGTCTTTCTTTTTAATACGACGTCTCAGAAGTCTTTCTGTTTGATACGACGTCTCAGAAGTCTTTCTGTCGACGTCTCAGAAGTCTTTCTGTTTGATACCGACGTCTCAGAAGTCTTTCTGTTTGATACCGACGTCTCAGAAGTCTTTCTGTTTGACACCGACGTCTCAGAAGTCTTTCTGTTTGATGCCGACGTCTCAGAAGTCTTTCTGTTTGATGCCGACGTCTCAGAAGTCTTTCTGTTTGATGCCGACGTCTCAGAAGTCTTTCTGTTTAATACCGACGTTTCAGGATAACTAACACTGCAAGCATGACAATGACAGTGTCAGAGGCAGCTTTCTCTTCTCTGTTTCCTCTTTTTGCTCTCTCATTTACCTTTCCTCCTCTCCATCTCGCCAGCAACGCTACAAAGAAACGACGTCTGTCTGGCAATGTGACATACGCTCCAGGCCTTTGATAGGATGATACATGGTGTTAAAACATGTTCTACATTTCTCCCAAATGGCTTCCCGTGACGTAATCATCTACTTTCAATCAGACACGTTCAAGACGTCTCAAACCTTTGAACTTTTTGTTAGGATCCTCGCGAACATCATGAGATTATTCAAATTAGATCCACCAAATATAGAACCATCTTCACGCCAGAACAAAAACTAGGTATAACATATATAGAGAGACCGACAAAAATAGCAAGGGAATCCACTGGAAGACTTACATTGACAAAAGCAATCATTCATAGCTCGTTGGGGCAGGGATTACCTGGCATGGAAGGATGCTCTGTGTAATGGTATAATCGATGCTCGGCTACGACGCGACCTTCAAACGGCTAGACGTAAATAGTAAGACATGTTTCCAATTGCAGGTGGGGAGCGGAGCACAAAGGGGGAAGGGGGTGGCATAATCATGTCAGAAATAATCCTCCTCATTAAAAGACCGTTCAAGAATTTTTGGCCAATGTTATTAACTCTCTATTTTTGACATGCCTCCAGAGTTAAATCTATAACACAGGGAGTTGTTTTTTCCTTTGTACACAGCATACTTTTTAAAGTCAATATATAATGATTTAAAAAAACTATTTCCGTTTTTTAAACCGAAAAATTATGAAAATTTTTAGCCTTCTGCATTTTTTTTTCTGGGTTGTTACCAAACTTGAAATAAGGAAGCCGTCATCCCATGTCGTTCTTAGTGGAGTTTGACCTTACTGGTACCAAACTTTGCCGATAACAATAACTTATAGAAATGACTCCAGAAAAAAAGTTTGTTTTACATTTTTTTTAAAAAGAGGTTTAAAGGCTTTGGGATTTGATGGTGTCTCTTATTTAGTGTCCAATGTATTTGATTTCGAAGTACACTTTTTTTTACCCTTTAAATTCATTACATTCAGACCAAGAGACCTGATCAACAGGTAAGGTATACTTGACCAAACCTGTGGCTATCTAGAGGCCATATCTTTGAGGGTTACAAAGACCATTCTTCAGGGAACAGTACCAGGATACAGAAGAAGAGGCAGACAGAGAAAGTGATGGGAAGACAACAAAAAAAAGGGCTGCCTTTGAAAGAGGTTCTATCCAAGGCAAAAGACAGACCGGAATGGAGAAAGACAGTTGACAAATCTTGTGTGGTGCCCCAACGGTCCAACAGACTAAGGGATAAATGATAGCTTTTGGAATTTTTTTTCTGAATTTGCATTTGTTCTTAAAGAACATTTAGTCGGGTAAATAAAGATTTATGTTGGCTGTTCCTACTCCTAATGAGAAAGTGTTCCCATTGCCTAGGTTCTTCATTTCTCCCAGAAGTCGTTAACCACAGAGCAATGTGAAAAGCTACTCAACGCATTCAACTGTTTAAATATTCAGCATCTGAGAGTGCAATCAAATGATGTCGAGATGGAAGAGCTTTAACTCGTGTTCAGTGGAGCTTTAGTGAATCTGAACAGCATTTTTTTGTTGCTGTTTTGTATTTTTTGTCGAAGAAGAGCGATAGTTACGCAACACCCACATTTTGAGTATATAGCTAGCATTGCAAATAACAGGTAACTACAAAGTAGTTTTGCATTAATTTAAGAAGCTAGCACAGAACTTTTTCTAACTTTTTCTTTCCGCTAGTTTCGTCGAAGTTGATGTTGTAAGTTAGAATGAGAACTTTAAGCTTCCTGTAAACTTAAAACAGACTCTATACAGTGTATTATAAAATTGAGACGAAAAGAGGAGACCTAAAAAACCAGAAAATGAGAGAGGCAGGGACAATTGTCGAGAGAGAAAGAGAATTTGTTAGAGGAGACAAAGAGACAATGATTTAGATAGACAAAGAGAAATTGAAAGTAAGCAGAC
This sequence comes from Biomphalaria pfeifferi, assembly GCA_030265305.1. Lineage (NCBI taxonomy): Eukaryota > Metazoa > Mollusca > Gastropoda > Planorbidae > Biomphalaria > Biomphalaria pfeifferi. The sequence continues at coordinate 22,799 of JASAOG010000047.1, forward strand.
ATTCAAAGAGACAAAGAAACAGACAAAAAGAGATTAGATAAAGTGGCGAAGAAGAGAAAGGCAAAGAAAGTGACACAAAAAAGAAAGTGACACAAAAAAGAAACTGACACAAAAAAGAAACTGACACAAAAAAGAAACTGACACAAAAAAGAAACTGACACAAAAAAGAAACTGACACAAAAAAGAAACTGACACAAAAATAGAGATACATACAGAAAGTTACACAAAGAGAATGTGACAGAGAAATAGAGAGACAGAGAGAAAGTGACAAAAAGAGATGATGTGAAACAGAAATAGAGAGACAGAGAGAAAGTGACACAAAGAGATAATGTGACAGAGAAATAGAGAGATGAAATGTGAGATCATTGAAATAGTAAAGAACTAGTGTAGGTCCTAGCCCAGTAGCTAACACCAAAACTGATTTATTTGTAAGTTTATACGTATCATTCATTACAGTTTTGTAAGTTGTGTTTTGATTTTATCAACGGATGTTTGGTAACCTTACAGACTAGATTCTTGATGTTTGATAAGCTAACAGTGTAGTTGTCTTGATGTTTGATAAGCTTACAATGTGGATGTCTAGCACGTATGATAAGCTTACAGTGTGGATGCCTTCAAGTATTATTCTACCTCTTACAATGTATTCCCAACTCTTTTCAAAAAGTTTATTTATACATAGATTAATTAAATATGTTTTCGATCAAAGAGACTTTGTTTACCTTATTGCTACTGACAAAGTAGATTATTTCAACTATTTTCAACCGCCATTGATAAAAACAGCAGTTTGGGACTACACTTTATATTTGTAAAGTTGTTTACCACCAGTTCTCTACAGAATTGAAAAGAAAATATATTCATTATAAACTTTACCAGTGGAGAGAAAAAAAATGGGGGGAGGGGGGAAATTACAATTATAGCGTTGAAGGAGATAGGATTAAAAAATTAATTTAACACAGAAAAAATCCAAAATCAGACTAGAAAAGAGAAAAGGATTATTAAACTACCTAGGTATATAGAGAACAAAATTAATCTGAACAAAAGAAAGAAGAAAAAATGAAGAAAGAAAGAATTAGAAAATGGGGGGGGGGGGGGGGGGGAAAGAAAGAAGATAGTAAGAAATCAAGAAAAGAAAAATCTTTTAGTTTGTTCTCAAGAAAAAGGAAAACTCCAGAAGAAAGAAGGAAACAGAAATAAGCAAAAAAAAAGTAGACAAAACTGTTGACTAAGTTCTGGTTGAAAACTTTCGAGAGGGGAAACAATCCATAGCTGACGTGTGAAAGGAAAAGAAAAATACCAACGCGGCAAGTTTGCAGCGCGTGTCCTTGACAGAGAGCAATGACAACTTCCTGTCTGTGGCTGGGATAGTGTCTGCTTCATACAACTACTTCCGTCATCTGTACCGCCATCTTTGTTTATTTTTCCCTCTATTCCCAGTGTTTGTATAATATCCTGGATGGTTATTTCCCCTCATTTATCCCAGCTAACAGTGCCAAAAAAAAACACTAAAAAACTAATAAAACCTTTATTACATATAAATATATCCTGAACATTTAGTAATTGGCAATTATTTACTATTTAGAAACCACCACCAAATAGGCAAATATGGACTATCACAGTGCATTAATAATATAATGAAATTATTGTTTGCAGAGTTTTTCGATTGGTTAGAAAGATTTCACTTACAAAATTACTGTTAACTCTATCAAATCTATTCTAATTATTAGAATGTTCCGCGTAGTATGGCATGTTGGCGGAAGTCGATGTCACAATTTCTCCGTGTTATGCAATTCCTCTTCCACTTGTTTCTTATCAGTGATTCCCTACCTCATTAGGGATGGGTCAAAAAAGTAAAACATTTGCCACCCTCTGCCATTCACAACATGGAAGATGATGTAAATATCATCTGTTTCTATGACCGACGGCTAAAGATGGTGTCATGTGACCAGCAAAACGACTTTTACTTTAACCAACATTAAGTTTAATGGACCAGGGGCGTCCTAAAATTAAACGATATTTAAAAGTTTTCAAGGAGTTTGAATCCTGGACCCCTCGGTTCGCAAGCCAGATGCTTTACCACTCACGCTCACTAGTTCGGTCAAGGGGGCGGGGGGTCTTATTAAGAATTTAAATCTGGCGTGTCTCGGGTAGAATAACAGCGAAACATCGTCGTAACCAATGGAAGCGAGTCTCAGAGGCACCTTGTCAGAGGACGGATGTAGCCCGCAGGCGTAGTTTGGTCATGTCTGTTCCAAGTACGCTGCCCTTCTTGGGATCTTGGATCTCACTACGCCATTATCGGATTTAAATTGTTGAGAACTTTGAATATATCCAATTTCTGTTGCATTTTTTTTTCGCCTTCAAAAGTAATGACTTATTTTCCAATACCATTTCTGGTTAGCTATTTTAATCATACTCATTATTATTCATTTTCAAACTAAAGGAGTAGACTAGCATATTAAGCGCCTAAAAGCAATTAGACATTCAAATTGCTTTACAAAACACTGTGAAACCATTCTTAAACAGTGATCTTGCAAAAGCGACATAATCTTGCAAAGTCACAATTTTGTATAAGCTTTGAAGCTACGGCTGCACCAAGGGATTAAATCTTGATCTTTCACTGGTCTTAATTTTCGTTTAGCAAAATGCAAGGTTCCCCATCCATCTCAGAGTTGAGCCAGACATGTCGTTGTACGAGCAGATCTACTGGATGGTCTGTGTATTAGATCTAGATCTTCACTTTACGTAGTGCACGCTAAGGAGTAGAGGGTTGCAGCTCTTCGAGTGATTAGCAACAAATAAACAAAACATGTGATCACGTACAGCGTTGTAGCATCAAGTAGGCCTATTGTATCATGTTCAGTACCATAGGATCACGTGAAGTGCCACGTACAGTGGTGCAGCAAAACGTGCTGTATTACGAAAAGTTTGTCAGTACCGTGATCATTCAGACCAATGTGTATGTTGTTATACGTTCAGTTTTCTAGCAGTACATACAAAATCACAATAACACATAAACTATGACAGTATTACATACATCATTATAATATTACTTACAAACTTATAATATGACATACATATCCGCATCATGACATAAAGACTTACAGTATGACATACAGATTTACAAATATGACATATAGTTTTAATGTTAAGTAGCACAGGATAAGAAAATCAAATCATTTCCAATTGTTTCTAGCCACAGGATTAAAAAAAAAAAAAAAATTAATGTGAATTTATTTTCGGCCTACAAAATCAAACCAGGAAAAGATTCTCAGATTGAGAAGATTTTTATTTCTTCTCAGATGTAAGAATTTGTATCGTTGAGCTGTCCGTATCTTGATCAATGTTTGTCTCTTGAGGACCCCAAGATTTAAGAATTGCATTTTGATGGGGGAAAAACTATATGAAGATTCTCAGGTTTGAATGTAGGCAGTAAAGTAGAGAGTGTAAGCAAATCAAAACCGTTTGGGGATCATTGTTTAACAGAGTTTTGAACGCTCCCTTGTGTGTTGGTGTTGTGTTAATGGGCGCTGAGAGCGCGCCCCGCTCCCCCTGTTTATCCTTACCCTCTCCCCAAATCTCCCATGTACAATCTCCCATCAATAATTTGTAACGCTGATGGGTTTTTGGGGTGAAAAAAGATTGCTCGGGAGTGAGAGACAGAAGGGGGGTGGGGTGGCAAGAGGAGACACTGGGGGAAGGAGGCATGAGGGGGTGGGGCGTGGTCTGCAAATAAAGACATTTCAAAGGAAACCTTTTTTTTTTTTTTTGGTTTCGGTATTGGGTGCTTGTCTGTAGGTTTGAACGAATTTGTATCAATAATGTACGCGACATCATGGCGATCTGGGTTTGTTTGTTTGTTTGTTTGTTATTGCTAGCGATGAGATTGTCCGCTAAATATTTACAAGGAGATCGAAATTAATGACTTGGTGGATTCAATGAAGGTTAGAGTGAGACACAGAGGGGGAAATGAGTTGAGATACAGAGTTGGAGAGACAGATGGATAGAGAGAGAGAGAGAGATGGAGAGAGTCGGATAGAGAGAGACGAAGAGATCGAAAGAGTGATAGAGATAAATAGAGAAAATGGTGATAGAGAGACAGTGGTGGTCGTTGAGATGGAGAAAGAAATGAAGAAAGAGAGAGCGAGAGAGAGAGAGAGAGAGAGAGAGAAAGTGTATATGTGTGTGTGTGTAATGTTACTATTGGGAGTTAGAGCAATGTTGAGCGATGTTGAAGGAAGCAGGCTGGGTCGGGACGGGTCCTAGGTGTAGAGCCCAGACGCGGTAACAATCAGTTCCTGTAATTATAAAGCCATGATGGCGTGCATTCAGCGTGGTGCCGGCCTGTTTAGGAAAGCCATATCTGTGGTCGACATGTGTCGAAGTCCAGGGCGATCTGTTGAACTTCTTTGTACAGGTTTTGGCGGTGCTTTGTTCATGTTATGCCTTGTTTCGTGTTGGTTGATGTTTAGTTTCTTTGAATTTATCACAGACTTAGAGATGAGAGCCAACAATGTTTTACTTGATAGCGAGCATTTATTTTTATAGATGTAATCTGCCCTTCGGTTAGTTACAGAGTTACAAAGTCCATGCAGAGGGAGGTAACTGTACTGAAAATATATAGTAATTTAATACAATTTATAAGGGGAGTTAACTCCGTTTTTTTAAACTTATAAAACTTAATTTAGTTTATTCCATTATTTCTTTGAGAAATATCATTTTTATTTCTTCATCGTTAGGGAACAATATATTTTAATTCCGAAAATGATACGAATTGAACTCAACACCTTCAGCACCTTCCAAATCCCACTTCGTTCAAACTCTCTCATGATGTAGCATACCAAATTGATCTGATGGAGCACAACATCCATATAAACACACTTATCCTACACGTATACACCTATGTTGTGTACCTGCCCATTAAACTGTTGCATTTTCATTTTATGTCTTTTTTCTTCTTCTTCCCTCAGAAAGAAAGTAACTTCTCTGAGTTCCCTCCCATCTTGACTTTTCTATAAATATCTATGACTCACTCTGAAATATGATGCTTAACTTTTTGTTTTTTTTTCTTTTTACATTAAAAATGGGGCTAATCTGTATAAGATGTTACAGTGGCGTCATGCAGACTCGGTCAAGACTCAGGCAGAGAAACACGTTTATAGCCTTGAGCTAGACTTGTTCTATTTTATACCATTTAACACAACATTTGAGCCAAAAAACTTAAAACTCAATCCAGGAGGCTCACCAGTAAACTCTGATGGATCACTTAATGCTTATACAAAAAGTTTAACGTGAAACAGATTCGTAAAATAAAAAAAAAATTATATTATCTTTTCCAAAAACACAAAATGTGTAACCAAAATGTATTGCATGAACATTTTAGATTCTATGGTTATTGTTTAACATACAATATAACTATATAATAATATGCAATAGAGATTAATGAGGAATGCAGTATTTCTCGTGGTACGCAGCCCCAGCTGTGACCTACATATTTTGCCACTTCAGTGCAAGCATAACCATAATTTACCGGTAGTCGATTTAGATTTTCGTTTCTCCGTATGCACATATATATATATATATATATATATATATATATATATGAGTGATATATCAACTGATAGGCTCCTTTATAACTTACTTGAAGACCTAGATAGTGGTGCAGTAGGTGGGACTGTTAGAGACTAGACTTAGAAGAAATATTGAATTAGAAGAAGATCCGCCCAATTCTAGAGTTGATGAAGAAGCTATGCTCAAGACAATGTATATGTTCTGTGTATGTGATCAGTCGCCTTCCTTCAAGTATTATTACTGCGGGCCATAGTTTGTGTATTACTAATCTAGTAGTTTTTATTTAGATCTATGTCAAACATGGCGAATGTTCCCTTCATTTTTTTTTTTGCTATAAAAGTGAAAGTTGAGTGTGAAAACGGGTTTACCCTTTTAGCCAACATATTCATATGATCAAATATAAATGGTGTGAAAACGGGTTTACCAGATTTATCAAAAAGATAAATTTAGGTATTTTCTTTCCTTTTTAGGGCCTCCAGGTTGCGGAGGGGGATATTAAACATACACTACGGTATCCTTCATGATCTAACAAACATTTATCCAAAGTTTTATCACGATTTATCATGGTCTAACGGTTTTTATTTCTATGCGGGACATACATACATACATACATACATACTTAGTACATACATACATACATAAAAATACCTTACTTTCTGCTTTATAGATTGCCTCTATTCACTATAGATGCATATATGTGTGTGCTTCATTCACTATACATACTTATGACAGCGTATATACGGAAATATTAGCGTGTTTCATTCGATATAAATATCAGGCAAGGGTGAGAATACTGCAGATAGGGTAGATAAATCCAGACCTTCTAAGAGTCGTATTGCCGTGGGGATAATATTTATTAATTGGAAAATTATCTTCAATACACTTTGGATTACATATAAATCTACATCTAGAATCTAGTGTACTTTAATAAATGTGAATTTTATTTTTCAATATTTAAAAATATTTTCTTTTGGATGCCAAAAGACCGAGTCCTCTGCACTGGCGTAGATGTAAAAACAAAAAAAAAAAAAAAAGCCCTCACAAACTTATTCCCAATCCACACAAAGTTTTTAAAAAGCGCCTTTAAATGGAGGACACCTTCATCACTGAGGTTGTACAGATGGGGAAGATGACGGAGTTTCCCCAGTGTGCTCAGCCTTTGGCCTCGCTTCTTCTAATCTTAGGGTCCTGGGGTAAAAGCCATCTGTAAAAGGGAAGCAAAAATTTACATCTGCTTGAATCTTTCCCAGACAGTAATTTGTTGAAACAGACACGATTCCATAGACCTAGAGTTGCAAGAGTCTTAGAAGAAATTTAAGCTTCCGTAGACCTAGAGTTGCAAGAGACGTAATCTTAGGACAATTACAAAGAAGAGGAAGAAGACTGATTTTCTTGAAATCCAGCGGCTGAATTATTTTTCTATCTTACGTGTTACGTCTGGCTGCAGGGCCGTCTTCAGTTAATTGGAGGCCCTAGACGAGGTAAATTGGGTGCCTCCCCCCCCTACAAAAAAAAAAAGAAAAAAATTAAGATAGAAAAATACGCAAAGAATTAAAAATGTTCGTGTATCTAAATTTGTTTGCACAATTTGCGTAGCATTCATTAGCGTTCCGCAAGTTCCTTAAACATATTTGTATAAGGATGTCATAAACTCAGCTCAAATCAAGCGCCGAATGTGCTTCATGGACGATTCATGATCACCAGAGTAGAAATAACATTTCAACATTCCACCAAATGGAATCAACAATGGTCTTCTAACATGTAGTCAAACAAACAAATAGATCTAAACATTCATGAATAGTACAGACTTCGGGTTTAGACACCCTGTGCCCCTCTTAGAAATGAAATAATGATAATTGTTATACTTACACTTTAAACTAAAAAAAAGGGGGACAATGGTTTGCATATTTTATGCGTAGAGGCTAAAAATGTATCTCTTTCTTTCTTTCCAATCTATCTATCTATCTATCTATCTATCTATCTATCTTTATTTGTTTATTTATTTCATTCTTTAATTCTTTCGATTTATCTGTTTATTTATTCATTTATATATCACTCTGAAATGGAGACAATAATAATATTTATTCCCAAACGAAAAATTCAATTAACAATATTACACACTTATGATTTAGATGATTATTTTGTCAAGCTTGTAATTGGTTGACATTGAATTATATTATTACATAGACAAATAGATAAAAGGAGAAGACTACATAAACAAAATATTTTCGCAGATTATTAATACATATGTAAAATAAGAATCGCCTATAAAAAGAAACTTATAGCTATAAAATCCGCAGTCTAATCTTTTTTTAGATACATGAAAGCTCAATAATAAAAAATTATATTAAAAAAAGACATTCTGCCACACTTTATGCTCCCTGGGCCCACTACTCAAAAACAGAAGTAAAATCTATTAATAGCTATACGTGTAATCTGAGTTAAGCGCCCCCCGTTGGTAAAAAAAAAAACATCTGTCGTAGGATATCATGGCCTGGACGTGTACTCGATCTATATTTAGATTTTTTTTTTTTTTTTTTATATATAAAGCAGGCTGTCTACCAACAAGACTCTCTGAAGATGAAGATAAGATAGATGTCAAAGTCTGTGATTGTTACTGTACAGTGTTCAGACTCTTAGGTTGAAGAAGATCTTTGGTGGGAAGTGGGGGGAATGCAATGGTGGAAAAAAAAAAGGGGGGTTGGAATGAGAGAAAGTATGGTTAAGGCTTGCTCCTCTACTAGAAGAACGGACGATTGTGTTGCTGTATTTAATGTGTTTGGAATGCGCGCAATTTTTTTTTTTAAAGACAGGGACAAACTCTCGATTTGTTTGTTCTCTTTGACTTTCTCCAGATGTGACTAATGGACTATTTTGTTGTTAGTGGCTGAGATGTGTGAAGTAGTGCGTGGAATGTGCGTAACGTTTCAGACGGAAGGGAGCGGTTGAAACAAAAAAGGTACGATGCGTGGGAAGCGGGGAAGCGGGGATGTGAAGAAGAAAACACCCGCTGTTTGTAGACAATGGTATGTGGAAGTGACATGACTGAGGGTCCAATCTTTACTGACAAGCTTCTCTGGGATTTGTGAACTGTCCGTACTAATCTTTGCACTTAAGGGATCTGATTCTATTTTATAGTGGTAGATATCTTTATTCTAACCCCTCTTTCTCTCTCTCACACACACATATATATATGCACACACACACACTTACATATACACATCTACTATCCGAAACTGATGCGAAAAACGGAAGCGTTTGTATCTTCATTTTTTTTTATTTGATTGTACATCTCCTATTGGCTACTGAAAATAACACTGCACTTACTGGCCGACCCTTAGTACTGTCTGCCAAATACTTCTTCTTTATCACGTGACCTCATAGTGGTGCATCTGACATCAGTGCTGACGCTTTCACAACAACGTGCCATTTGTTTCAGTCCACTTCTGCTCTTATCTTATCTTATATAATACAGACGTTACTTCAAAACAGAAGATGATTACGTCCTACGCGTCATGCATTCAGTCATGCATATTAACCAATGACTTAAATTCTGCCAAGTCACTGGTTTTCCTGGCTAGCTCTAAGATAGGCCTCTTCTTTTCTTGATGTCATTCAACCATGTTCTACGAGTCTTCCTCGCGTTCCGTCGCCTGGCACTGTACCATGTAGGATGTACTGAGAAAATGTAGATCACCCTGTGATTTTGAGAAATAGTAGACTAAAAGAAGGAGCAGGTTGCAACCTTAGGGGTTTTACAGAGGAAATTGGATCTTAAAATATTTTAACCCATCAGTTTTAACTTACTCTAAGAGCCTGTCTATGAAATTTGATGAAGCCAAAGTTTAGTTATTTCAGATCAGATAACGAAGATTGGGTCAGTTATTTCAGATCAGATGACGAAGATTGGGTCAGTTATTTCAGATCAGTTGACGAAGATTGGGTCAGTTATTTCAGATCAGATGACGACGATTTATGTCAGTTATTTCAGATTAGATGACAAAGATTGTGTCAGTTATTTCAGATCAGATGACGAAGATTGGGTCAGTTATTTCAGATCAGATGACGAAGATTGGGTCAGTAATTTTAAGATGATGAAGTGGGGATGTATTGGATGTCTTTATTTCTCAACAAGAGTTGTTTGTTTCAAGACATTCATTTTCGATTTTCGATTTTTAATAGTAAAGGAGAAAAACTCTCAGTGTTTGAGTGCGTAATTTAATGTTTACTTTAATATTTAACCTAAACATTGGAGTGATTTAACATTTATAGATCTACACTGAACGTATTGCTGTAACGTTTATTTATTGGTTTTTGTTTTAAAATAACTTCTCCATGGACCTCACTCACCAACCGTAAACAAACAACATTTAGTCACATGATAACTACTCCCTGGACCTCACTCACCAACCGTAAACAAACAACATTTAGTCACATGATAATATTGAGAAAAACCACTAAAAAAAAACTCACGTGATAGCCATTGTGTATTACAAATTAGATCGTAATTTATATATAAGAGATAGAGAATCAGGTGGCTTAATGTTGTTTGTTTACGATTGGTGAATGAGGTCCATTGTGTACAAGCATGGACGCAACCTATGGACTGTGAACATCGCAAGAGGACAGGGTCCTGTAATGGCACCAGTATGAGCTACCTTAGGTCAAGCTTAGTATAAAGGCCAACATGTAGATCTGGTCAATTAAAAACTGTTCTACGTAATACCATTAACTAAAGTCTTTACATTTCAACTACTAGAACTTCTCTCCCCACACACAGACAGTACTGAGTCCAGCAGGCAGTGTGTGTGTGTGTTTGGATTCTCCTTGTCCCTGTACAAGTAAAAGACTGATACAGATCATTTACCGGTTCTCTCTCTCTCTCTCTTCCCCCCCCCCCTCTCTCTGTCTCTCTCTCCATATCTCCCCCTCTGTTTCTCCAATCTCTCTATCTTTTTATCCTTCTTTCTGTCTCTCTCTATATATATTATCTCCATCTCTCTCTGTCTCCCTCTCTCTGTCTATCTCTCTCCATCACTCTTTATCTCTTTCTCTCCTGTCTCTCGTTTTCCATCTCTCTCTACCTATCTCTCCTTTATCTCTCTCTATCTCTCCCTCCTCTCTCTCTCTGTCTCCAACTACCTCTCCATCACTTTTCCTCTCTCTACCTCTCTCCCTGTCTCTCTCTCTCCTTCTCCTTCTCTCTTATAATAGTATCCCCTCTTTTAAAAAGCGAGACTTTCTCAGAGAAGTTGATCTTCTGTTTCCTCGTTTTCTCTGCTTAACGTATTACTGAGTTACCGAAAGAATGCGCCTCTATAACAGTGACCAACTCTAAAACAGTGACCAACTCTAAAACAGTGACCAACTCTAATACAGTGACCAACTCTAAGACAGTGACCAACTCTAAGACAGTGACCAACTCTAAGACAGTGACCAACTCTAAGACAGTGACCAACTCTAAGACAGTGACCAACTCTACTTGTTCATTACTCTAGGTTTTCGATCCTTTATCCTTCCTCTCAGGTCTCGTGCCTCTAAACCCCCCCCCCCCCTCTATCAGGATGGCCTATTTAGTTAATTCCAACATACTGTGTCATGACCCAGGCGTTGGGATATTTAGTAGACCAGCAATGTCATTACAAGTCACGTGCACTCGAGCCAATGCACATTATTTCGCTATATATCTCTATTGAGAAATTCATTATTCATAGCACCATTCATCACAAGAATCCAAATGTCAATAAACTTATTCCATTATTTAGACGTTTGCATTGAATTCTTCAAATCTGAAGGGAAAAAAAAATACCACAAAATATCTGAACAGCAAGAAAAAAAGTAGGATTGAAATAAATGTGAAATATATTTAGAGACGAAAGAAAAATACAAAAATGAGTTGCCAAGATTTGTCATTTCAATAGTACAATTAAAAATAAAAAGAGAAATATAAAAAATTATGATTTATGTAATTTTGAGTTTTAAAAAAACAACAACATCTTATCTTATATATTACAGACGTTTCTTCAAAAAAAAAGAAGACAATTACGTCCTAAGTATTTCATGTGTCAATCTAGTCATACATGTTAATGAATGACTTAAACTCTGCTTAAACGTTGGTTTACAGGGCTGATTCAGGCAACCCATTCCATGCATTTTTGTGCATTCCATTTACAATTTATACATCCCTTAAGAATTTTTTTTAAATCTTGACCAAGGGAGTTTGTGTTACATAAACTCACAAGAAGCCTCTGCTGGTCCGTCATCCAGACATATAATTTTGAAAAAAACACAACAAAATCAATGGCATCTACAACAGTGACCTCTATTTTGATTAATTTGGTAATATTGTTTTGTTTCATTTATAAGATCTATTATAAATCTACAGATTTTCAAGATAAACTAAACATGACGCTACGTTTAACTTTAATTTACACAACTAAATATAAGCCACAAATAGTGCTAAATAGTAGTAGTAAAGTAACGCTTTCCTTTCAGAGCTTCTATAGGGCAGATGATGAAAAGGTCATCTGTTTCTGTGGTCGACTGTTAACGAGGGTGTCATGTGGCCAGCACAACGACCTACCGCTTTTACTTTCCACGACTAATGTCAGGTATCTATTAGAAATGGCTGGACTCAGGGGTGTTCGAAGATCCCAAAATTAAAAATCACCGTCTTCACCAGGATTCGAACCCGCGACCTCCAGTTCGGTAGCGAAGCGCTTTACCATTTAGCCTCCTCGCTTTCTAATGCTAAATAGTGGACAGAAATAATGGTATAGTTTATTAACATTTTCTTTATTGTGTCTTTAAAAATGCCATAATGATGAATTGTGGGGCCCTTTAAATATAACAAAAGTGTGTTGTTTTTTTTTAAATCTTATTTTTGAAATGCTTAATGGTTTGTCTACAGATGTGTACAATCCATTTTTTACCAGAAAAAAAGAACTAGCCGTTGCACCAGTCTCCAGCATGATTTTGGAGATAGTGAAACACGTTTTTAAAAACATTTCCGAGACGTACAAGTAAGAGATGGACAGGCAGACAGACGAACAGACAGATAGCGCGGGAAATAAAATGATTTACGTTAAGAATTAGACCCAGACGATATTCGATTATTGCGTATCCGGATACAGAATTAGTGTCGAAATCGAAAGATATAGAACTTATCACAGAGCATGCGCAGAGTGAGGTCTTCCGGAAGGGAAAGGGGCGATGGCTGGAAGAAAGTGATGAGAACATTATAAGTGTGAAGAAGTCCGTTGGGGTGAGGGAGGGGAGAGAACGGAGGAAGCAGCATCGCTGGCGGCCATGATAGATCGTCTGCGATCACCAAACTGATAGGCTGTCCATTCTAACGGAGGTCTCTGGCGCCGTGACCAGACTTCTAGCTTTAGAGTCCCGTTGCTCTACTGCGATAAAGATGGTTCTCAAACCTTTCATGATGTTTCTTTTTAAACAGGACACAGAGTCCTTACATTACCAGCCACACACAATCATAACACAGAAACATTGTTAACAAAGTCTAAAGGAAAACATTAAAAATAAAGGAAAATAAAACCTGCAATGAATTAAAAAGCCAATGTCAGTCTTGTGGCATGAGTTAAGAAATATCATTTAAAATTTGGTTAGGGGAAATAACTCTATGGAGTTTGATTCTATTCTCTGCTAATATGAGAGGGAGATAAAGAGAGAGAGAGGAAAAAGAAAGAACGAAATGTATTTTATTCTCGAATAGCGCTCTGTCTTTTCAATTCTTTGGTAAGTTCCTTGTTAAACTGGTGTAATAATTATAATTACGTTGTCAGATATTTCACAGTCAAACCGTCTACGTCTTATTGCGTTGTGACTAACTTTGAGATAGCTAGCTTTGGTTCGACTTTTTTTTAAACTCAATAATCGATCTCTAAGCTAATGGTAAAACGAATGTCACCTCTTTCCACTCCTTTGACACGTTGCAAGGACAGTGGTGATGACATGGTGCTAGGACAATGTTGATGACATGTTGCTAGGACAGTGGTGATGACATGTTGCTAGGACAGTTGTGATGACGTTTTAAGCGCCTAAACTGAAAAAAATAAAACCAGTCGAGTACAATAGGACTGAGCCTTGGTGGCTTCATTATGCAATGTGGGCAGGAATTTGAAGTAGCCGAATTTGATGTGGATCGCGTGCCGTAGTTTGGGCAGAACTGTGTTAGGACTGCATTATAACGCCGTGCATAGTGTGTTCATATGTGCACACTTGTTATATAGGTGTTTCCACCTATGCTCATTAGTTGGCTGTGTCGTTCATTTCCCCTCCGATATGAGCTAGAATGGCACCATGAAACAGTCGTCACAAAAGTAGACAGACATGTTTAGTATATACAGAGAGACGATCAATGGCGTTTTTTTTTTTTTTTCCTGCTAGGGTAAATAATCGGGATAATGTTTACTCGCTGACACTTTACTGCATGAGTTACCTGTTTGTAACAAGTTTGTGGTCTAGAAAGTTACGTCATGATTTGTTTCTAATTTGTAGGTAAAAGTTTGACTTGATAATGACTTACTTTCAGAGATTGAATATTCAACTTGGTACTTTTTCATAGAGATAATGTATCTATCTATCTATCTATCTATCTATCTATCTATCTATCTATCTGTATCTATCTATCTATCTGTATCTATCTATCTATCTATCTGTATCTGTCTAATCTATCTATCTATCTGTATCTATCTATCTATCCATCTATCTATTTATATCTATCTATCTATTTATCTATCTATCTATCTATGTACCTACCTATCTATTTATTTATTTATGGTGTGTGTGTATGCCAGTATTTCTATCTATATATCTGTCTGTCTATCTATCTATCTATCTATCTATTTATCTATCTATTTATCTATCTATCTATCCATGTTATCTACTGCTATTTTGTCCTTCTAGCTCTCTAGTAATACTTTACATAAGACTATCTGCTGCTAATTGGCCACGTTAACCCGTATAAGATCTAGTTTTCTCTCAGATTTCTTTCTCACAATACACTGACCTTTACAAAAGAGATAAAAATGTATCAAAATTTCGACGGTCAGAACTTTTTTTCTATCATATCTTTTTCTCATTTTTAGCGTCCCCGAAACGAAAAAGACGCTATTGATTTTGTGTGGCCTGTCTGTCCGTCTGTCTTTCCGTCCGTCCGCCCCGTTTAGATCTCAGAAACTAGAAGAGAAAATGAGAATCGGACATCGTGATATTTTAGATCAGTCAAAGTTCTGATTTCAACGGCTACTTTTTTCTTTTCCGAAAGTAAACCATCTAATTTTTAAAATTATATATGCAAACATATTTTTCAATAAATTACACCATTTTTAAATGAAAAACTTCAGGGGAGGTAAACTTTTTTAAAAATGTCATGTACTTCTTCATTAATAACTCAAGCTTCATTCATAGATTCGTGCATTGGTACAAAAAATCTGCATCTAGGGTCACAATGGTAAAAGTGTCAATGGATCATTATAAAATATATTTTCCATTTATTAACTTAACTCATTGAATAGAATAATGATTCCTGAGCTAGCAAGGAAAACTAGTGACTTAGCAGAATTTAAGTAATTGGTTAATATGCATGACTGAATGCATGACGCGTAGGACGTAATCATCTTCTTTTTTGAAGTAACATCTGTATTATATAAGATAACATAAATGTTGTTTTTAAAATAAGAATTTTGATACGAACGTTCGTTTTAGTTATAAGTTTCAAAAATAAGGAACTATTTTTATAGCGCGCACTTTTAACATATCCTCATTATAGAGGCCTACACTTGATAGTCTAAATAAGACTAAATAGAGCCCAGATCTAGATATATTTATAATATATAATTTAATAAAAGTAATTTTAAGATTAAACGTGTAAATTCTTACGAGTTCTAGTCTAGATATAGTAGATTCTATATCAAGTTTCTAAATTATATCTGGTTCTAGATCTAGATCTAGACCTAGATCTAGATATAGACTTAGATCTAAAACTCGGTCTAGATCTAGCTAGATCTATTTCTAGTTTGTATGACAAATGAGATATTCAGTTTTATTTGCGGGGTAAAAGTCTTAAGTCATTTGAACACAATTGTAGCTTAAAGTATGTCAAGAAGTATTTGTTTTTTCGTGTTGCCAATTTATCTAATTTTGTTAGAAGAATAAATCTTATTTAGTTTCTCTTTATTACATGTAACATGTTATTAATTTTGAATGTATGGATAAGGTTAATAATTATTATTTTAAAAAATATAAGTGTACGCTAAATGAATATATGGAGATACAGTGGCTGAGGGGTAAAGCACTTGGAAGCGGAAGTCCCGTGTTCGAATCCTGGTGAAGACTCTAGGTGGACCACTTCGGGGGCCGATTTTTGAGTTTGTGTTTCCACCCGAACTGTCTTTGTAACCTTGTTTAATGTCGTGATTAAGAAGTGTATACTTGTAGCATTCTTGGAATAAGTAAATACAGCTCCAGATTTACGACAGTGCGTCTACCCTCTACAAAGTCAAAAATATACGCTTTTTTAACAAAAATATCCATATTTTAAGTATTTTTTAAAGGAAAGTGACATTATATTTTCAAGAACTCCATTTCTTTCTTCTAAACTGTAGCGTGCTTTAGGATATAAGTATTTTTATTCATAAGTGGATTGTTATTAAGGTTTCCAACAAGTGTAGGGGCCTCAAAAAAAAAAAAAAAAACCTGCCACAAACTTAAATCCGGCCCTGTGTGATTTGAATGTTTATTGCATATTTAAAATAAAATTAGAATACAAAGTATTGCAGCTTAGTAACTTTTCTTCATGTTCTTTCAAATATGTTAACTCCAATTTTGGTACGAATGTGCTAATGCACTATAGCACCTCCGAATCTGCTGAAGCACTTTCACAAGTCAGATATCAGCTTTATGTGATTAGGTCTTGTCGTTTTCCTTTCCATTTTTGTGTGTAACCACAGGAAGTACATAGTTGGCTTTTTTTTTTTAATTCCTACATTACGTCTCACGCTAGATTTCTGCCTGGTCATCGATCAGCCGACCAATCAAATGTCCTCTTTCATCAGCTAAAATCTCTGACCATTTTTTTTATTAAGACTTTTCGTTTTTCTTACAGGGAGGTTAAAGGTCATTTTATGTATACATCTATTTGTTAGAAGGATTGCGCTATTCAAGAATTAAAAGGAAGGGAAAACGAATGGGGGGGGGGGGGGAGGTTTTTAAGGAAAAAGTGATGTTAAGAGAGGGAAACAAATGTCGAAGAGGGGGTGGGGCAATAAATGTGTAAGATTGCAGAAGTGAAAACCCTCCTCACTTATCTGCAGCAAGAGAAATGTGACAAGAGAAGTATGAATTCCCTTTCAGAGAAATGAGAAACTAGAGTTGATCCTGGGAACACAAGAGACAGAGAGATAAGAGATGTAGAATGTACTTCAGAGAATTCGAGTTTTCAGGAAGTACTGCTGGCGGTGCAACTTTTTAATGATGCCAGTTTTTAGAAAGTACTCCGTGATGATGCGAGGTTTTTAGAAAGTACTGCTGATGATGCGAAGTTTTTAGAAAGTACTGCTGATGATGAGAGGTTTTAGAAAGTACTGCTGATAGTGCATGTTTTCAGAAAGTACTGCAGAGAAAGTACATGATCTTTGAAAGTGAGATTTTGAGGTTCGCATTGGGTTATTGGCTTTTCAATGTTTTAGAATCGAGTTCCAGAGTAAACTTAACATTTTAACCAAAAAAAAAAACCAACAGAAACTAATTTGTAGATTTCTAATTACATAGGTTTTAATCTGAAGCTACTAAGTTCGTGGATGAATATAGATACACAAACATCTTTTTTTTTCTTGTTTAATTCAGTTGAAAATAGGAGTACAGTACAATCAACATCTGATACTCTAAAAAACTGAATCTAGAGTATTATATAGCAACATACATTCTCTATAAATGGTATTCATCTTTTTTTTCTTGGTCAATAGTATTTCGAGCAGATCTTTGTTTTGTTTAGTTTTGTTTTTTTAAACTAAATTTGTCTCTTTTGAATGTGTGTACCAATACATTGGATGTACACCATACATAGTCTCTTTCCTCTTGATTCCAATTATTTTCTGTATGTAAGAATGTCTATAACTTTGACTTAGATGAATGTGGTCAGAGCTGGAGCAACCAAGTTATGCTAAGAAATCTACATCTAAGCCTATACATACACTACCACCATCACCATTGTGAAGGACTCCGTGGATGTTAGGATTGAAGCTTTCGGGACTTGTACATAATGCTTCAGTCATTCAATACTATTTCACAAGTTTGTAAACATTAAAATACTTCCACTTCACAGACAAAAGTCATTCGGATTAAGTCTTGCTTTTTTTTTTCTTTACAAAGCTTATATCAACTCACTCTGACTGTCCGTCTGTCTGTCTGTCTCTCTGTTTCTCTGTCTGTCAGTCTGGTAAAAAGTTTTTACACGTTATTTATCCTACACCTAATCTCGGATCAAGCTGATATTCTCACAATAATTTCTTTTACCTGACAACACAAGAATTTAAAAAAAAATTAGTTATTGTTGGTAATTAACTAGTTTATTTGGTATCTCGAACAAGGGAAAGAAATTGTACTTGACTGGAGAGGTGGTATAAGCTGACTTAGTCCCCTTTATAGGTGGCCGCTCTAAAGTGAAATAAACAATATATAACTTTACAATCTTCTCTGAACATAAGTACCTCACTAGCAGAGTGGGTTAGTAGGTCAGCCCGAGAAGGCGCAAACCACAAGTTCGAATTAAGGGCTTTCGTTTTTTGTTGTTGTTGTTTTTTGGTAAATGGTATTAAAAACTAATTACCGGTACAGTTACTCCACCCAGATATCCCTTTCTTCTCCCCCCCCCCCTTTTTTTTCATTTTATAGGATCATAGCGTAATGAGAAATCTAAAAAGCATGAAACAAATGGTAAAACTATTTCTAATGGCACAGATGTATTGTTGTTGGTCTAGATCTATTACAAATTTTAATGACACGACTTGATCCAAACTAATTGATACAATTACACTTCGTATAAGCTTTTTTTTTCATTTCTAATTTCTCCTCTAATATGGAAGATTTCCAAATAATATACAAGTTTGTAATGCGATAGAATAAAAAAAAATCTGGCAATAATTCTGGTATTCGCGAACGCCTAAGAAGATATTCGATTTCAGAAGATCGACTCCGGCTGCAATCGAATCTTTCTTACAACAACTCGGCCTCATCTTATTGAGTGAAATAGAGTGGGGGGGGGGGGCGAGAGGTGAGAGAGAGAGAGAGAGGGAAGAGAGAGGGGAGGGTGACAAAGATAGGGAGGGGGTAGACGAAAACTGGCAAAGGGGGAAAAGACGGCTGGGAAGGGGGGGGGGATATGTCGCTGCGATGTTGCTATTTTGCTCCTGCGTCTGAGTGTGTGTGGGGGGTAGCAGTGTCGGCCAAGACTAGGGGTAAATAAGATTGGCTGGACTGTGTCCAGTGATAAGCCTGATAGAGGCTGGACTCAAAGGTAAATTAGCTGGACTTGCCATCCTTGGCGTCAGAAGTCTGGGGCTACAGACAAGAGACTTAAGTGGGAGGAGGGGGTGGGGGGTGGACGAGAAGTAAACATGGCGATTATTTTTGGTCGATACCCAGTATTCGGTCGATACCCGGTATTCGGTCGATACTCAGTATTTGGTCATCTGTAGAACTTCACTCTTAATTAGACATTTTTTTTTTTAAATTATCACAAAATAGTGTTAATTTATCATGTTTAAATTTCGCTTGACAAGAAAAGGCTTTTTTTTTTTTTTTTTTTAAATCTTATTTAATTGAAACTTGAGCGAATGATAGGTGACATTAATTAATACGTTTGGCGTCGACTGATGGATTGTGTTGTTAGAATCTTTTATGATTCTCAGTCTGACGAAATCTTCTCATTATCTTTGCTTTTTGGGCTCTTCTTCCAAATGTATTGATTGGAGTGTTACGGGGGGGGGGGGGGGGGGTTGAGCAACTTTCCAATGTCTTTGTTCCTACCTACGTCCTCGTAATGGTTGCTTGATAACAAACTCACTAATAATCGCATTTATTATTAGTGTTACTTAGTTTGACCTTAAAGGTATCTCCCTTTGTCCCCCCCCCCTTTTTTTTAAATTAAGGAGGTGGCGTGGTTGCTAATTGTAAATGGCTTTGCTTCCGAACCCTGGGGTCACGGGTTCAAATCTCGATAAAGACTGGATTTTGATTTTCGGGATTTTTAGGACGCTATAAACCGACAGCCTTTCAAAACCTCGTCAACTCAACTCTGATGGGAGTCCGACATTAGTTTGGGAAAGTAAAGGCGACATTAGTTTGGGAAAGTAAAGGCGACATTAATTTGGGAAAGTAAAGGCGACATTAGTTTGGGAAAGTAAAGGCGGTTGGCCACACGACACCCTCGTTAAATGTCAGCTAAAGAAACAGATGACCTTTACATCTCCTGCCTTATAGAGAGGAGTGCTTGACATTTATTTTAATTTTTTTTGTACATGGAGGCTGGATGTATTTTTATGACCTTCAAAACTTTGTCATGTTGCAACATAATAAAAGTGGACATTTGATTGTGACTTTTTACGTAGAGTTGCCCACATTGGGAACAATACTAAATGATGATAGATCAACGTATTAACGAAACAGTTACCTCCCTCATTGCGGTGGTATTATAATTAACCTCCCCTGTTCACAGATGATTTTCAGAAGAACCAAATTATTGAATATAATTGGCTTCAAATCTATTCCTGAATTTTCTTTTCAGAGAGAAATGTTAGATTTAAATTTTGATAAATGGTTTGTATTGAATGACTTGGTTCGAATCCTACCCAATGTTTTTGTTTCATTTTTTTTTTACTCAAAAGAAGTGGTGCTATTACGGTAATACTAAATACGTTAGGTTTTGAATATATCAGGTAAATATTGCTAGTTTTAGAAGTATTAGCAAGGCTAGGCCTTTGATCCGAGCACAACAGACAACGCTTTTACAAAAACCGCAGCGTCTCTTCAAAACATTTTCTTCAAAAATATCATTTTTCTAATTTCGAATGTTTTGATATTTAATCACGCTTTGATGTGATGTGATTTTTATAGTTTACTTTGTTGCTTTTTTAACTAATGATTATTTACATATTTGCATTAAATAATGCCTTGATATTCTTTTTTTTTTCTAGAACTCAAGACAGCCA
Organism: Biomphalaria pfeifferi; assembly: GCA_030265305.1. Taxonomy (NCBI): domain Eukaryota; kingdom Metazoa; phylum Mollusca; class Gastropoda; family Planorbidae; genus Biomphalaria; species Biomphalaria pfeifferi. Next base: position 43,597 of record JASAOG010000047.1, read on the forward strand.
AAACGTGTTAGGTCGACCTTGAAGTTGACCTTGTCAGAATGTCTGCGGCCACGCCGCAGTCGTGGGAAAAAAGCACTACCAATTTTAGCGCCATCGTTGCAGAATTGACCCAGATGATGGCCATCGATAACACCACGCTCTTCTCTTCCGGCTTCATGGACAACATGAGCTCCTCCTACATCACCGACATGTGCAACGGCACGTGCTCAGGCAACGGCTCCAACAACGGCACGTCCAGCAAAGCAGACGATCCCGGGCAGGTCTACTCCATCGGGGTGACGGTCATTCTGGGATTGCTGGTGGGTATCGTTAGCCTGGTGACTGTCCTGGGTAACATCACGGTGTTGCTGGCCTTCGGGTTAGAGCGCACCATCCGGCAGCCAACCAACTACTATTTAGCCTCCTTGGCTGTGTCGGACCTTCTCATTGGGACGTTCTCAATGCCGCTGTACACGCAATACTTGCTAATCGGCAGGTGGCCCCTGGGGCCTTGGCTGTGTGACCTCTGGCTGTCGCTTGACTGGACGGTGTGCCTTACCTCTCAGTACACCGTGTTTCTTATTACAATGGACAGGTTCCTCAGCGTGAAAATCCCGGCGAAATATCGCAACTGGAGAACGGAGAGGAAGGTCATGGTCATGATCTCGGTCACGTGGATCCTTCCCGCGTGCGTGTTTTTTACCACGATCATCGGCTGGCAGTTCTTCGTAGGGATACCGGAAAAGAAAGAGGGAAACTGCGAGGTCCAGTTCATGAGTGACCCCCTGTTTACCTTTCTCCTGACAATCGGTTACTATTGGATAACTCTTTTTATCATGATAGGTCTCTACGCAGGCATATACAAAGTGGCTTTAGACCTGCAGAGAAAGTCGGACGAGAAGCATAAGAAGATGCAGTCCACCATGGAGTTGGCAGGCGACAACCCAAACGCAGCCGTGCGAAGCTTTACTCACGAGCACGATGGCGCCAGCAACAACAACAGCAGCGGGGCGGGCGACAGCCAGGCGCCCCAGCTCAAAGCTAACAAGAAGAGCAAGAAAAAAGTGCTGGAACACAGTAACTCTAGAAAGTCCGTCAAAGCGGGGCTGCCCGTGCCGCCCGGTACCCAAGCAGTGAACACCACCAGCTTCAGCACTGCTAAACCAGAGGACAAAGATGAGGACAGGTCTAGCAGCCCCGCTTTCGCCTCTGATGACGACAACAGCAGTAGCGGGGGAGCGGTGGGCACGGCGAAGTCGCCCCAGAGCCCCGCCGTTTACTCCGGGAAACCTCACCCTACCGGTGGAATAGTAAACAGCGTATTGTACGCCAACACTGGGGGTCTTGTTCGCTCCCTGCACGGGGATTTATTTTTCGGGCAAACCTCAGATGCTCCTGGAACTCAAAATCTTTTGCAACCCCCTCCTCCATATTCGACGCTTGACGTGAAGAACGTGAGCGACACCGGATCCGACGTCGAGGGAAGTCAGCTGTTGGAATTTGACAGCGTTTACTCTTCCTCCGCCTCTGATCGCCTTGAGAAACAAACCACGCCCCTGCTACAGAACGAGATTTTAAAAGGCTGTCGGTTTATAGACGAGAAAAGCTTTATGGCCACACTTAGTTCCGAGAGTGCCGCCTTGCTTCCGGTCATCACTGGAGAATCCGAGCTAGACGACTCGGACGTCAACGACCTTCACGCCTCCTCTCCCATATGGAAAAGGAGGACCTCTCTGCCTCCTCTTGCCACGGATGTATTTGATCTGGATGACGACGCTAGCGACTGCCTGATCAGCACCGCTTTCCCCACCACGACAAGCAACATGAACGCCAGCAACGTAACTCCTGTGTACTCCAACAGCAAAAACAATCACAAAGGGCAGAGGCCCCGGGCCGACACTGCCAACACGCTCACCTCCACAACCACCGGGGCCGACACTGGCACCGACGACAGCAGCGGGAACAAATCCAGCGAGGCGCCCCACGGGGCGCACTCGGACGGCCAAGGAAACAACTGCTCCAAACAGCAACTGTCCGACACCAACGAGGACAGCGGGCGCTCCGACACCAACTGTCTCTCCGCCGTCCGCCGCCGCCAAAACAAAGACACCAGACTTCACACCTTCGTCAAATCCGTCAGGTCTAGAAACAGCAGAAGACGAAACCGGCGGGAAAGGAAGTCAAAATCAGAGAACAGGGCGCGCAAGGCCTTGCGGACTATCTCATTCATTCTAGGCGCTTTCTTACTGTGTTGGACGCCCTATCATGTAGCCATCTTGATACAGGCCATTGACAGTAATTGGGTAAACCCTGTCTTCTATTCATTCAGTTACTGGCTTTGCTACCTAAACAGTCCTATTAACCCTTTCTGTTACGCGTTCGCTAACGTTCAGTTTAAGAGGACATTCCTTCGTATCATGAGATTCAACTGGCACAGGACATGAGAATGGCTAGTTCGTAGCACGTGTAACTTACTCTATATTTAGAAACAATTATCTAAACTATGCTGACCGTTTGAATGACGACATATCTATTAGACCACCATAGATCAGCGGTTCCCTACCTTTTAAGTCCAAATGACCACTCTCGGTATCTGAGATGTGGGGATATATGATTATTTTATACTTGAAACTTGCGATCATTCACACACACACACACACTGTTTCTATTAGAATTCACTGAAATAAGACGGCTACTACACAATCAATTCAGTATTTTCCCTATAAATGAAGATGACGTCTTTATTAAACGTCTAAATTCTTCTCTACCATCATATTGCGTCATCAATTTGAGTTGTACTAAGCACTTTTGCTATTGAAATTTAATTTTTATTACTGAATACTACCTAAGTTAGTAGTGTTGTATCATACGAAGAGCAACTCTGATAACTGTGATACATTCAACCAATAGCTATAAGCCAATTTAATGAGTAACTTGCATTTTCAATTTTTTTATACTAAAGCTATTAGACATTAGTAGCGCATTTAGTCTTGTTAAAGCTTGTTGATGTATATGTGATGGACCCGAGTTTGTACCTAGCTCGTCTCAGTGAAGAATTTTTGAGCCAGGATATAGTTATCTTTATTTCTAAAAGCTAATCAGAAACTCGGCCATTTTACATATATAAATTTAGATTCATTTAATAGTATAGTGTATACAACCTTACAAGATTTTTTAATGGTAAAAAAATGTCATTGTTACTTTCTTCTCTCAAAACTACCAGACACGTAGACAACAGGATGGGAACCGCTCTTATTTCTATAGATCCGTTGGTTGTTGTTGTTGTTGGTTTTTTTTTTTGTTGTTTGACCTTGCTAAATTTGTGTATAGTTGTTATTAGCCATTTCGCTCATTCATCTAACTGCAATGGAACGAAGCTTCTCAAACATGCGGGCTCAGAATCTCATTGCATCCGCGCAACGCTTAAGTATAAAGAGCCCTAACCCACTGACGCGTTATTAATATGCACTACAGTTAAGGGGCCCCCCAGCACTACATTCCCCTCCCAGCTTAGGGTGGGTGAGATAGAGGATGTCCTAATGGTTGCAATGCAACGGATTGAGGGGCCCGTGAATGTAAGTGGGGTGGGTTCTTGATATTGATTTGATACAATGAATCAAAGCCTTGTTCTGGGACTTTGACCATTGTGCTGATACAAGCTCGCCTGTGATGTCTCACTGAAAGTTGTTTCTTTTTGTTTGTTATCCTATTATTTCAAATGAATTGACCCTTAACCTTTCATGTATCTTAGCAGTTGTTGTTTTGTATCAAACCACTTCCCTCCACAACTCAACGCGGTTTGCGTTTTTCATGTTTTCTCCCCTAGCCGCGTTCACACAAGCCGTATGTGTCAGAATCTTTTATTGACAATTCAAATGCTTGGTTCAATGAACACATTTATTAAACGATCGGGACAATTGCTACTCGTTTAAATTAGATCAAATTATAAATATAACCCGATCCATTCGAAAAAGAAATCTTGCTATTAAATAAAAATATTAATCTAGTTACAGATTTCATCTACATTTTTCTGAATCTGCACCACAGATACACTTTGACGTCACAAATACACTGTGACATCACAAATACACTCTGACGTGCTGTTGTGATAAACACTAATGAAACTGAAACGGTAGATACTTATACTTTAAATTCATGTTACATTGGGACTCAAGATGAATGCAAAAACTTGTAACATCTATAAGACAATGTATCGTCTAAAACCAACGCACATGACTTTTAATGCCAAAAATAACAAATAATTAGACTAAGAACGGCCATTTTCATTACAATAATGATTCCAAGCAGGATTGAACTCGTCCCTAGTTCTCGTCACATGACCGTGCTCTCAGCCTGATAGACTTCTGGTCTTTGTTGATATTGCAGAAAAAAACAATACGGCCAGTTGGAATGCCCCTTGATAGCTTTGAACTTGCCAAATCAACATGTTAATTTATCTTAGACGAGAGAGAGAGAGAGAGCAAATGAGTGACTTAGTGAGTCTTGTGTTTATGTGTGTATGAGAGAGAGAGAGAGAGCAAATGAGTGACTTAGTGAGTCTTGTGTTTATGTGTGTACGAGAGAGAGAGAGAGAGAAGGGGAGAGAAGCAATATTGTAACCGGGGGGCAGACTATCAGCAATTGTTGAATGGACTGCGTCTCTAACAATGCAATGCGTTATTTATACTAGGTTGTAAACTTACGCCTGGTTGGTGCACGTCTAGCAATTCAAATAAATTTACTAAACTCTTCATTATATAATCTATCGACCTGGGATCTTTATTTTAACAAAGTTGTTATATTCAGACACTGTTTGGTCTCACCATTTAGACAACCTAAATTAGTGGGGGTAAGAATATCAAATTTAACTAATGAGTTAGTCAACCCCGCGATCTATGGAGTGTCCTATGGCTTCTCAGTCTAGGTACAAAATCGACTAAAGAATATTTTGACTTTACATTGAAGCTGTAACAATAACTCTGACACCCTTACGGAGAGGCTTTCATTGATAGGTCGGTGACTCAGTGTAAAAGGAAACGATCAAACCAAAAGATAATGAGATGTTCACATTTTGGTTAGAGACTAAAACATTACAAGTTGTAAATATTTAACACCGTGTGCATCAAGATTGACGAATAAGAACAGTAAATGTAGATTGATCTAGGCCTGTGTAGAATAGCAATGATGGTTGTCCACTTTGTTCTAATGTTCTGGAATGTGCCAAAGTAAGTAAAGTTTCCCTTTCAGACGTCACGCTCTATCAGGTAGATGATGTAAAGGTCATTGTATCTATGGCCCACGGGTAACGAGGGTGTCATATGGACAGCAAAACGACCTACCACCTTTACATTTCACCAACTTATGTCAGGCTACCCATTAAAGCTGGGTGGACTCACTGATCCCGAAATTAAAAATCCCGGTCTTTTACCTCTCGGTCACCATGCCCTCGTATGTCCAAAAGACGCTAGCGAAAGGTGACATGAAGTCAAATTCGACCTCGCCCTTGACATATCTGACCTTTGATAGCTCGCGTACTAACGGTATTTTTTAATTTACCTAGTTGAAGCAGAAGCTTTATATATTAATATGATGTGAAACACTGGGAACCAACATTTCAGCGATAATCTCGCAATCAGGAAGAGTGTAAAAAATTTCATAGGGTGATTCTCGTCCTAGATCTAGATATAAAGAGTAGAAACTGAACAGTCATTTTGCTTTCACTGCGGCGACTTCCTGTGGTCAGCATATTAGTGTCGGAAACGTTGAATCCACTCTCGTAGATCTACAAGCAGGTTTAAAATTATTGGAATGTCTTGAATGCGTCTAGGTCAAGGACATTTACTAAACAGTATCCTTTAGACCAAACTGATGTAACCTTGACAGAGCTATGTTGACCGTTAGACACAAATTGTTATGAATCACTTTTTGAGACGTTTTTTAATCAACATTAAGGTTTAAGGTTAGAGATTAAGTTAATCAATTCACTTTAGTTGGACATAAAGACTCGGTGAATTCCCAGTTTGAAAGAAGCTGAAAAGAATTTACAGACCAATGAGAGCGCGCCTTTCCGCGGCACGATCTCAAGAAGACGCACTAATTTTTGTTTACGAAGTGCAAACGTTGATGTGTGAATCCGCGCGTGTTTAACCTTTCTTGTGTGTTGTCCTCATGTTTCTAGAAAGCTGAACCTCACAAGCACTCACCGATAACCATTTCGTTCATTAGTTCTATATGACAAAGCTAAAAGATATCAGTATAGCGTCATCCTTTATTAACTATGACAAGCTCCTTTGATTTCATGTGTATAACTCCTCAACTAACGCCATTGATTCAGCTGTTACCATAGAAATATGCATATATGTATGTGCTATGAATATACTTACGTATATAATGTACAAATGTACACACCTTTTTTGTAAAACAGTTTGTGTAGTTAGGCATTACTACTATTAGTTGAATATGTCAATTATGAACATTATACTAATGTGCGTGTATTTAGTATGTGCAATTATGTAAATATATTCTATTAAAGATTAGCTAAAATTAAGAACTTGCTAAAAGCGTAACCACCATTTACATTGATCAGTTCGTGTATTTTCTGTTTACAAAAGACTCTCATTGCAATTACTTCATACATAGTGACCTTAGATAGCTAGCCATACATTGATGAACAGAAATTGATAAAATTACGACAATAAAAACACCTAGGGGCCAGTGGGAAAGGTATTATTGAAAGGTAGCCACTATTTAGTACTCCTGTGATGTAGAAAACATATAGCACTGTTGTAGCCTTAAACGAGAAGTTTAATCAAATTAACTCACCTAACGAGTCTCAAATGTAGCTCTATAATTCTGAGGAAAAATTCCAAATTTGCCAGAACAAAGCTAAACTAAAAACAAAACAGAATTTTCTCTAAAAGAGTGTAAGGCGTATTCAAATGTGTCAGTTTGTTGAGATTTTAGATGCATTTAGTTTGAGCTTAGAAGTTAGATACCATTAGCGTAGCTAGGGCGGTGGGGGAGGGAGGTCCAAATTTGACATTCCCCCCGAGCCCCCACTAAAGGGTTTCCCCAAATGAGTGTCCGAAATTTGTTTTTACATTAAATATTACTCCATTACCTCATGATGTCGAATGTCAAAATGCAGGGGCCCCTAAAGAGATCAGGTCCCCCAAATCCTTAGCTACGCCACTGTTAGATACCAATACTTTGTCGTAATATGGTAAAGAGGAAATATTTTAGCGTCCTCTTTGAAGCAAGTCATTCAGGATCCTCTGAGCTATTTAATGGCGTAAGGTGAATTGGGGCAGTGACTCCAAACATTTTTCGTGATGGTGGTCCATTGGAGCCCAGCCTCAGCCACTTCATTATTCACTGAGGTCAGATATTTCTAAGGGACGGATATATTAGAAGATAGTAGTCGAATCAAGTTAAAACTTCTTTTCCAAAGTTTGATTTGTTGAGGATAGTAGTTGTAACAATTCAAAACTTCCTGTTCAAAGTTTGATATATTAGAAGATAGCAGTATTGTTCTCTCTTGCTGTAGTATTAAGTTACAACCTCTTCTCCAAAGTTGGGTAACACAGTAGTGTATAACTTTTTTTCACCCAGAGGGGAACTGAAGGGGGGGCATATAGTTTTAAACCGGCATCAGCCGTATTATGCACAGAGGGCAGAAAAATTTCGAGGGACCGGATAGCACACCACCACGGGTCGGATGTGGCGTAGTTTTTGCATATTGCAGTACACCTAGAAATGTTGCAGTATATAAGCTATAAACCTACCTTCGACTGTAGTTCAATACAGATCAAACTAGTGGCCCAGTGCGATAATGTGGCATGCATGACAACAGTTTATAGAGCACCAAATCAAAGCAAAAAGACTAAGAGTTGTTCCGTTAAGCGATATGCACGATGAGAAAAAGCACCGATCCTGGTAAAGCATTCATCACAATAGTTTCGGGGCAGGAATCATGATATATTTATGTATTTTCTTGTAAGCGCATCCATCAAACATCCAGGTAGTCTTGTCATCATAATCCTCAAAACATCTTTCAGATCATCCTTTGATTCTGCTAAGCACAGAAACCATTCGCTGTATTATGCTATAAGTCCTAGCCAAAAAAAAAAAAAAGCTAACATTTATAAATAATCCAGTCAATACCGTACCTATACATTAGCTGCTTCTCTATAATGATTTATATATTTATATATATTTATACATTTATATGCATGAATGATTGAATAGTATTGTAGACTATGATTGCCTTGTACATAGCTGCTAATGTCATATATTATAACTTACTCTACATATATATATATATAGTGTACAAACTTACTTCTTTTTCAGTTTGGAGAGTTCAGTGACGCGGGTAGTTAGGGGCCCTGGACCCCAGCTATGGTCCTCAGTGACGCGGGTAGTTAGGGGCCCTGGACCCCAGCTAAGGTCCCCCCCCCCCCTCCGTATATTAGTATACATGTCAATACGATTTCATTCCCCCCTCAATCGTCCACCTATCATATCTATAAAGTAATGTCATTGTAATGATACACATACTAGCTTATCCTTTTATTTTATTGGTTGTGTCCTTTGTCTTAAGCTGCAAGGCTTGTAGGCTACCATGTACAGGACAGTCCAAGACCTTAGCTTTCAATTTGCATTAATACCATAGAAACATCCAGTTTGTGCTAGATATATATATATATGTGTGTATGTGTGTGTGTGTGTGTATATATGTATGTGTGTGTGTGTGTGTGTGAGGTCAGAGGGGCATTGCTAAAAGATTAATTTATTTTATTTTATTTCCTAATTACTCTTTAACCCGGAAGTGACGAGGTGGTTTATGCAGTAACAGACGACTTAATGTGACTTAAGTCTCATATAGAGAAGACATTTTACTTTGTAGCGTAACTTCAATTGCTCAATCCATATCTTCCGTGGTCTTCCTTGTAACGAAGCAAGGGTAGTAATAGCCTTTAGACATTATCCAATCTCTTTCATTCTCTTTTTTTGTTTCTTTTTCGCTTCTTCATTTATTTTACTCTTTCTTCGACCTTTCTATTTGTCTTTCTTTCTCTCATTCTCTCGCACACTTTCTTTCTTTCTCTCATTCTCTCGCACACTTTCTTTCTTTCTCTCTTTCTCACTCTCTCTCTCTCTCTCTTTGAAAGATCTATAGCGTACGTCACTTATTAAACAGATCAAGTCAACACAAGTAGTATATTATTGATATAACAATACCACCATTCAGGAATACGACAAAATATCCAAATTCAGGTAGGCCTAATCTATGTCTTCGACATGTGGTGGCAGTGCAATACATTGAATCAAATATTGTTAGACATTTACATTCATTGCTTCATTAAAACTTCAAATCCTTACGTTACCTCTTGATTGGCGCCCCCCGATGTAAATGATTGAACAATCCCTCAATATTAGAATCCGATTGGCCCTAGCTTGATGTCACCACATGCAAGAAAGGTCACTGGCATGTGTTTAAAATCATTGAATATGTGCATTCCTTCTCAGTGCACTTTGATCTAGCCAGACGTTGTCTTGTGTTGGTTTGTTTTGTTGCTGTGATTTGATCTAGCCAGGCGTTGTTTTTGTGTTGGTTTGTTTTGTTGTTGTGACGTCACGTGTTATGTTCGATAATAGCTTTGTTTTTATTTGTTTCTCTTCTGTTCAGAATGTGGGAATAAGTTGTAAGAGAAACATTGACACTAGACATCCAACACATTTACCCGGTGTCTCCTAAAAGCATTCAATGATGATATTATTTGTTTATAAGCGGAGATAGATTTTTAGAGTCAGTGTTTCTTCGCACTAATGTGTCATTGTCTTCGCCAGCGGGTCTACATTTAGGGAGCTGTGATAACAGGGTCGGAGTTATGCAGGAGCGGAATGGGTGTCGAAATCGGCCCGGGCATTTCTATACAACCCGGCCCACAAATTGTATATCATATGATGGACATTTCTAGGTCTATCTGTCCTCAAAATCATTCTGTTAAGTTTGATAATGTATCGATAACTTAACGCATGCATACAATGAACTCTTTATAAGAAATATAGTAGACCAGCTAGACTTTATGTTGCTTTTTAACCACTAAAAGTGTGGGCCCTTAAAGGATGAAGCCTAATAGTAACACTATCTACGGATGTAGACTATTGCATTATTTCGGAAAATGTGTTAGATTAAATTAGCATTACACTGTAGAGTCTGTCAAAGTGTTGCTTTAACATGACGCTCATAGGGCCCCTTTTACAAGAGAATATCATATAAGACCTTTAACAATTTAATACGTTCTATAGTGGCATTCATGAGGCCCTTTAGGTGGCCCTACCTGCCCATTTTGGGTACCACCGGTCATTTGTCCGAATGCCCATATAACCAGTTCGCCCCTGGCGTCCAAGACTTTGCTACCGCCAACCAAGGTCTCATCCTTAATGGGGGCTTTCACATTTCGAACATAATATTGTTTAAACAAAACATGCAATGAAATATAAACCAATAATGGAACTAGTATTAAATGTACTAGCAGTCTATTTCTTTCTTCACAAATGGGTTCCACTACAAAGTTTGTTAATATAGGTAAATGTTTTTATTTTGTACTTTGAAAAGATTACTTGAGTCACGTTCGGGGCCTCAACCTACTCAAATCTGGCACTGTGTAGGGTTCTTATACAATAACTTAGTTTTACATTTATTGACATCTTTGCATACAGATTTTATTAAGTCATTCATGGAGAATATAGCACAATCTTGAATCATATTGGACTCACAAAAATACATTTTAGAAATTAGTGCAACAAAAAAAAAGTTAACACCAAAAGCAATTTTTAAAATTTAAAAAAGCAAAACATCTGGAATAAGAGTCTAGCACATTCGAAGAGATGCATGGGTTACTATGCAACAAACTTTTATTTTTCCATTTCGCTGTACTGTCTGTCCCAGCGCTCTCTTCTCAACTGACCCACTCCTACACTCAACTCTCTCCAAAAACACTCATGCCTAAAAAAAACACTTTTACCAAAGATTTCACCTAAATAATAACTACAAAGGACAATACATAGTCACTCAAAACAAGGACACTTACTTTATTAATGTGTAATATATTTAAATTCAATTTACATACAATAAATGTAAATTCAATATTTAAATCATACATAAGAATAAAATCTTTAGAGGATGTCTGTATGTATATTTTTAACAATTATTGCTTCAATTTGTTTCTTTGTTTTTTTTACATTTAGAATCAATCTTAGTTTTAAATTTCGATGGTTCATAGTTTATAAGCTCATTGCCTGCTGTGTCTGTGTGATAAGCCGGCCCTGTTACCCACAGTTGCCACTATATGTTTTATAATTTACCAGCCGTAATACATCCATCATTTTGTTAGCCCCTGTTTGGCCTGCTGAGAGGGGGGGGGGGGGGAGTGTCCATAATTAGTTTTTATTGATCTGAAAGTTTGATTGACAGTAGATAATAAAATTTGATAAAATAGTTTTGGTGTTTTATTTTTAGCTCTGCAAGCGCCAAGCTTTTCGATCAGGCTTCCTCTAGTGGCTCCCTTTTCTCAGTTCTCCTTGACTCTCCCTTGTGGCTCCCTCTTCTGACGCCTCTTTTTGACTTTCTGGTTTTGACTCGCCCTTCTGATGTCCCTTTTTTTCTTTAAATAGCTGTCTCTAAAGAACGATAACTATTTTATTAACAAAGATTTATAGTAGATTTGATGAAATTTCATTTGTTAAATGTAGATTTATGCAATGAGATAGAGACTTTGATTTAAACATTTTCCCTGTTGATATGAAAGTCTCAGTTTCAGCGCAGCCAGCAAACCTCGGGCGATGATAATTGAAATATTTGACATATATTCAAACATGGCAATACATTACAAAGAATGATAAGATACGATACGATTCAACCGATAATGACAATATCAATGCATCCCACAATGAAGTACATAATATGCTCTATTAACCAATATCCGCTGCTGGAACGGAAGGTGATCGCATCTCGATTAATATAATCTGTACAACCAATCATTAGATCAGTCTAGACAAAATAAATGTAAATCACCTTTTTGTATTGTATTTTGGTCATTCTTGACCATCTGACCACTCACGACTTATTTCAACCAATTGTGAGGTAACAGATTTTTTTTTCTATTAAGTTTTAAAAACCCAAATGAAACTAACGGTTTCCGTCGTGTGCCATACACCAAGTCTCTAAAGTCTCCCTGAATCTCATTAAGCTGCCTCATTTCAAGAGACTGGTTATGTTCCGTTAGGATTACTAATTGAAAAAAATAGCTTGACTCGGACCACTCAGTTGAAGTCGATTTGTTCAGAAGACAGAGCTCTCACTTCTGTCTACAAGAAGTCTATTTCGAAATACTGGCGACTCCAAAATCAACAAAATATTTATTTCAACAAAGAAGTCAGTGAGTCTAATAAACAGCTCACTTTGCTTCGCTGTATCTAGCATTCTCAACACACGTACTATCTGAATTTCGTGATGTCAATGTCGAACTGTATGGAGGGCAATCGAGTTTCGTCTTGGAATTCCGATAATAAATGTAATTCGATTTCGTGATTCGATATAGATTTCATAACGTATGGATATTATAACTTGATTGTATATTATCTGGTAATCGAATCCACGCTGAAGAATGTCTGTGTTTAAAAAAAAAGAAAAATAGCTTTAATATAATCATTATATGTAAGGAATCTATGACGGACACGCAGAATGATAACATAAATTTCAATCTTGGAAATTAAACAAAGGGCATCATTGCATGCATTATATTTTATTTATATACACCATTTTAAAGTTAGTAGACTAGAAGCGATACCAATTAAAGACTTTTTGGGGGCTGTCCCAATTCCATGTAATCAGAGACTTCATCAATGGCTGTTTCGTTGTTCTTTTGACGTAAATTCTCCACCATCCTATTATTTAAAATGATATAAATGATCTCCCCTGAGAACGCCTGTGTCTTGACGTTGGCGAGATGTTTGACACTATATGAACAGAGGCTTTGCATAGAATTTGGAAAATTGGACAGTTAATTGAATTATGGGAAGTGAAACATATAAAGTTAAAAAAAAATTTAATTAAAGTTGAAAGAGATGAGAAAGTGAAATTAATTTGATAATTTGATTTTCTTTGATTGCTAATGGTTTTGCAATGTATCATGCAATCCAGCCTTTTATTATAATGGTTCTTATTCGGTTATGGCCCTCGTATGATATATCCCCAGTGCTACAACATCTGGGCCCATAACAAATAGGGGCTTACAATGGCCATTGAAAGATAGTTCATTACTTTTAAGAGGTCGTACAAGCTGCAAAAGTCATTCTATTCGTAATTGTAAAACATGGTATGTACAATGGGGTGCAGTGGCGTAGCTAGGAATTTGCCATCATTTATGGAACGGGGGAGACTTGACCTTTTTCGAACACTCATTTGGAGGACCCTCAAGTGGGGGCCCGGCTGATTTTCAAATTCCCCCCTCACCCCATCCTAGCTACGCCACTGATGGGGTGTCATTTGTGAATGTATTTATACCTACATGAAGACTCGATTTGATTTTTAGTCACACTCAAACTTCTATTTTCTTAGTGAGTGGGGGGTGGGATCGTACTTTCTTGAACCCGGGCTCAGAGACACCGTGCTTCGCCAGTACCCTAAAGGTTATTGGCTTATATATCTATAATATCTGTGGCTTTAATATCTGGCCATGTAACAGTAGCAGCATAAGATCCCACAGGTTTGTATAGCCTTTTTTTTAGTGCATTTGATTAAACTTCAATATTGCGCTATTATTTTCGAGACTACAGCTTGTTTTAATGAGATACATCAAGATAAGGACATGAGATAAAGATACAACACGCTAAATGTTAAAATAAATGTACGGTGAAACGCTTGAGCGCTGAATTTCAGTTGGTCATAGAAACGTTCAGTAGTTCTCAAGTGGTCAGAGAAAACCCCAGTTTGTTCTAGTCAGAAAATAGTCCAGTAGTTCTCACTTTATCATAAAAGTAGTTCTCATTCGGTCGTGGAATGGTCATGTGGTTCTACTTTAGTCATAGACAAGTCCAGTAGCTCTCAGTATGTCAGAGAACAGTCCAGTAGTTCTCACGTGGTCATAGAAAAGTCCAGTAGTTCTTTGGTGGTTAGAGAAAAGACCAGTAGTTCTCAAATGGTCAGAGAAGTCCAGTAGCTCTCAGTATGTCAGAGAAAAGTCCAGTAGTTCTTGAGTGGTTAGAGAAAAGTCCAGTAGTTCTCAAATGGTCAGAGGACAGTCCAGTAGTACTCAAGTGGTCAGAGAGCTCCTCAATAGTTCTAAGGTGGTCAATGAAGTATAACCAGTCCAGTATTATTATATAAACATGATCTAATGTCAAGGTCACGTTCATTTTATGACCAACGTGTGAAATGTCTTTTATTTATTTTGTTTGGTTTCCTTCCTTCAACAATCATCATTTGGCTGTACAGAATATAGGCCAGTGTGGACTTTAGAATCACCAATAAACTAAACTGATACTGTAAACCAAATGTGTTTATATCTGTGATACATTATATGTTTTGTTTGGAGTAAGTTTTTTTTTTTGTTTTGTTTTTTTTATTCATTTTTGGCAAGTCTTTTATTTGTATCAGCTGTCGGTCTGGTCAAAGGTTTGCTCACGTTATTTCTTCGACACCCAATCTCTGATTAAGATGAAATTTCGCACGATTATTTCTTTTACATCCCAGAACAAGAATCAATTAAAAAACAATTAGTTAACTAATTATTGATTATTTATTCTTTTGTTTGGTATCTCGAACAAGGGATAGAAATCGTACTTAACTGAAGTGGTGGTTTAAGCTGAATTAGTTTCCTTTATAGGTCGCCGTTCTAAATTGAAACAATAATATATAACTATACAATCCTCTCTAGTCATAAGTACCTCACTATCAGAGTGGTTAGCACGTCTACCCATGAGGCGTTAGCCACGAGTACAAATTCAGGTCTTTTTCTTTTTTTTTTTTTGTAAATGCTTTTAAAAATTAATTACCGTAAAATCCAGCCAGATATCCTTTTCTTTGTCCCCCCCCCCCCCCAACTGGTCCAGATAAGTGATAGGATCATAGCGTGAAAAGCATGAAATAGCGTTTACCAAAAACAATTGGTCAAAATATTAATAATGGCACAGATTTATTGTTGTTGGTCTAGATCTATTACACATTTAATTCCATGACAGATTCAAACGGTACCTCTACACTTCGTATAAGCTTTCTGTTTTTTGTAAGAATTTTTTTATGTTTTTCTTGTTATTCAATACGTCCAGGACATATTTGCAGTGAAATGCCAAAAACTATCAGAAGTAGTATTCACTGCTGCTCGTAAAACAAGGCTAAGTTGGAAGTCGCTTTCTACCTCAGAGACTCACCATTACGTAGCTTAACAACGAAGTCTTGATCAAATACAAAATGTAAAGAACTCTTCTAGGCATGAATGACAAATACTTTCTAATACAAAAGTAAAGCCCTTCTCTAATCTATGCCCAGCAACTCTTGTCAAGCAGTGGGCTTACATTACAACAAATAAAACTTCAAAAAGATCACATTTTTACTAAAAATTACTTTTGCATGCAGACGAGCTGAATCGATTGTTTTTGTTTTGTTTTCTCAGAGGTGCCAACCTTTTTCAAGTAAGGGGTCTGTATGCATTTCCTATTTGTTTGTCATTGTCTGCGTCACCATAAGTGGTAGAGTCAAATGGAACCTAACCCTTGTGGTCTCATTATGCGCCGTAAGATACGTTGGTGGGATTAATATATAAATAAATGTTGAACTATGAAATTAAGAAAAGTAAAACAGGTTTAAGCTCATACATTGCAAGACCAGGACCTAAATGATCCCATAACTTACTCGTGCGTATTATTTAATAGTTGATTCTACGAATGTGCACATTTTTGTGACAACTCTTTTGTGCGTAAAGATAAAAAGTCTGATAAGTCTTTGACCTAAGTGAGAGTCTTGGATCAAGAAATGGAATTTTTGTTGTATTTCGTCTTGTTGTTGTGACTGTCGTCTGCTCGATATTCAGAGCCATAGCAACAACAACAACTTCTAGAATACAACTTTTTTTTGTTTCATGTTCAGTCAAGTTCATGTTATGGAGAATCAAAATGGTTTGATATATCCGGTGGATTTTAATTGGGATTTTATTTTCGGACTGGAAGATGGGTATATATGTCCTCTACCACAATATCATCTTTTTTTTTTCCATATGTTGTACTAGTTAAACTTGTCCAGATTAAGTACCTCATAGGGAAACATAATCTTGGCTAAAATTGTATTTAATTTTAGTGAGTTTAAAAAAAAGATCTGAAATAAAATTTGTACTTTAAAAAAGACACCTCTTTCTGGACGCTCATTTTATTCTAGCGTGGATTTTCGTAGAAAAAAAATTCTTTAAAAATGTATTGTCATTTTCTTGTGACCTGGAGACTGACAACGACCCTGCTTGTATGTGTGTGTAGCCGTGCTGGTAGCTGTGTCCATGTTTGTGTAAATGTTAGGGGGGTAGGGTTTGTATGTGTGTTCGTGTGGTTTAATGATCATCGGGATAACGAGCGTGTGGTTTAGACTTCCAGTTCTCATTTTTATAGTCCTATCTTACAGCCATGACTTCAAGGTCCCCCGTTATATCCACCCCAGTACGACAGCCCCTATATAAATACATGTGAGTATAGTGAACCATTATCTACACAAGCAATGCTGTTATAACCCCATACCTACTTTGTTTTCTTCTTGTGTTAATACTGCTGTTTATTCTAAATGTTGACTAACACGTGAGGATGAATCTATAATGTGATAATAAGACAAGATTACCTGACATTATCATACCACTGTACATAAATTATGTTAATTTTGAATGGGTGTGATTTTGTCCTTATGACTACTGATTTTCATTGTATCTATTTAGGTTAAAAATATTCAAAACAGTCACTGCGCATGTCATAATTGAATCTATCTCGAGAAACTGACCTATAAAACAGACTTAGATTAATATGGCTACGTGGTCCCAGCTTCGACCTACATATTTTGCCACATCCAGTGCAGAAATGACCGTTGTCCTGTGGTGGTCGACTGAGGGTCTAAATTGTCTATATGCCAAAAGACCTTCAATTAAGTCACACAAATGATCTGGTAAAATTTACATGATAAGAAAAGTTCTATAATATATATGCATGTTTGTTTAACTCAGATTGTTATATACATCATTCTACTCAACATAATAGTTTGGCTTCTAATCTTACACTAGAATTATAAAAATCATGCATCCATTTGTACAAACATGATGTTCATTCAGTTCTCATGATGTTCATTCCTTATCCATTAACATATATTCTGTGCTTCGTGTAGTCAGCATCTTTCTAAATGTGTATATAGCTGTGCTGAAAAAATGTGTAGCTGTTTTATACACACGAGGAAATGAGTTCTTTAGACCTGGCTACTCACTTCTGTAGAGTCAACGTATTTTTTTAAAATCTGAATATCTATCCATCAACAAATGTATGTTAATGTAGATAAACTAGTCAACATAATGCGATTATATTTTTTTTGGGCCCATCATACTATTGCGTCATACTACTACATAATACTGTTGCATAAGTGTCCTGTGGATAGTAGCTAATCATCATGCAGAAGGAAATTACATTTTTGTTGTTTTTATTTGAATTCGTTGAGTTACATTTGTAAATAGCCAATCATCACGCCGTTTCCTAGGTCACTATTTAACACCCAATCATTATTTGTTAATTTCTTTTTGAATTTTTTTTCCTATCAGATATTATTCCTTTATTTGTTTTTTATTTTATTTTTCTTTCCTTAAGTATTATTCTCTCTTTCTTTCTCTCTCTCTCTCTGTTTATTTATTTATCTTTTTACTTCCTTTCTCTCTGTCTCAATCTCTCACATGCATGCGGAAAGTAACGATGATTGCTGTACATCGGCTCTGTCACTGTTGTAATATATCACTATGTCAATAAAACTATTACATTGTCAGGAAATACGATCTCAGTTGTTGTTTTTTTTTTGTTTTTGCCAATATATAAAGCTTTGATGTTGTAAGTCATTAAGTCTGTTGTAGGTCACAAATGTTGTTTGCTTGTATTCCTGAGCTAACTTGGTCTGTTTGTTTCGCTTGGTGTTTAGTTGTGTATAAAAGGTAAAGTTCCCCTTTCAGACATTGCGATCTAAGAAGCGGATAATGTTAAGGTCGTCTGTTTTGTATGGCCATTGGTCAATGAGCAGAGTGTCATGTGCCCAGCTTAACGACCAACCACCTTTACTTTCCCCAACGAATGTCAGGTACCCATTAGAGTTGGGTGCACTCACGAGCGCCCGAAAAATTTTCGAAATTTAAAACAAAATCCCATCTTCACTAAGATTCATCTCCAGGAGCCCAAAGTTTGGTGTTGACTTTTTGTAGTCCTAAAGTGATTTGTTTTTTTGTCTCGTTTCTGTGACTAGTTTTTGTATTCCTGAACTGTATCATATCTATCTATCTGAGGGTATAGACTTGTTTTTTTACGACATTGTGAAATTGCCATGTTTTTTAGAAGTTGCATGCTATGGTCCTGTTTTGTTTTGTTCTACGATATAGTTGCTAAGGTAAGTGTGAAGTTTTTAGTTTGAATTGCCTCAACTACTTTTTTAATATAGAAACTAAGCTTTCTTATTTATTAGTATCTTAGTCTTAGTCTCTTTTTAGTATCTTATTTTATTAGTATCCTGGTGTTGAACTATTATAGTTCCTCTTTTAAGATTCTTTCTCTTCTATTCGCAAAGAAAACTTGATGCAAATGATGCTTCCATATTTTTTTTTTATCCATGTGTGTTCTTTTTCGGTGCGCAAGAGGTTTTCTTTAATTCCGATAGTCTACTTATCTAGCTATGACTGTTGACCATTTTTGCCATCTTGGCTCCATCATATCCAACGATTTTCGACTAGATAAAGACATTAACACAATGGGAACAATGTCAAGGTTGCAGAAAAGAGTGTGGGACAATTTTTAGATGAATAAAAATACCATAGCCTTAGTTAACCGGAACTGTTTGATGAGCTCTTTACGAAAGTGAAACATGGTGAACCTACTCATGGTAGGAAAAAAAGCTGAATGTCTTCCACCTCCAATACCTAAGGCGGATCTTTAAAATAAGGTGGCAAGATAAGATAACCAATGAGGAAGTGCTACGAAGAGCAGGGTGCCAGGACATCCGCTCTGTTATCAGCAGCAGACGTCTGGCCACCTTCATAGAATGCTACAAGGTCGACTTCCACAAGACATTTTGTATAACGATCTAACAAAAGGCAGGAGAGCCGCTGGTCGCCCACTTTTACGGCATACGGAGGTATGCATACGCGACATGAAGCTCTTCAAAATCAACACTATCAGCTGGGAAAAAGTGGCACTTGGATAGATCCACATGAAAGCGAACTTAAAGGAAGGTTGCAGATGCCACAAACAACAGTGGTCGAAAGAAGGGTGAAATTGCAATGGCACCTGGTGATTACAGATGCCTAACCTGTGACCGCAGCTGCGTATCAAGGATTAGCCTCTTTAGTCACACAATAAGTTACAAAGGGTATACATAGTCTGTCGAGACGTAAAATGCCACAGATCTATTTATGTATCTCTACACACACACACACACGCGCACGCACGCACACACACATACATACATACATGCATACATACATACATACATATATATATATATATATATATATATATATATATATATATATATATTATAAAGTAGAATGTGAGGTGTATGTATGTATGATGTGTATGTATTGAAGCGTTAAAACAAACTTAAGACCCTCAAAAAAAATAAAGTTGTCCGACTCTATTACAGCTATAGTATTTTATGGATCTAGGCCATGGTTAACAATGTTGACATGAGAAAAGATCGAAAGGATTTAGACCTAGATCTAATTTTAAGAAATACACTTTGCGCACATAGTTTTTTACTTTGACACATGAAAATACAAAAGAAGATCCATTGATTTCATTATGTAATAAAATTAACCTTCAATTTTGTGTTTCAAAAGCATTTTTTACATAAATTAGTTCCTCATATGTGTGACTACAGATTTCCTGGCGAACATTCTTTCATTAGACATTACCAATCGGTTACACATTAACACATCTCTCTACTGAGTCTATTCCTAGGTCTAGGTCTAAAACTCTTATTGAACTCTAAGATGATAAAACTTCTTTTCGCAAAGATAGTTTTGTGCTTTAACACATAAACATACTAATTATTGTCCATTCATTTGTTATTTTAATCAATTTAACATTCAAATTTGTTTTTCTAAAGCATTTTTAATACATTCGTTCGCTGTTCGCTAAAGTTGCGTAGCCGTGTTGAGATAGGCCTATATTCATTCATGAAAAAAGGTCACTCATGCGCAACACAGAATGAACTCTATAAAAGCCAGTTTTTAACTCTAGATTAGTGTAGATTTAGATCTATGTCTACCTCAAGATCTACTTTATACTTTAACACATGAACATACAAAATTAAGTCTATTCATCTCAAATTTTAATCAAATATATGTGGCCTACAAGCAAATGTTTTAATTTGAACAAATGGATTTAAGCCTATTAGCTATTCTGATTTGATAGCTTCATTCACACTATTATTACATTGACACATTCGCTTTACTTATTACATTATTATTTCGTTTAATTGTAACTATATCGACAGTAATGCGCAAATAAAGACCCGCGGGTAGCGGGTAACATATGTCTAGTATATATATAGATATATGTTGTTATTTTTGTGGTTCTAAATATTATATTTCTTGTTCGTGTTCATTATCTTTTTTTAGCGAACTATTGTTCCATTTATTCTTGTATATAAATATTGTTCTTTCCTTAAATATTTGGAAGTCGCTTGATCCAGTAACAAAACTTGTAATACAATTTCAGAACTACTAGATCTAGTTTCAAAATTTGTAAATAATTTTAAAAAATGTAAGAAAAGTGTATCCCGAAGAAGCAACTAATGGAATTGAAACTAATTTTTCTTAAGTTCCAAAATTTGTTTACCAGCCTAACAGTGGGCAAACATAAAGGGAGAGATTTGCTTGACCCGTCTGGCCTGTGGTCATCATTTCTCGCTGGCTAGTGACAGGAACGACAAATCATGAGGATAACCTATCGCAACTTAGCTTGCACTCAGAAATCTTCTCAAAGGGATCATGTACTTCCGCTCTAGACTCTCGGCTGTTCCAGGCAATGGGTTTACTAGCACTTTTTGTTGCCTTCACTGACTAGCCTTTTGTAGTAGCAGTAACTGTCGGTAGCTAGTTAGTTTTATTAGATATCAGTCACATTCACTTACACAGACACACACAGACACACACATGTACACAGACACACACATGTACACAGACACACACATGTACACAGAAACACACATGTAGACAGACACATGTTTGAGGAGAGTCTCCTATTAAAAAAAATGATCTGAAGATCCGGATCATGTTCTTTTAGAAATAAAAAAGAAAAAGAATATGGATAAATGTTAGGGCGCCATAAGGTAAATAAAAGAAAACGTTTACATATATAATAATAATAATATGTAAACTAAACAATATCAAGTACCCAATTTTGAATTATAGAAAAATAATTAAGAAATTTGAATTTTCTGTTCTAAAAAATAAAAATAAAAATCTTGATGGTTTAACATGTGTTAAAATATTCTATACACCAAATACACAAAAAAATCTAGCTATGTAAAGTTATCCACCATAAATGAAAATCTCTTTTATATAAACATAAGAAAACCTTTAAATCATATTATTGCAATATTGAAGTTAATTGAGACAGAGCCAAACTTTATTTTACCTTTATTTTTAAATGGTCTACCCCCATCCAAAAAAAAAAAAACAACAACAACGCATCTCTTAAATACAAAAATTACACCTGAGCCCAATGGCAACAAGCTTCTCAGGTCAAGCCTCTGAGGCTAAATATTACTGGCGGCAGATCCTTCAAGGGGCCGAAAAGCACCACGCTACGGACAGGAAGTTGGGCATTACTGAGTTAAAAGTAAAAGTAAAGTTTCCACTTTCAGACCTTGTGGTCTATTGGGCAGATGATGTAAAGGTCATCTGTTTCTGTGGCCTACGGTTAACGAGGGTGTCCATGTGGCCAGCACAACGACCAAGCGCTTTTACTTAGCCCGACTATTGTCAGGTACCCATTAGAGCTGGGTGGACTCAGAGGCGCACAAAGATCCCGAAATTAAAAATCCCAGTCTTCACCAGGATTTGAACCAAAGCGCTTTACCGCTCAGCCACCGCGCCTCCATTTCTGAGTTAAGAAATCAAATGTTTACAAATAAAAGTTGTTTTTTTTTAAAGTATTTTTGAACGTATTGCGGGTAAATGTGTCGACTCTCTTGTGGAATTCCTTTCATTGGGAATGATTGTGATAGATCTGTCTGGTATTTTACGTTTGGAGAGAAACTCTTCTCTTTGCAGTAGATACACAACTATCATCACAGCTAAGACACATCTGTAATCACCAAGCGTTGCAGCACTTTCTTCCTTGTTTCTCTTTCTAGTGCGTACGAAATTTGCAATCCAGCACCTTCCTTTATGCTTTATCTTTCATGTGGATCTATCCAGTGATTCTTGTTCCTGACTATTAGTGTTGATTGTAATTGATAGATTCATCGTTTTTCGATACCCCCAACTGAATATTTTCGAAAGTGCATTGATGTAACTCTATCATGAGATTGATAAAATAGTCTACAGTGAATCTATGTGTGAAAATCTCGGTGGAAGATTTGTTCTTAAAATTTTCAAGAGAGTTTGTTATGCGCGTCTAAATAAAGTATTCTAATAGAACTAACCTTTGTCTTATTTTATTTCACTTGGAAGATAGAAATTACAACACAAAGTACACTGCAATGCCACTCAACAAATGAGTAGATTCGCAATCCTGCCATCACGTAACATGTACTCTATGCTCATTAACTTTCATGTCACGGAGATATTTTTATTCTTCTAATTTTACTTGCTTCTCCCGCCGCCCTCTTTTTGGGAAAATAAAAAGCTTGAAGATGTTTCAACATCATTAACAAAGGGAGATCAGCCAAGAAAAAAAAATCCCCAAAAAACATGAGAGTAATGGCTATTTATTAACTCCTCGTAGCCTTTAGGACTTTTTTTTGTTTGTTTGTTTTTGTTTGGCAAAGTCGTTTCATGGAAGCAAGGGGGTGGTTCAACAAAATGTCCAATACATGTGTCCACTTTGGCTGGACTCTAGCCGGCCATGTAATAGGAGCAGATTTAGAGAAATCCTCTCACGAAATGGGTTCCCGTTGAAGACCGCAGTGTTGATTTAAGTAAGGCTTAAGGACTGCCTAGGGCTGTGTTGTTCTTCAGCACGTGCAGTCTAAATTTAGAACGGCTAAGTAGGCCACAGTAAGAAAGAAGGGGAGCGGAGAAATGTATCTTTGTTGGTAAACCCGAGTTTATGTAGGGCAGACATTTTTTTCTGACTTTCTACTTTTAAAAAGGTTTTGTAGGCCAGTGACCGTTGCATTATATAGGTCACGGTAATGGTAAATTGCTTGACTATTTAACTATTTCTCATTGCAAGCAAAAACGTTTTACACAGACATTGCAATACTAAACTACATATTATTTGATGTATATATATATACGAGGTGCGTCAAAAAATGTATAGACACACTACGATGCTGTAGACAATTTATTTCCCGTTCTACAATGCTAAATTTCCGCACATGGAAAGCTTAATGTCTAAGTGGAAAAATAAATGTGAAGGTGGTTCTGTACCACACACAGTACCGGAGTGGCAAGGAAGTAACTACAATATGGCGAACATGCGTTTGAGTTTTGAAGAGAGGTAGCAGATATTTAAGTGGTATTGGAAGTTTGAGAATGTAGCTGCGGTTCGAAGACAGTGTAGACATGAGTATGGTACAGAACCACCTTCAAGGTTAACAAAGAGACAAATTTGAAATTCACGGAACAGTGTGTGATGTGCAGCTACAAGTGATGAGTCCACAACTGCGGTCTTGGAACTGTTTCAGTGTTCACCTCAAAAATCGTCAAGGCAAGCGGCACGTGAGAGTGATGTAAGTGCTAGTAGTGTGCTACGCATTCTGAGGAAAGGCAAGTTTCATGTGTACATTCCAAGGCTGGTGCAACAGTTCGAATCCTGGTGAAGACTTTGATTTTTAATTTCGGGATCTTTGGGCGCCTCTCAGTCCACCAAGCTCAATTGGGTACCTAACATTAGTTAGGAAAAAGTACGGGCGGTTGGTCGTTGTGCTGGTCACATGACAACCTCGTAAACCGTAGGCCTCAGAAACAGACGACCTTTACATTATCTGTCATACAAGGTCTGAAAGGGAAACCTATATTATAACTATCTATATATATATCATTCTCTTCATGGCTCAAGAGTTTGGACAAGAAGTAAAGATCACTCTTTTATTTCTGCAAGACGGACTTGAGTTACCCTATGAAAAAAAAAGAGGGGGGGGGCGAACAAGTAGTATTCACCCGTCACAAAATAGCAGGGCTGGACTTAACCGTTGGGACCAAGAAGTCATGGAAAGATCAATCTTTTTTATTTCTACCCCACTTAGTTTTAGTGTGGAAAAAAGAGAGGGGGGAACAAGTAATCTACTCTGTATTCACCAGTCACTAAATAGCAGGGCCGGACTCAACCGTTGTGGGGCCCTATGCGAAACGGATTTCGCGGGGCCAAGTTTGGATAGGGATACGGATAATAAGTGAAATTTAAGAGTTTGTATTAGAAAATAAATTCATCTTTGCATTTTATTCATTCTTTACTACGTACAGAAGTACTTTACGAGCATTCATTAGTTTTAGGCGCGAGAAGCTTCTTTTTCTAGATTCCACAACTACGTGTATTGCATAATGCCGTTTTTTTATTGCGCGTAGGATTGTCGTTTTCCATATTGAATGACACCCCAAAATGACAATTTTTGTTTATATATTTCAGGAGATTTGTATGAGTTTTCTAAAGATTTTAATAATTTCCGGATATTTCCAGGACTTTTTTGTATATTTTGCAACGTCATGAGATTTCAGGAGCTTCTGGTAAATCAGGAGGCCGCGGGAAACCTGTTATAAGTTATAAAATGGTTTAATTTAATAATTTATACTCCTAGAATTAGCGCGGAACCTATGAAAGTGCGGGGCCCCACTGCGGTCGCCGCCGGTCGACTAGTAGGACTACATCTACTATAGGGTTGTTCGCCCTTGCACAAGTAAGTCTTTATGAATTTGAGTTGTCCAATATGAAACAAAACGAAAAAAAAACAACTCTAAATTTAATAGAGTCCATTACAAGTTGGTCCGACTTTCAGCTCTACGGTAAGTGTGATTTTATCCATTTTATAACTCCATGTCCTTTCGTGACGTTTAATTCTGTCTCCCCAACCAAGTAAAACGCAATTAAAACAAATAAAGATATAAATAAATTATTAGTTAATGAGTCAACTCACATGACCTCAGCTTTATTATCTTCCGATGATCATCCCATCCCTGGAGGTTGTGAAATTATCACTCTCCCGGTAAACGCTGGCCTACCAATTTGAATACCTGGGACTTGAAAGTAATTTCATGAGTGAAAAAAAAATTAAATCTTTACAGGTAAGAACAAGCTGTAAACCATAGATCAGTGTTTCTCAACCTTTAGCTCTAATGCACCCTTAAAAGATATTTTTATTTTGTAGTACATGATGGTCTTAAACTATAGAACCGTTGGCCCAAACTATAACACAATAAGTAGTTTTATTTCTACTAGAATAACAATCAATATCGGTACTGAGAAGTAAACTCTGGAGCAAAGAGACTAGTTAACAATCTTTGACTCAATAATAAGAGCTCAACAGACGGAGAGCTCAACAGGCTGAGAGTTTAACAGACTGAGAGCTCAACAGACTGAGAGCTCAACAGACTGAGAGCTTAACAGACTGACAGCTCAACAGACTCAGAGCTCAACAGACAACAGACTGAGGGCTCAACAGACTGAGAGCTCAACAGACAACAGACTGAGGGCTCATAGACTGACAGCTCAACATACTGACAGCTCAACTAACTGACAGTTCAACAGACTGACAGCTCAACAGACTGAGAATCCTTGCCAATGTACATTAAATTTGACAAGTGGGGTTTTAAAAGACGGAGAAGAGATTTAAAAAAAAAAGAAAAGAAAACTAACTAGAAGATTCTGTAGCAAGTTGACTCCATCCAATGTCTTGTCAACCAAGAAGAGTTAAAGTAAGTTATGAGAACCGAAGGCAAGTTTCGTGTTGTACCAGAACTTCATCAGGGTTGCTGGGAAAGATGCTGGGAAGGTTGCTGGGAAGGATGCTAGGAAGATTGCTGGGAAGGATGCTGGGAAGGATGCTGGGAAGATTACTGGGAAGGTTACTGGGAAGGATGCTGGGAAGGATGCTAGGAAGGATGCTGGGAAGGATGCTCGGAAGGTTGCTGGGATGGATGCTCGGAAGGATGCTGGGAAGGATGCTCGGAAGGTTGCTGGGAAAGATGCTGGGATGGATGCTCGGAAGGATGCTGGGAAGGATGTTAGGAAAGATGCTGGGAAGGATGCTGGGAAGGATGCTAGGAAAGATGCTGGGAAGAATGCTGGGAAGGATGCTAGGAAGGATGCTGGGAAGGATGCTAGGAAAGATGCTGGGAAGGATGCTAGGAAGGTTACTGGGAAGGATGCTAGGAAAGATGCTGGGAAGGATGCTGGGAAGGATGCTGGGAAGGATGCTAGGAAGGATGCTGGGAAGGATGCTGGGGAGGTTTCTAGGAAGGATGCTGGCAAGGATGCTAGGAAGGATGCTGGGAAGGATGCTGAGAAGGATGCACAATATAACAGCGCAAGATGAACTACTATTCAGATTTGTTTGTCTAAGTATCAGTAGACGTTTATAATAAAGGTTTTGGTTTAAGAAACATCCTCAAATGTCATCTATAGATTTTACGCCTTGCAGCGTTAGATCTACTAATTAAAAGCAGTGGAAGTTAATGTATTTTTCCTTCTGTTCTTTTCTATTATGATTCATTAATTAAACATTTTTCTATTTATATTTCTTCTTTTCATTTTGGGATAACATGAGGCCCGTACAATACACACACACAGACATATTAGTATGGAAACAGTAAGAAGATATTTCTAAACCACAACAAGCAAACTAAAAAAATGCTTTTTTTATTTATAAAAAAAAACTTGTCTTACTACTATAACTATCTATAATGTAGAAGTTATTTCCCTTATTTGCTATTATTCCCTTATTAATATAGATTACCAATGATTTATTGAATAATTAGTACACGTTTTTTTAATTATGCTATGTTAATAAAAATAACTGTTTAAAGTATCAACCTGATCGGAGAATACGTGTGAGAGAAATAGCAATTATTTAATTAATAATTTCTTCTTGTTGGTATCATACAAAATAATATTAATTATTAGTAATTAATTGACTAATTGGTTAATTTGTAGCGGCCCCCGAAGGGGGAAAAGACGCTATTAGTTTTGTGAGGAATGTCTGTCGGCCCATCTGTCCGTCCGTCTGTCCCGTTTAGATCTCGTATTATACCAATAAATAATTGTGCAATGTTTCAATTTGATCTGAAAATGGCCGTTGGAGAAATAACGTGTACACACTTTTTACCAGACAGACAAACAGAGTGAGTTGATATAGGCTTTGTAAAAATAGGAGCTTATCTTTTTTACCTAAGAAACTTTTTTTTTCTTTAAGAGGAAAGAGGTCACGTTAGTGTAGAAGTTCTTCTAAGAGATGAAGGTCAGGTAAAAGTTCTTCTGAGAGGTGAAGGGTCACGCAAGTGTGGATGTTCATCTGAGAGGCGAGGGGCCACGCTAGTTTGGATGTTCATCTGAGAGACGAGGGGCCACGCTAGTTTGGATGTTATTCTGATAGGCGAGAGGCCACGCTAGTTTGGATGTTATTCTGATAGGCGAGAGGTCACGCTAGTGTGGATGTTTGTTTGAGAAGCGAGGGATCACGCTAGTGTGGATGTTTTTCTGAGAGGCGAGAGATCACGCTAGTGTGGATGTTATTCTGATAGGCGAGGGATCACGCTAGTATATATGTTTGTCTTAGAGGCGAGGTATCACCCTAGTGTGGATGTTTGTCAGAGAGGCGAGGGATCACGCTAGTGTGGATGTTTGTCAGAGAGGCGAGGGATCACGCTAGTGTCGATGTTTGTCAGAGAGGCTAGGGACCACGCTAGTGTCGATGTTTGTCAGAGAGGCGAGGGATCACGCTAGTGTGGATGTTTGTCAGAGAGGCGAGGGGTCACGCTAGTGTGGATGTTCATCTGAGAGGCGAGGGGTCACGCTAGTGTGTACGAGAAGGAAGGAAAGTATCGGAGAGGGTCGTTTGACGTCATCTATATTTATCTAAACAACAGAAAGTAATATATTTACCCCTTGTAAAAAAATAGAGAATCAGAAAAGTTGCGAATCAAAGTATGCATTGAAAAAAATTCCAAACATAAATACAAGCAGACACAAAATAATTAATGAAATAATAGATGTTTGGCATAAACCGCTCGGTTACTGTGATAGTAAGTGTATGGGTTTTTGAGTGGCTGGTAGTGCAGTGTGTGTGCCTGTGTATGAAATGACTAGTGGACTTTGAGTGTACATGATTGAGTGAACAGCAGTGTGTCAGGACTGCGTGAAAAAGGAGGTTAGTTTAGAGAACAAGTGGCTGTAGAAAAGAGCATAAATAGAGACTAATCAAATCATTGTGTTTAGTGAAGCTCATGTTGTTTTAGTGTGTCTATTACAGGGGGTTGGGGGGTGTTAAAAAAAAAGATAAGAAAAAATTGGGCGAGCTGGGAGCTCAAGTGTCTATAATAGCTAACTACTTGCAAAATGGTGCTATTTATTCGTTGCCAATAACGACGAGGGTATTAATTTGCGCTTTAAAATATTTGTGTTTCAGCCTTGTGAAAACATATTGAGACGAACTAAAGAACAAAAGATCGAGTGGACAAATAAAGAATTTGTCGTTTCCAAAGTGAAAGTGTTTATTTGTCCTGGTACAAGAGCTAAATAATAACAGGTTAAAGCTGCATTTTCTTTTTTCTTGTTTTTTTCTTTTTTTTTTTTTTTTCTTGTTTTTTTTTTTTTTCTTGTTTTTTTTTCGTTTTTTTTTTTTTCTTGTTTTTTTTTTTTTCTTGTTTTTTTTTCTTGTTTTTTTTTTTCTTGTTTTTTTTCTTGTTTTTTTTTCTTGTTTTTTTTTTTTCTTGTTTTTTTCTTTTTTCTTGTTTTTTTCTTTTTTTCTTGTTTTTTTTTTTTCTGTTTTTTTTTTTTCTTGTTTTTTTTTCTTGTTTTTTTTTCTTTTTTTTTTTTTTTTTCTTGTTTTTTTCTTTTTTCTTGTTTTTTTCTTTTTTCTTGTTTTTTTTTTTTTTTCGTGAGACGTAGTGCTGGGGGGGGGGGGGGGTCAGGCAGGACTTTAAGTATAATTAAGATCCAGTTTACATTCTCTAAACAATACAACACACAGAGACATAGAAAACGTTAAAGCGATGTAAAGAAATACTGTGGCGATATATGGGAACCTAGAAGAACGTAAGAAATGGAAAAGAGATTGATTGGGAGATTTCGTATCAAGAAACAATCTCAAGGAAGATCACTCTTGCCATATATATTTTTAAATACGTTTTGAGTTACTCCACTTTCATAGACACAAAATAATAAGATCTAAGTCTAAACACCTTTGAAATAAATTGGAGATAATTATATTCAATGGACCTCATTCACCAATCGTAAACAAACAACATTTTGCCACGTGGTTCTCTATATCTTCTATACAAATTACGCAATCCATAAAGGCTGTCACGTGATACGTAATTTTCATTGTTTTATCAATATTATCACGTGGCTAAATGTTGTTTCTCTGGCCTTTTGATATTTAAGACCAAGTTTACATTCTTGAAGCTTCAAAATACAGAAATATATTATAAGAAGCCATAGCGGAACAGAGATTTAAAATACATGAGAAAAAAAAGTTAAATAATTAACAAAAACACTTCTTTTTAAAAAGAATATTCCTCCTTTTATGAAGCGGATTGCTGTTTCGTAAGAGTGAATTTTTAATAAACATTTTCAGCATCTAGATCTTGACTTAGTAGACTCTGCGCGAAATGTTCCTGCCTAAACTCTTGAAGGAATAATGCCTACTTGCGGAAATACCCGAAGACGTAGATTCTGTTCAATTCAAGATGAATAGTTTCTAGTCTTCTTGCCAAATTTAAATATTTATTTTTTTAAACTTTTAAAAATTATAACGGTCAAACCTAGAGTTTTACCGGTGTGGCCCACCCACACAGGATATTGAGCCCAATAATTTGCAACCAAAATAGAGGAATTATAAGAAATGAGGAATATTTGTGGAAGATAAATAGGCAAAGTAAACAATGTCAAATATGTCACATTGAAAGATCATGATTGCCTGTTAAATAATTTAATTGAGTCATACCAACAAGGAAGAGCTTTAGACTTATCTGATATAGATTCGAAACTCAATATGCACACACATAGCCCTAATATAACAACTTATTCATAAAACCAGTACAAATTCGATCTCTAAAAATCAAGGAAATTGTAAGACAATAGGTTAGGGGGCGGGAAAAGTACTAAAGGAAAAAAGAGGAAATATCAAGCGAAATAAAATAAAAATCTTTAAAAAAAATATCTAAGGCAAATAACTTACATCTATAATTCTCAATAATATAGAGGCTACTTCCATTATTCGATATCAAAGCAAATAATTAATTACCAATAAATTGATCGATTTATTAGCTTGTCAATTGATTTATATTTCGTTATGTACAATAAACAATCAATAAGTCTTTAAAGTTTCAACTTGATCCAAGAATAGTTGTGATGACTTTCACAACGATACGAGGGACAAAACCCTACATATTGAGAAGTACCTATGAATGCAGAAGGATTAATTTCCCTTTAGGTATCAAATAAAAAAATTAATAACCACTAATTAATTGACTAATTGGTAAAGTTGTTTTTTTATTGATTCATGTCTTGTCTATACCAATGAATGATTGTGAAAAGTTACAAATTGATCAAACAGACAGAGTTGATATAGGCTTTGTAAAAATGCCCGGAACAGACAATACCGCAGCACCAGAGTCCTGGATTTATGATTTCAAGCTTAGTGCAATAGATACAGCCCTTTCTCGGAAGTGGACGAACCAACAGTCGAAGAAATGTGACAGCGCCGGGCGGAAAATGTCATTCGTCATAGATTTACGAACTTTTTCAGCGACTAATAAAGCAAAAGTAAAGAAATCCTTACTTGTAGATTGAGTCGGGGATGGGAGGAGGTTGGGAAAGACGCTACGTCAGGATAGATTTGGTTTATAGAGATGTTGTTGTCTTGTTTCTTGAATTGTTAACGTCAGTCCATTGTTTCTTTAGTCTTCCATTACGTAGTTTCCAATAAATAGGTCTCTTGTGTTTTCTGATATATTGCATTTAACTTCAACAAGTAGACTATGCTAAGACTAAACAAATGATTCTTGATTTTCTATGTAAAAAAAGAAATATAATTTTAATTTAAAGTTTTATTTTATAGGAGTATATTGATGAAGTTGATAGATAAATATATTGATAAATAAATAGCTAGACAGACTGACAGATAGCTAGCTGGCTAGATTATATTACATTAGATAGATAGATAGATAGATAGATAGATAGATAGATAGATAGATAGATAGATAGATAGATAGATAGATAGATAGAGATAGATAAATAGATAGATAAATAGATAGATAGATATAGATTAATAGATAGATAGATAGATAGATATAGATAGATAGATAGGATAGATAGATAGATAGATAGATAGATAGATAGATAGATAGATAGATAGATAGATAGACAGACAGATAGATAGATAGATAGATAGATAGATAGATAGATAGATAGATAGATAGATAGATAGATAGATAGATAGATAGATAGATAGATAGATAGATAGATAGATAGATAGTCTAATGTTTTGCTACTAGCAAAGTCTGCATCATCCTATGATTTCGACATTATGTTGTCAAATTCTCCACTCATCAGAGAATGAATCAGGAGATAAAGACACAGAAAGAAAGTTTAAACTAATTTTCGCCTTGCCCTACTATTTCTAGGCCTCACCAATTAGTACTAAGATCAGTTAATCTTTTCTTCATTTAAAATTTTAAAAAAAAATGGCCGCAATTTACTGTTGGTCATAATTTACAATAAAATATTTAGAAACTTTAAATAACAAAACAAAATGACAATAAACTATTGTATCTGAATTGTACAGATATGCGTACTGCATGATACAAATTAGACGTACTGTAATCTAGAATTGCGAGGTTTTCATAACGATCTGTTGGAATATAACTAGGCAAGACAAAAATAGGTTCCGCTTCCAGAGGAGAAAAACAAGACGGGCTAAACACTTGCTTAGAATTTCATCTCCCCAAATCAAATTGATGTGTCTATTCACACACATTTCTCCTCGTCTTCCTGACGACATTCAGAGATTCTATTTACACACTTGCTAAGTAGATATTCAGCTCGGCCACAGCGGGCTACAGGGCCGCCAATAATACCGGTCAATATTTTCTAAAACAAGAGCTAGAGAAATTGTTTGTTTCAGTCGGTTGGTACACTGTTTGTACACTGTTTGTACACTGTTTGTACACTGTTTGTTCACTGTTTGTACACTAAGTATTAGGCTCTATTTTTGCTTTCATCATTGTGTTGTGTTTTTTGTTGTTTGTGGTTTGAGAAGGTCTTTCTTTAAGTCTAATTTTGGCAAAGACTTTAAGTTCATGAACACTCGTGACCAAATATTAGGAATGTGTGGGTGTGCGGGTGCACTAGCAGTGTGTGCATGTATGGGATTTTGTTTTTGTGTTTACAGACATTGATAAATATTTGACCAGTGATAGCAGAAAAGAAAGGGGGGAGGTGGGAGGGGAAGTCTGCGGCTGTAGGATGGAACAAATGTAAACTTTAAATAATACAAAACAAGGGAAGTCATTCTAGTTTTCATTTTGACTTTTGGCGTGAAAATAATCATTCTGTTTGATTCTTTCTCTCTCTCTCTTTCTCTCTCTCTCATTTGTCTTGAATTCTCACAGGGGCAATAATCGCCTTTACCGCATCATTTCCGCTGTTAGCAGACGATAAGATCTTCCAGCTTGGGAGCAATGTGCACAAGGCAACCACGTGATCATGGACAGTAGCCAGTGGACTATAACTATTCACTATTGTTTGATTACATTTACGTGAATTGTTTTACAATGAAAAATAGCAAAGTTCTCTATAAATGTCAAGATTTTGTCATCCTCTTAGATCTAAAATATGTTAAAGCCACGTGACCAGCATAAAGAATATTATATTCCTCATATTGTCACATCATTTGAAAACCGCTAAAAAGTAGATCCAGTGCGGTCTCTCAAACTGTGACAAAATGGACAATCTGTTGTATTTGACTATGTAATTGATTGTATTGATTACATGTATTTGGAGGCGCGGTGGTTTAGCGGTAAAGCGCTTGGCCTCTGAACCGAGGGTCCCGGGTTCAAATCTTGGTGAAGACTTGGATTGTAATTTCGGGATCTTTGGTCACCTCTGAGTCCACCCAGCTCTTATGGGTACCTGACATTAGTAAAGAAAAAGTAAAGGCGGTTGGTCGTTGTGCTGGCCACATGACACCCTCGATAACCGTAGGCCACAGAAACAGATTACCTTTACATTAGTTGGGGGAAAATAAAGGCGGTTGGTCGTTGTGCTGGCCACATGACACCCTCGTTAACCGTAGGTCACAGAAACAGATTACCTTTACATCATCTGACCTATACATCACAAGGTCTGAAAGGTAAAAATTTTTACATGTATATATATATCATGGGCGTAGCCAGGAACCCCCCCCCCCCCCCCCCGAAATGAAATCCGAATTTAGTGACTGATTTTTTGCTTTGATTTTGTTTATTTTAGGTGAGATTTTAATACTAAACCATTACTTGTCCCAGCACAACCAAGGCGGTTTTGATTTTAAAACCCTCTAACGGGGGGGGGGGGGGGGGGGGGTCGAGTTTAAAATCCCCTACCAGGGGGGTTTGAGGTTCAAACCCCCTACCAGGGGTTTTTACTGTTAAATCCCCCTCTTCTATGAAACAAAACAAAAAAAATGCAAACGACAATCCCAAAATTCCAAGAACACAGTTAAGGAAGATTTTGATTTTAAACCCCCTTCCAAAATTTACGATAAACCCCCTCTTCAGTATCAAAAAAAAGCAAATTACACACTCAAAATTCTATGAGCGTAGCCAAAGGGGTTTTGCGTTTACCCCCCCCCCCCTCTTAAGTAGGGTTTGAAGCTAAAAAATACCTCTTCAATATAAAAAAAAAGCTAATTACGCACTCAAAATGTTTGAGTTTAAGTTTAAACCCCCCTTCAGCGGAGTTTGAAGGTAAAAAATACCTCTTTAATAATAAAAACAAAGCAAATTATGCACTCAAAATGTTATGAGTGTAGTCAAAGGGGTTTTCAGTGTGAGAAAAAAAGCAAATTACGCACACAAAATGCTATGAGCGTTGCTAAAAGGGGTTTTGAGTTTAAACCCCGCTTCAGAGGGGTTTGATGCTAAAAAATACCTCTTCAATATAAAAAAAAGCAAAGTACCAAAATTATTTCAGCGTAGCCAATCCTATTGGGGTTTTCTCATACAGATGGCTTTTTTTAAACTTTAAAACCCCTCCAGATGGTTTTGAGTTTAAAATTCCCCTATTGAGTGTTTTGAGGTGGAAAACCTCTATCTTCAATATTATTCTAAAGCAAACTACAGTTACTAAATTCTATTACCGTAGCTAAATGGAGTTTTGAATTAAAAAAAAAAAACAACTCCAGGGATTTTTTAGTTTAAAACCCCAACAGATGATTTTGACTATAAACCTTCCCTTTTCGATATAAAATCTAAAGCAGACTACAGTCACTTAATTCCAAGAGCGTATTCAAGATAGGTTACACATGTCTACCAGTGGCGGGGCTCCATTAATAAAGTAAAAAGAATAGTCATCTGCCGAAATTGAAAAACACTAAATGTGTCTCAACAAACATGGCTAAGACAGATTTTAGAAGTCAGTTATTCATAACTAAATCACGGAAATCATATGCCGAAGTGGGATTCAACCCCTTAGTAAGATTGTAATAGAGCGACCGCTTGATGTTTGCGGGACATGTTCTCCGACAAAATGTATCACGCATAAGAAAAGTTGAGATGGCATCCTAGTACAACTTGGCGCCACACATTCATGGAGGTCCTCAAAGCAGGTGGGAAGAGGCTTCAGACATTACCAGTGACAGATTTTGATGGAAACAGCTTGACAGCTAATTCGCCGAATGGCGCGGGAGGGTCTAAGTCAGTAAGAATAGCACATTAGGTTTTTAAAATAAACTTGTTAATAGCAGGAAAATGCACTGTAAATACCTCAGAATATGCATTTTGTTGGCTTTCAATACCAGAAAAAGTGCTTGGCGTCGGGGCTCCGCCCCGCGATGGGGGAGCGCTAGGAGACCTCATTGCTAACAATGGCAGGGAATCTACAATTTTTCCACTAACTCCAGGAAGAATCTATTTTAGGGCACAATAAACGTCTTCCGAAAGAATGAAGGGTCGGAATGCAATTAAGATTAAATACACACACACATAAATACATATTAATTTTTTTCGCGGGGGGGGGGGGGGGGTATGGGAGGGGAGAAAAAAATCCCCCCAAGAAAAAAATCCTGGCTACGCCCATGATATATATATATATATATATATATATATATATATATATATATATATATATATATATATATATATATATTTATATGGCGCTACTTCCATGCTTATAGCATGCTCATAGCACTATGTTCCAATCTTATTTTGTGGACCAGTGGGTCAGAAAGAGCTCAGCTAAGAACTCTGCTCCAGTCGGGTGTCGAACATCGAGCCCCCTTTATAGTTAGCCAAGCCAAATTCTTCCGTACTTAGCCTGTTGAAAACGCTTCCAATATAAAAACAACTGGAAATACGAAAAGGCTATCCGTGGCTATCAGATCCCATGAAGACCCTCTGACTGACCTCTGTAAAAAGGAAACGCAAGACTGTACAACACCAAGATCCCTTGCAAGAAATGTGGCTCCTGTGAGAAGTATCACGGAGAAGAGGGGGGGGGGGGCAGACTGGCAAAAGACAGAGTGGAAAGGAAAACAAGAAAAAAAATCTTTTTTAAAATTTTAAAACACAAAGCTCCTACGAAATGTAATTGTATCAATCAGTTTGGATCAGTCTTGGGATTTATTTATTTTATTTTTTTTGTAATAGATGTAGACCAACAACAATAAATCTGGGATTAATACTATTTTTACCAATTGTTTATTGTTTAGCGCTATTTCATGCTTTTAGATTTTTCACTATGCTATGATCCTATCACTTTCTCGCTACGCTATGATCCTATCACTTTCTCACTACGCTATAATCCTATCACTTTCTCACTACACTATGATCCTATCATTTGTCTCACTACGCTATGATCCTATCCCTTTCTCACTGCGCTATGATCCTATCACTTTCTCACTACGCTATGATCCTATCACTTTCTCACTACGCTATGATCATATCACTTGTCTGGACCAGCTGGGCAAAGGGTATGGGAGAAAGAACGAGATATTTGGCGAGAACGTCCTGATTCGAACAGGCAGACATGCTAACCACTCTGCCACTGGCGTACTTATGAGAGGATTGTATAGTTGTATATTGTTGTTTCCATTTAGCGGCGACCTGTAACGGAAACTAATTCAGTTTATACCACCACTTCAGTCAAGTAAAATTTCTTTTTCTTGTTCGTGATACAAAACAAAATAATTACCAATAGTTAATTAACAATTGGTTAACTTGCTTTTTTTTATAATTTTTTTGTATTGATTCCTGAATAGACTTGTAAAAGAAATAATTGTGCAAAATTTCAGCTTGATCCGAGATTTGGTGTGGGAGAAATAGCGTGTAAAAACATTGTACCAAACAGAGTGAGTTAATATAATATTTGTAAAGATAGTTGTTAGATCAAGTGTGGTGCCCCGTTAATTCAACAGGTTAAAGAACATATGAAGGTGATATAGTGAAGATGATGGAATGAGACACAGAGTCTTAGACGCCACAAGCTTAAATTTAAAAACAAACATTGCGGACTTTGTCTGGTTACCCTAAGAAATTGCTAAACCTACTTAATGACACTAGAAATAGATTCAGTCTATTCCTGCCCAGTGATCAGCCGAACATTCCGGGCTCACATAGGTCTCACCAGCCACATGAGGCATAAAACCCCAGTGCAAAGCCCTCAGCCCCCTGGATGACAAAAGTGGTCATCATCGAACCACGATGGACGAACTATATATAGAGAGATTTAGTCTATTGGCATTTATGAATGCTGCTTTTTGCATCCTCAAACATCTACCGAAAATGAAAGACCAAGTGAATGTATAGCAGACACATTCCATTTTTGTAGTCTAAATTATGAAAGTCTGAGGGTGTAACTCTTTGTTGGGGGAGGATTATTTCTTCTACGACTCGGCGGGAACAACAGAATTACGTTCACATTACCTCGGTAGACGCATGCGCACCGACGCGTTTCTCATCACTAAGATGGAAGGCACAAGAAAATCAATCTCCCTCGCTCAACCAATCAGAGGTCATTTGTGGCTGGGGTCAGAGGTCATGTATCAAATAGACGCGCCGGCCCGAAATGTAGGGGTGCTGAAGGGAAAGTAGTCGAGCTGATTAGATATTTACTAGAGTTGTGTCTCCTGGTTGTATGCTTACATAAGGGAAACCATAGGATCAATCTTTGTTTCGTTTAAATAGATGAAATATTATAATGTTTGAGAGAACGCACAGTCGCAGAATGGAATCGAGGGGGTTAATGAATGGGAAACTACAAGGACAATTTAACTTTAGGTATCTGCAGACAATTAAACTTTTAGGTATTTGCAGACCCGGGTACGCTGTTCTGCCTCAACGTGGCACCCGGGTGGAAAAGGTTACTTACTAGGCTTAATGAATGGCAAAACAAAACTCCCGTGGGAGTGTCCAAGGGTACGCGAGAGTGGACCCATTGCACGGACGGATTTGAAATAGAGCTCTCACGACCCTGTCGATAATCCATGCGCCGTTCCTCAAGGGACCGTTACATTAATGGCGAGTTCCCCCATGGTTAGCTTGGTATAACAGGAAAATGGCGGAGGTTCCCGGTAAACTCGGTCCTTTGGCCATGTCTAGCCCATGTGTCTGGAGGCCAGTTTTGTCGGAAATAGCAATGCTTTATATAAGCATTGACTTGGGTCTCTTCCAGACAGAACGGTGGTTCAGGCATGTTGTTTTTTTTTTTTACTGTTTGACACTCAAACAGATATTTTTTCAAACTTTGAGCTCGAAGAGCCTTCGGCTCAACTCTTAGACGATCTAATGGTATCTGCAGACCCGCGTACGCCACCCAGCCTCAACGCGGCACTCGGGTGGAAACGATCGCTGGAGCTGAAGCGATTAGTCTAAATGCGTAGCAACACAGGAATCCTATGGGAGTGTCGAAGGGAGTTCGAGAGCATTCCCGTTGCACAGTACGGAGTTGTAAGTGAGCTTCCAAGACATTGTCGAAATCCAGGGTCCGAAGTGGCCGACACATTGGAAACAGCAGTGTTCAATATGAACATTAGCTTGGACCTCTTCTAGACAGAGCGCTTTGTTTAATGTACATGCTTAGAGCTTCGAGAGGTTTGGCTCAACTCTTTTGACAGTAAACGGCATCTGCAGTTGTACTGCAACCAGCAGGACCAGATATGTTATTGTTTTTTTTTGGCAAACTTTGATAGTCAATTTTACTTTTCCGTTTTTTTTCCCTATTCAATTCCAACATTTGTAGAAGCCAGTGCTTTCAATTGAAATAATAGTCTCTATATAGACGAGTAGGTGTGTGAGAGGGAGAGAGTGAGAATGAGAGAGATACATATAGATTTAAAAAAGAAAAACTCACATGGTTTTCGATCATAGACTATGGTTTCCATTGAAAGCACTAGCTTCTACAAATGGAAGGACAATTTCACACAAAAGAAGAAAGCAATCCAATAGATTACATACAGGAACAACCATCAACCACCAATGGATAAAACGGAAATTACAAAAACATTATTAATTTGTTATTAGCATTTATTTCCTATGCTCGTGTCAAGTGCTCTGTGGCTATAAATAGATTAAAGCGTTACACACTTTTTCAAGCTTGGCATCGGGAAATACCGATCCTACGGGAAGAAATAAAGAATATTCTAAATCTCTACACCAAAAGTTGTGTCTAAAAATAGTTTCAATTGCACTAAAAAAAATATGGCGTCTGCTAAGCCAAAAGAAACAGATTATTCCCAGTGGCCAGTCATTGTTCACACTGAACTAACGAATTCGTCTGTTTCAAAACTACTGATACAGAAAAGAATAAAATTGCGAAGTATGTCCTAGATCTAGATCTAATCCTTTAGATAGAGCAGTTATGAAATAGATTTAGAATATTTAGATCTAGATATAGTATATCTAGAATCTACTGCCTACACCTAGTCAGTATTGACACAGTATTGTATACTCAGCGCCTGGATTCTAGATCTATGCTAGATGTATGTAGGCTAGTAATTTTAACTTTAGCATTTCGCAATAGATCTAGTCTCTGGGTGTAATCTGGAGATTACAATCTGGAGATCTACAATACATCTAAATATAGATCTAGATATTTTAAATCATAAATACTAAAATAGGCCTATCTAGAATAGATCTACAGTAACTTACGTTTATCGAACAAGTTAAGCTCAGTCGCCGAGAAAAACTGATTGTATCTATGAATTTTTCTTAAAAAATAGACGTTTTATTCTATTACTACTGATAGTTAAACTTATATTTGATGTTAAAGTGGGTCAGGTCGATGCTTTCAAAAGCTTAAATTATCGAACATTGTTTTACCTTTATCTTATCTTATCGAACATAATAAGAACTTATCGAACACACGAGAAGTATGGTGCTTTAAAAGTGTTATAATCTTACAATTTTGTGAAAAGTATGGTGTTTCAAAAGTGTTTTATCTAAAAAAAATTAATTTATATCATTTTCTTTTTACGCCATGTCAAGACAGACAGATTTTAGTCATTTTCACATGCTCCACATCGAAGGAATCTATCACTGATCAGCTATGCTTAGAAACTGACGGTCCAAAGCCCAGTAACGCATTACCGACACATTACCGTACCAGTACTTATTTAGGTCTAAGTTATTTTGAGATATTAGGCCATTAATAAATCCAGATATTATTTGGGGGAGAGCCTAATAAGCTTTGGTAGCCAATAGATAATCCCGCCCTGTCCAATTCATTGCAGGATACAACAGTTTACTTGGTTG
The DNA here is from genome assembly GCA_030265305.1 of Biomphalaria pfeifferi. Lineage (NCBI taxonomy): Eukaryota > Metazoa > Mollusca > Gastropoda > Planorbidae > Biomphalaria > Biomphalaria pfeifferi. Next base: position 84,183 of record JASAOG010000047.1, read on the forward strand.
ACCTAAAAACAAAACATACGGTACGCGGCCCTACGTAACTAGCCGCCGATGTAGCACGCTCAGTGTATGTAACAGCCCAAAGTCAGTGCTAAATTTTTTCCGATCGGGGCGTGGGGGGAGGAGGGGGGGGAGGGGCTGAAAAGCTATGGTAACTTGTGAGCTGTGTTACCTATAGATTTAGATAGATCCGCCCTCCCTAAACCACCTGGTTGACCAAAAAAAAAAAAAACAACAACGTATTTTAGAGCACGCTTAGTATTTGTCACACACACACAAACAACATATCTATATATAATACGTATCTATCATGCCTAGTGTTTGTGACCTAATTAGCGGCTTGACCGTAGGTACTCGACTGATGGCTCCTCCCTCTTTCCCCTCAACATTGTTCTTACTACAACTTGAACAATGCTTTGGGACTGTGTTGATGGCCTGGTTTACACCTGTGTGTTACGCTATCACTGACCATTGTTTTGTTGTTGTTGTGTGTTAGTCTGGTGGCTGCGTTAAGATTGAGTCTTGAAATTTACGCTGTTACTTTGCACTGAAAATGTGTGAATGTTGGAGTTTGGAATTGCGTAAGAAGAAGCGCGGGTAAGGGGGTGTAGGCAAAATAAGAGAGTGGTTAAATGTGAAATTGTTATTTTGTGTATTTGTGATGTTTCAAAGGAGTGTCTTTGTAGCGCATTATGAGCTTTATCATACTTTATGGCAAAAAAATATATATATATATATGTTTGTAAAAAAATGTTTTACATGTTTCGGATGTTCCTTCAGAGTTGAAGATAGATTACTTCCTAGTCCAAACCTCCCGCAGGACGACGGGGGATGGGAGCGGGCAGGGTTTGAACCCTCGACCGTCGATAAATCCGAACGACAATCCAGCGTGCAAACCATCCATATATATAATTTTATAGACCCGGCGCCACACGTCTAGATCGAGAGGCACAACTGACTCTATGTATTTGAGGCTGACGTCACATTCTAATGGTCGATCAATTATTTATGATCTCTGGATACAGTGTCTTGAATGTTTCTCCCCCCCCCCCCCTTTTTTTTTTACCTGCCCAAGACATTTTTATATCAAAATACCATATCTACATTCTATACCTCCCCCTTTCGTTTTATTAATATCTCTTCACATCAAGCACATGCGATAGGTATTGGTTTATAACACATAATTCAGAAGTTAATAGAATAGGTCATCTGAAAAAACAACACACAACTGAATACATTCCATATCTTTTGTGCTCCGTAAGCGCAATAATGCTATTAGCATCAAGCTATATGTGTCATAAAAACAAGCTTTTAAAATGGGTACAATTAGTGCATATTGATGTAAATCTACTTACTTAAAAAAAATAGCACATTTACGGTAAACCACAAATAGCTGATACAAATTGTAACATATGATTAATTTATATCTGTACTTCGCATTACATTATTTTAAAAAATATATAATTTAAATATTTTGTCTTCTTTGGGTTATATCTCTTTGATGTTTATTTTTAACATTAAAATGGTGTTCGATATGTTACGAAGCTGAGATTGCTTATATAAAAACAGCTATTATCGAACACCCCTTTTAAACCTCAATTTTCATGTTTAGGTAGCAAAGGACACTTTTTAAAAAATAGTTGCAAATATGTCTCAGCCTAATTAGAAGCGTATTATATAGGTTTTGTTGAGCTGAAGCATCATTGGCATTAAAAAATACCCTTAACCCGAGACTCACTTCACTCTTCCCAAGAGGTCAAAAAAGTGAAATTTTTATACCAATATTACCAATGCACTTTGAATATAAGTAAAAAAAATAATCCTCGGGTGAAAATGAAACTAAATATAATTTAACTATAAAGAAATGAACGATGCACAATAGGAATGGACTAGTTTCGTCATAATCATCGAAATAAAGGAGAATTTTATAAAATACAATGGGGTGTTCGATAAGTACCCTAATACGAAGGTGTTCGATAGATGTAAGTTACTCTAGATCTATATTATGTATAGATTTAATATTTAAATAGATCTAGCAGATTCAATATCATTCAGAGTCAATATCATTCAGAGTATAGACTATGAATGATTAACTCTATAATATAGATCTATATTCTGTAGTCTATATGGCATATGGGTACCGCCCAACGGCATTGGCCTAAATGCTCCTAACATATCTAAGCCGACTAAGCTTACTTAGCCAATCTACCCCTGCTATAATCTAGATCTAGACTCTAGATCTACTTTAGGCCTATATATCTAGATATAGATCTGGTTAACTATAATTTTTAGATTATATGACTATTCTTCTTTATCTGTTAGAGTCTAACAATCTAGATATACGTTTACTAATTTTGTTTAGCTAATACAAGAACTATAGATTTTTACATTTATATAGTGCTAAATAATACTTAGATCTAGACTCTAGGCTCGGATTCACCAGTTCTCTATGTATCATGTAGCGCCGAGCTAGAGCCTAATACTGACATTTTGTAAAGACGTACATCTATCTTATGAGCAAGACTTCTGAAACGTACGGCCTACTTGGAGGTAGATTCCTCGTTGAACACGTCAGCATACGACATCATGTTCAATCTATATCTTTGTCTTTACATTGCTTTAATTCAAAGATCTATATTCATTGCAACTGAAAAATTCCATTAAAACAAAATATAAATTAGAAAAAAATACTTTTTAAAAAAGCTAATATTAAGCGTACTTGTATCAATTAGTTTGGACCGGTCACGTAATTCAATTTGTAATAGATCCAGACTGACAATAAAAAAGCATTTAAAAAAAAGAAAAAAAAGGGGGGGGGGGAGTGACCTGAAGCCAACACGGTAATAACTGTGCTAGTAGAGAGCTTATGAACATGGAAGATCTATTTTTGTTTCTTTAGTCTCGTCCTATTTTTTTAGGTTTGTGTTCACTAAGACTCAGACGAAGACCTATAAAGGGGACTTATTCAGCTTACACCACCACTTCAGTTAATTTCTTTCCCTTGTCCGAGATCTGAAACAAAATAATTTATTACCAATTGTTAATTAACTAATTGGCTATTTTTATTTTAATTCTTGTGTTGTCAGGCAAAAGAAATAATTGTGCTAAATTTCAGCTTGATCCGAGATTGGATGTAGGAGAAATAGTGAGCACAAATTTTTACCAGACTGTCAGACAGAGTGATTTGTTATCTAAGTTTTGTAAAAAAAAAAAAATTTGAAAATTCGGAAATAAATATTGTTTCCTTCAATGGGATTTGAATCTGAAACCTATAGTTATGGCTTTCAAAAGCATTACTACGCCCCCTCTTTTAATAAGCATCTAAATGATAATTAAACACATCAAAGAGTATTCATTGAAATAAATCATCGTAACTGAAGTTATAGTATAATTAGTATCCTCCCATACCGGCCGCCTCCCCTTTCAACGTTGTTTTGTAGGCGTTTGATGATCCAGACTAATGACCGTGAGATACATCTGAATGGTCCTGTGTATCCAAATATAGTGCACACCTTTCACTCAGTAATGACAACATTTGGAAACATTTTTTTTTGTGCTCAATTTTTTTAATCTACCAATTTCTTTGGCTGACGGGAGAGAATTGAAATCTATTTGCCGACGCAGATATAATCCCACGACGGAAGCTCTGTAATATCAACAGTCAAAGAAGTACGGCCCGCGGACTACATTTGAAATCGATATCTAATTTGTAGTTAGAGCGTATTCATCTTTTTCACTTGGGAATTTGCAATTCGCTGCGCATGGACACTAAAAATTAAAAGTAAACAAACTCTATAAGAAGGATCTTGTTATTTATTATTTTTTGTGTATCGACTAAGTGGATTAGATGTTTTAGTACTGATAATACTGTATGGTCATGGAAACAAAAGGTGATTACTGTATGGTCATGGAAACTAAAGATAATTACTGTATGGTCATCTAAACTAAAGGTGATTACTGTATGGCCATGGAAACTAAAGGTGATTACTGTATGGTTATCTAAACTAAAGGTGATTACTGTATGGTCATGGAAACTAAAGGTGATTACTGTATGGCCATGGAAACTAAAGGTAATTACTGTATGGTCATCTAAACTAAAGGTGATTACTGTATGGTCATGGAAACTAAAGGTGATTACTGTATGGTCATGGAAACTAAAGGTAATTACTGTATGGTCATGGAAACTAAAGGTGATTACTGTATGGTCATGGAAACTAAAGGTAATTACTGTATGGTCATGGAAACTAAAGGTAATTACTGTATGGTCATGGTCATGGAAACTAAAGGTAATTACTGTATGGTTATGGAAACTAAAGGTGATTACTGTATGGTCAGAAAACAAAAGGTGAATACTGTATTGACTTTGTAGTCCACTTCTTTGGTTTGGTCTTTCAAGTCTTATATTACATTATTGAATACTTTGTTGTTGGCCACCTTCATTCGTACGACGGCTATGGTTCTTCTCATAGAGCAGTGATTGTAGCGTGTTCAGCAACTTATCTCAATAATGCAAGATATGTCTCCTTTTTTATACAAAACTGAATTAATTAATTACCACTATTTGATTAATTCTTTGATTGATTCGTGCGTTGCCGTCGACTATGAATAATTGTGCAAAATTTCCGTTTGATCCAAAAATGGGAAGTGGGAGAAGTAACGTGTTCAAAGTTTGTACCAGACAGACAGAGTAAGTTGATATAAGCTTTGTAATTATTTCCCACATACATCACAAGTAAAAGTGGCGCTTGTTTGCGTGTTAGAGGAACCAGTTCGTTTGATTTTTTTTTATTTCAGAGCAGAAGTCATTGCCACCTCTGTCAACGTAGTTCGATCTAGGGCTATGTCTTTAGTCAACATTGATGTCAGCCCGTTTGTTTAAATCCATATATTGGACATCGGAGTGAACCTTTTTGTTGTGTCTCTTTCAGGATAACTTTGGTGATACTTTTGTCCTTCAGACGGCAGACTTGTGGTCCGGGGAATGTGAATATATACTCTGTGGCATTTTACGTCTCGAGAGACGATCTTTTCCCCGTGTAACTTCTTGTGTGACTAAAGAGGTCAATCTTTGATACACAGCTGCGTCACATTTGGGCATATGTAATCACCAGGCGCCGTTGCATTTTCACCCTTTTTTCTACTACTGTTGTGTATGGCATCTGCAATGATCGGCCCTTCCTTTATGCTCACTCTCCATGTGGATCTATCCAGTGCTACTTTTTCCCAGCTTCTAATGTCGATTTTGAAGAGCTTCATGTCGCGATTGCATACATCCGTATACTGTAAAAGTGGACGACCAGCGGCTCTCCTGTCTTCTGTTAGATCTCCATCCAGAATGTCTTGTAGGAGTCGGCCTACTGGTCTTCTATGAATGTGGCCAAGTCAGCCAAGGCGTCTGCTGCTGATAACAGAGCGGATGTCCTGGCACCCTGCTCTTCGTAGCACTTCCTCATTGGTTATTTTATCTTGCCACGTTATTTTAAAGATCCGCCTTAGGTATCGGAGGTGGATGACATTCAGTTTTTTTTCATTCTCAACTTTTCTTTGTGTTGGCGTTTGACCTGAAAAATTTACATACTACATATGAAGAAGTTAACGTAGAAATATTTTATCTTATTACAGGGCCTATAGGCCCTACTGTTATGACATTGCAGTGATGTCTGCCAATCAAGGCATTTTTTACAAAGCTTATATCAACTCACTCTGTCTGATACCAACTTTGTACACGTTATATGTATCACTTCTTGACTCAGGGGATCAAGTTGAAACTTTGCACTGTTATATAGTGTCCCTAAAAACACACGAATCGATAAAAAAAAAATAATAAAAAATCAATTAATTAGTACACATTTTTTTTATATAGATAAAGGGGAATAAATCTCATTTTTTTAGATACTAGGCTGTAAATGTGTTTTTTTTTTAAGTTTTTATTTCATTTAAAGCTAGGTTTATTGAGTAACAATGTCTTTTAGCAACTAAACATACAGACCCGTTTTCTTTTCCTGTATTAGAATGTGTATGACATATTTCACAGACGTTCTCGCACTGGCGCCTGTTTCTTTAAAGTTTCATGCTTTACGATCCACGCTACACATTTCTTTTTGGACAAATTTAGAACTTCTTTTAAAAGGGATAAAAAAGATTTTTTTTTAAACTACATTTTAAAAAGATTTTATACTAGAAGCGACCAATTAAGAAGGAACATACTGACGTCTGCTCAAAAAAAATATGTCTTCCGCAAAGGGAAGATAACCCTTGTAATATTTTCTTTCCCTCATACTTCTGCGGGACCCAGAACTGGCAGCATGCTGTCTGATAACACATTTTATGTCTCTAACGTCCAGGGCTTGATATCTTCATTGCATTAGAGTTAGTAATTATGCGCGCCTTTTTTTTCCTCCCCCAATTTTTTTGTCAATGCATGTTTTATTTCCCTTGTTTGTTTGTTTTTGTTGTCGCTGTTTCTTGCTCGAGTTGTTTAAGGGCAAACTCTTAAACAATGTCGGTTTTATACCACGTCAGAGATAACGACATTGTGCAGGAAATAGTTGAATATCACATTTTGTATTCTGTTAAAAGAAAGTTACAAATTTATAATAGGCCGTCTCAGCGTCTGAAATGAAACTCGTTTTTCCTTCTTAAAAATTGAATAACTTTTTTTTTAATTGTTCACAACTCGACATTGTCAGAGGCAGACATCATTCAGTTTGTATCTGATAAACAATTTCTCAATGTGGCACTGTCCCACAATTTACTTGATACGATTTTTGGAAATATATAAGTATTGACATTGATTATATTCATAAAGATTTTGAGGATAACTCATATCAATTAAAGAAACGTCATGACCGAGTGGTTAAGCTTCAGCTTCATTGATAGGAGTTTCAGAATACTTGTGGGTAAGTTTATTGTTTGTTAGACTGTCCAAACAATGGAGTTCTTCTAGAGACCAGGAATAATAAATCAAAGGAAAGGAACTCTTCTAAAGACCAGGAATGGTAGTCCACCAAGGAAAGGATTTCTTCTAGAGGCAATGATGAATGGCTAAAGAAAAGAATTTCTTCTAGAGGCAAGCGATGATAGACGAAATGAAAGTATCTCTTCTAGAGACCAGGAATGATTGAACAACTGAAAGAATTTCTTTTAGAGGCAAGTACCGACAAAGACAAACCAAAGGAAAGGATTTTTTCTCGAGGTCAGGATTGATAGATCTGTCTCTTCACCAACATCTCTGTTCTAAGGTTCCTAGTTAACTAGATTATCATTGAATTCATATCGTGTCATTGGTCGCCCAAGGATCAACTCAACGTGCAACTTCCCTTAGGAACGGCATGGTGGATGGAACATGCTATTTACTCGTTACTTCGGAGGCCCATTGGAGATTGTGTTTCCTTTCCACTGTTAGCCAATCTATTTCCTCTTCTGAATGTTTCATATGTGTTTCCTTTCCACTGTTAGCCAATCTATTTCCTCTTCTGAATGTTTCATATGTGTTTCCTTTCCACTGTTAGCCAATCTATTTCCTCTTCTGAATGTTTCATATGTGTTTCCTTTCCACTGTTAGCCAATCTATTTCCTCTTCTGAATGTTTCATATGTGTTTCCTTTCCACTGTTAGCCTATCCATTTCCTCTTCTGAATGTTTCATATGTGATTCCTTTCCACTGTTAACCTATCCATTTCCTCTTCTGAAAGTTTCATATGTGATTCCTTTTCACTGTTAACCTATCCATTTCCTCTTCTGAAAGTTTCATATGTGATTCCTTTTCACTGTTAACCTATCCATTTCCTCTTCTGAAAGTTTCATATGTGATTCCTTTTCACTGTTAACCTATCCATTTCCTCTTCTGAAAGTTTCATATGTGATTCCTTTTCACTGTTAACCTATCCATTTCCTCTTCTGAAAGTTTCATATGTGATTCCTTTTCACTGTTAACCTATCCATTTCCTCTTCTGAAAGTTTCGTAAAGATGACACGATGAGGTCTTAAAAGTGAATCCTCGAATTCCCTCCCCCCAAAACTTAAAATCGGTGTTCACTTTTTTTTTTTTAAATAGTTGACTGATTTTGTCGACAACTTTCAAAGGTTGAGATTTCCGTAAGCCTTTATAATTGTTTTTTTCTCGATGAATTTATGAAATGTTTACGCGTCTCATAGAACTCAATTAAAAAAATGAATTTTAAGTTACTTATATTTCGATGTACTTGGATGCCATAGACATAGAGGAACCAATCAGTTACGCGTGCCGTGGTTTGCCTGCCCGGTTATCTAGCCCAACATCCTAGACTTGCTCACGTGCATTGAACTCACCTGCAGACGTAACCTGTCTCTAACTGGCGCGTTTAGTTTTTTGTGTAGCAATCAGGCACTCGTAGATTTGTAGTAGTTTGTGCGTGTCGTTCTGTAAGACTCCATTGCACATGGCTCCTGAGTGTTGGAATGAAAGTTGTTCTTATTATGCTTCCACTACCATCCCCAACAGATACAATAAAACAACCCTTGAACGTTTTCCTGATTTAAGTGATACAAGTAAATTACCCTTTTCATATTTTACGATCTATAGCGCAAATGATGTAAACGCCATCTGTTTCTACAGTTAACGAGGGTTTCATGTGGCCAGCACAACGACCAACTATTTGGGTTGGGTGGACTCGGGGAGGAGAGAGTCCTAAAAATCCCCAAATTCGAAATCACAGTTTCCACCGAGATTTGAATCCGAGATGTCGATTCGAAAGCCAAGTGCCACTCAGTGTTTAAATTATCTCAAAGTGTGCATTTGTTAATAGAATTTAACTTCCTTTATTCTATGTATACAGAACCTAAGTGCGGTCAGCATGCTGAGGAAAAGATACACAAAATGCTACCTTTTTTTTGTAATGAGTGGTTACTCTGATTTTGTTGTTTTGTTATTTCTTAGCCAAAATGTAGAGAAGTAATTTCTCCTTTGTACAATTGAACCTGTTCTTCTGATGGAGTGACGAAAGTATCTAGACTTAGCATTTCTTTTTGTCTCTCTAGAATACAAGTTTCGGTGAACGAATTGAGGGAAACATTGTCATCCAAAGGTTTATGTCTTTTATAATATACAATCAGAAATCTGACGAGGAATTTTTAAAGCGACGAATTAACCATTAAATGCTGAGTATTTTGACAAGAGTGCATACAAAATGGAATAACATCTCTAGTGTTTAGAGGCTAAACTACCACACGCGTCTTAAGGGTTAAATGTGAGGTAGAATCAGAGCTATTTTTTTTTTTTTGGCAAAATAAGATAGATGCCGGTACTCAGTGATGGATTGCCTAACTTTTAACAACTAATAAATTGATAATAAACGTTAAATTTCAAGAAAAGTAATAATTTTTTCCCCCACATTGAAAAGGGTGCCAGTACGCCGTACCCGTGCGTACCGTCACGAAAAAAAAAAGCACTGGGTAGAACTATACACCGGTTACTAAGTAGATTTCACTTAGTAAAATTTAAAGTTGGTAGAAAATACTGATACTGTCCACCACATTCTACTGATGAAAAGAAAAAAAAAAGAAAATGACGGCATTCAATGTGACAGTAACTAATGTGGTTTGGATGGGAATGAATCGTGTTCACTATTCATTGTGTACTATACATTCTGTTCACTATTCATTGTGTACTATACATTCTGTTCACTATTCATTGTGTACTATACATTCTGTTCACTATTCATTGTGTACTATACATTCTGTTCACTATTCATTGTGTACTATACATTCTGTTCACTATTCATTGTGTACTATACATTCTGTTCACTATTCATTGTGTACTATACATTCTGTTCACTATTCATTGTGTACTATACATTCTGTTCACTATTCATTGTGTACTATACATTCTGTTCACTATTCATTGTGTACTATACATTCTGTTCACTATTCATTGTGTACTATACATTCTGTTCACTATTCATTGTGTACTATACATTCTGTTCACTATTCATTGTGTACTATACATTCTGTTCACTATTCATTGTGTACTATACATTCTGTTCACTATTCATTGTGTACTATACATTCTGTTCACTATTCATTGTGTACTATACATTCTGTTCACTATTCATTGTGTACTATACATTCTGTTCACTATTCATTGTGTACTATACATTCTGTTCACTATTCATTGTGTACTATACATTCTGTTCACTATTTCCTTGTTTCATTCTCTTAGTATTTGTATTGAAACGAAACAAAAAACATGATTACAATAATCATCTCTCCGCTTTAATGAACTATTACAAACTGCGTCAGCTGTGGTTGCACCATTCGTTCTAGAACATTCTCTCTAAAGTTGACGTGTTGAAAGCTAAACCTGGGCAAACAAAACACTTGTTTTTTGTTTAAATTCTCAATTAAAGTTGAACAAGATAATTACGTGTTTAATGAAAAGATTATAATCCGTCCGCGGTAGCTGAATAACTTTTTGGATTGAATCCATTTGTCTTGGTCAGTGCTGTCTGGCGACGCCCCTGGGGACTTAGCAGCATTCCACATTTACCTCCCTCTGTTCCTTTCCATTACCAGTTCTCTGCATCGTCTGCTGACAGCGAAAATCGCTTTGTAAAGCAAGCATTGGTTTGCAGCCGCCACTAAGGTCAAGGAGAAACTGGATAGGATAAAACAAACTCGCAGGAGATCGGCGTCAGTAAGGCTGGAGGCTGCAAGGATTAAGGACAAGTGGAGTCTCTGGAGCGTCATGGTTACTGATATGTGTGTGAGAGAGTGTGTGTGTGTGTGGGGGGGGTGCTGCGTAAATTCTGTTGACACGACTGTGACTAATACATTTGGTATGCTCTACTCTCTAGCATCCAGTCTATTGTCGGAAGGTATGGTTCTCTTCCCTAAAGCTAAAGTTGTCTTTCTGATACTGGAGCTCAAGAAACAACTTTTGTCCGAGATGGAAACCTCAGATGCTGGACTGCTTAACGATGGAAACAATTGTAGAATCTTCAATAGGTAAGGCTCTTTTTTTAAATATGTTTTCTGATGTCTACAATGAATCAGATTTAAATAATTTTAAAACATGATAGTCTAACCAGGTTGACTGAGAGTTCAATGTTTAATGCTAGAATCATGATCTGAAAGTGAAAGCATTCTAATGTATCCTTACTGTTTCTTCGGCATAGGAGGTATTGATCTAAGTCGTTCTGTTCGGGCTCTCTGAATCAGCCTTGATGTATGTAGCCTGTTTCCGGTTGCATGAAACTTACTTACTTAGACTGAGATCCTCTCGCGCCGTTCGGTGCATTGGGCGGCAAGCTGTTTTAAACTTCGCCGTTTCTGTAGAATCGAGGTTTTAAAAAGGGTGTGGTCGCAAGCCCCTCTCCAAACTCTTTTTAGCCCGGGCATGAGACCGACAGATGGCAGATTAAACTGTGTTTTTATATTAGCGCAGCTGCTAACGGCTGTCTGTTAAATCTGAGGGTAATAGCAGTTATGGCTGTAACTTTCTAGACTTATAAACAGATGGATGCTCAAGTGCTGACTGTTTCTCCTTCTTAACGTTTGTCCCTTAGAATTGAAAAGCTGAAGTGTTTCCATGGAATACCGGTGGTCTTACTTCTGGCACCACTGTTCACCAGTAAAGAGTACAAAGCTATGTCATACCTGCAGATAAAGTAAGTACCTTTCTATGTGTGTAGGTTCTCACGTTATATAATTTGACCCAAACGTTATAGTTTGCCACATGCTGCGGTAACGTCAGTGAAATGATCTCGTTGGAAAATGAGCAGAGATGGGGTGTATTTTAAATCTGCCCGGTTATGACGTCGTGAGGGTGATTTCATTGACTCCTTCTGCTACCATGTTCCAGTTAGAAAACGAGCAGAGATGGGGTCTATTGTAAATCTGCCCGGTTATGACGTCGTGAGGGTGATTTCATTGACTCCTTCTGATACCATGTTCCAGCTTCGTTTTGCTGAAGAATATCATTTGTAATGTGATAAAACGTAAGACTATACGTGATGACGTCTTTGATATACTGCTATTGTTGCTGTTCAGCATTATATCTTAGTACGTCCTGATCCAGGTGTCAACCAAGTCTCTTTTTGAAACATAATATATGTTGACAATCTCTTCATTGGCTCATTATGTAAAACACTGGTTGACAACTATGGTCAATGGTATTTCTAAAACGTCTGCAACCATTTTCCTAGAAATGTAACAGTTTATGTAGGCTTATATCTTTGGGGGAAAAAACACTCCCTTATTGGTCACACAATGAAAACTTTGGTTGGATAATTGTTCAAAATATAAATGATCTTGAAAATAAATTTGTCTTTTTATTTTGAACACGGTTCTAACGAGAATTACCGTACTCGACTCAAGTGTGTCTATGTATTCGTTATTACGCACATTAAAAAAAGACCTATGTGAACATTTTGCGTACCATTTTATGTAAAGGTTTTGGTCCAGATTCCCTAGTAAAATTATGAGCTGGAAATAGAAGAATTTGATTGTGTAAACCAGTGATGCCCAACCTAATTCGACGTGCAGGCCATTTTAATTTCCAACGCTCGTCTTGCAGGCCACATGACCGAAAAGTTATAAAAACTAAATGAAATTGTTCTGAAACTAATTTACCAGAACCTTTTTGAAGTAGTGCTACATTCATGTAATATTTGATGATTATATTTTTTAGGCATCAGAAAATAACTTCATTTGTCTACTTAAAATGTTAGCAACAGTGTAGGTCTCTATTTAAGTTAATTAATATTCACATTGATCCTCAAATCTCTAGTTGTAGTTCAACAATCTTTTATTCGTGGTTGAAACACATAATGCCGCCATAATTATTTTATAATGCCGCTATATATGTTTTTTTAAACAGCCACACTTTCTTTATAACACAAAGATGTAGGCTTATTATCATGTTCCGCAAATTAGTAGATTCTACATTTAGAGTCTCTGTTCATAAACGCACCAAACGTTAAAGGTCATGGTATCAATACATCAGAGAAAATATGAGAGTCCTAAGTAGGTAAAGATACATTTTTCAACCTTTTTTTTTTTTGGAGGGGATTTTTTCCACTTTGTGACGACGTTTCGGCGGGCCGGATTTAACCACGTCGCGGGCCGGATATGGCCCGCGGACCGTATTTTGGCCATCACTGGTGTGAAGTTTACTGGACAGACTCCTGGCAATAACAAAGCATTACAAAAAAAAAAAAGGTTACAAAGATAGTTTGTGTGGAAATACAAACTGAAAATCGGCCCCCGAAGTGGTGTATTTTTATGAAAAAACTGCTTACATAATTGGTTTAAAAAATTAGATTTTTCGCTTTCCAAAAAAAAAAAAAAAAGAGTAGCCGTTGCATCAGAACTTTGAATGGTCTAAACTATTATGATGTCGGATATTCACTATCTTTTCTAGTTTACGAGATTTAAACGGGACGGACAGACATTCCACACAAAACTAATAGCTAAAAATGCATGAGAAATGATAGACCACTGTCAGCTTTATAATGTAGGAATTGATTTTTAAAACCTTTTTTTTTAAATATTAATATTATTAATTGTTCATTTTTTTAAAGTATGGAAGGGAAACAACACTCTTGCCTATTGCACTAAATATAGAGACATGTTATGTCATAGTGCCTCTGGTTATCGTCCTTTCGTGCCAGCTTTCAATACTATCTTCAATGTCCTTGTTTTAGCCCGAGCTCCTCACGGCCTAAAAGTATATAGCATCCAACGTCCTTCCATCTGTGAAATACAATCACTTTAATATGTTACGTGTGGCTGTTGTTGTAGAAGTGAGATTGGAGTAATTGCCACTATGACTCAGCGCGCGATTCACGTAGCGCTCCTCCACCCCCCTCCCCATCATTCTCTGTCTTGTCGTCTGCATAATGGAAGTAAGACAGGCTTGATAATGAAGCGAGTGCAAAATGGATCCCCTGCCGCTAGAGTTTGATAAAGAAGCTATAGGTCTATATGTCTTCCTCGGTTGGAAAGAGGGGGAAAAACCCAGAAATAAACACAGGGATAGAATTTTAAAAAATGAAAATTTGAAGTGGAAATGTTGACATTAAAATGTGTTGAATCTGCGGGACAGCTTGGTAGAACAGGGAATCAGTTTTAAGTTTCTGTTTTTAATTTCAAAAAGGACTTTTGTTTAGGTGTCGACTTTTACTTCATCATTGTATTTGTATGAGACGACGTGTCAGAACCTGTGGGTCTAATAACCCATTCATGAATAACTGTCACGAGTTCATTTCACTTTGAATCAAGTAGCCCACGGTCCTACTTCTAAGTCTTGCTGCTCTTGGTCTAACTTCTGTCTGGTACTGTACATATACATTTCAGTGGAATGACTTCCAATGGTCAAATCCATTAAGTCGTAACTATCTGTCACTAGTAACACAAATGTGGTATTGGTTGAATCGCCTTGTAGCGATTGTCTGCCATCCGTCTTTTCTTCCTGCATGGATTGTAGAGTCTTCAGTCATTGTTGAATGAGCATTTGTCAAGTCTAGTGCTTGAAGCTACTAGACAAACCCATGGACCATGTTGATGACTGATAATGAACACATCCTATCACAGAACGAATTCATTGAAGCTAATCCCTCGCGATTCAAGTTTTTAAGAATGATCTTGTTGTTATATACTTTAGTATTGGATAGAATGTAATGATAACGCCGTGTGGGATGTCTTATCAGTAAAATGGCAACATCAAAACTTTGTCCACTTGTTGCTGCATTTGTTGAATCCCCTCTGTATTTACATTGTCTCACTAGAGGGATGTGTTTAAAGTATAGAGACGCGTGGGCCATATCCTTCATGGTTTCAGACTTCGTCCAAGACATGGAAGCATTCGCAACGTCATTTTAAAAGTTGGCAGGCTAAGTAGTTTGTATTGTATTGTGGTACATTGTTTGAATTGTGGTGTGAATGTACATTTTTTTTTTGTCTAGTTACAATGTTTTGTTTGGTGTAATGCACTAATTTTAAGACACATTTCCTTAAGGACAATAAACATTATTATTATAAAAGAGCGAGTATTCATTCTCTGGCGAAGCCAGGGTCTAGTTTCGTTAATGGGAAACAAAATTCATCGTAGTCCCTTTATCAGTTTCCACCGAGGAATTTTCTGGTGATGTGGCAGGTCTGCAGAAGTACCGCCCTCTGACAGGCAACGAGAATGTTCCTAGGAATGCCAAGGGCCTTGAAGGTATCTGTGAGGTCATTTGTTATTATTCCCTCGGTTGATATGACAATGGGGTATATTGTTATTTTAGATAATTTCCATAAACGCTTAATCTCCAAGCCAAGGTTCCCATATTTTCGATGTTTTTCCAGCTCAGTTTTTTTTTTAATTATGAGATAGTAGTACGGCGATGTCAATAATGGTAGCGGCCTTTTCTTTTTTATCGATGAGAAGCAGATCAGGGCGATTAAAATCTACCGTTTTGTCAGTCAAAATAGGCCTATCCCAGTACAGTATTATTATTATTATTATATGGTTATGCCAGAGTTGTTTTTTTTTAAGTTTTAAAGCGCACAAGGAGGGAACTTTTTTTTTTTTGAAGGGCCTCATGAATGCCACTATAGAATGTATTAACTTGACAGTAGTTCCATCCATGTAATCTTCCTTCTTCCCTAGTGCTATTAAAGCATGGAATGGGTTGCCTGAGCTAGCCAGGAAAACCAGTGACTTGGCAGAATTTAAGTCATTGGTTAATATGCTTGACTAAATGCATGACGCGTAGGACGTAATCATCTTCTTTTTTGAAGTAACGTCTGTATTATATAAGATAAGATAATCAACACCATTGAATGCTTCCTTTAAGTTCACGTGACGACATCATGACGTTGAGAAATCTCTTCTATTCCAGATACGTGAGTGACAAAGTTTGCTTCGTACCGACACACGATGCCGAGGAAACAGTTGCAGCCATGATAGCCATTGCTGATGTGAGCTCATTTGTAGATTAGCGAACGGGGGGGGGGGGGGGGGGGGGGGCAACAGCTGCCACTTGGAAATTGTGGTCGTGGAAGGAAAGACAAGGATATGATTGGGGGGGGGGGGGTCATGGGGAGTTCCTTTTCTTAATGAGAATCAAAAGGAATTTTTGAAGGGTTGTTTTGGTGGTCATTATTAATGAAACATTCTTACTAATATAGAGTCTCATGCTGTATCAAATACTAGACATACAGATTAACTCCGTTTAGCCCATTTATTAGTTTATGTTAAGTTAGTCGTTAGCAAGCCTATATGTATTTCTACTCTCCTCTTTCTTCCCACTGAACCTGGCTGTCTTGATAAAGTCTTAGCTATGATATTTGGGGTTGGAAGGTTTATTTTATAGGAAAGTTCTGACCATGGGATGATTTGATATTGGTCTCCGCGTTTCAACTAAGCCATTCATCCAGACAGTTGTTTTAAATTGAATTAACGTTTGTGTTTCCTGTTGTTTAGTAAGAAGTAACAACAATCACTCTGTGACATAACCGATATCTTCATATTTGTTTATATGAAATTTCTTCATTTGTCTTGTGTCAGTTTCAATAAATTGATTTACTATTTAGTATCAATTTGACTGATAACTAACATTTAGGAGCGACAATTAGGCAAACTGACTCGCCTGATATAAAATTACTACTTAAGACGTCGGCGTCTTTGGCACATATGCTAATTACTTTTTATAGTTTCAAAATTGTAAATAGTAATTACATCATCGTCTTGAGGCAGATATGGTCATTGACCTGGCCACGTGCAAGAGTAATCAATGTCTACTCGACATCACCAACCCCAGCATCGGTTTTAACAAAATACCAACTTAAAAAAATTAAAACACAAAGTGTACTATTAATTGTTAGTTATAAGTTGTAGAACTTGTAACCTCAGTTATATCTAGTGTTAATAGTACAAAGTCTGAATGGAACAAAAGTGTCACAATTCGAATCACTTCTGAAATTTCTAGGAACCGCCATTAAAAAAAAAAAAAAGCTTATCATAGACAGCAATAAAGAGGTGAAAAGTTATCTGAGTTTATTTCATTTTCTCTTGACAGCTTCAGACCCCGCCCAAGTCTGATCTCCTAGCCGAACGGTTTCGAGAATTACGTAGCAGTCTTCTTAAGCCTGCGTCTTTCCTCGCCCATTAAAGTGATAGCACAGGATTCCTGGCTGAGCGCTTCATTGCTGACATAATAGGCTACTTACAACAGTGTATGTGTTAAGTGTGTCTAGAAAAAAAAACGGGGGGGGGGGGGGGAGGGCAGTAGGCTGTAAAGTAGAAATGATTTACCTGTGTGTGTGTGTGTGTGTATCAACATTCCCCCCCCCCCCCCCCCCCCCCCCCCCCCCCGTGTGTGTCGTCTTGTCAGAAGGAACGGGGAAATTGTGCATGGAAAATTGTGTATTTCACTTTTTAGTCCAAGGGTTCTCACTCGAAGTCACCCGACCCTTAAAAAAAAAGGAATGTAGATGTTTTCTTGTTTGTGTTGTTAGCAGGCAGCACGTCCTACTAGAAAGAGTGAAAAGAGAACAACTCAACTAGTAGTTGAAGGAGGTCACTTAGAACTTTGAATCTTTCAAGAGCATCCTCTGACAACTCAATGTACATGTAGGTCTACTCGAGATCTTGGTTGACTCTAGAGGCTTACACTAGGAATGATACATAAGTCATTAGTAGGATTAATACAGAATCACACAAGATTTCTTGATGGATGCTCTAAAAGATTGTAATACAGCCGTATAACTTCTCTAACCAGTGCAATGCTGATGCTATGTTTGTGCAAGTCTAACCAACATTCATGAAGACAATTTTAGTTTGGATTACGGTCAAAACAACGTTGATATTTTACAAGAGGCTTTTTTTTCTGCTTTCAAAACATTTACGTGCAGACAGACAATGCAAACACAATAGCGGTTCTCTATTCTGGGACTAAAAAGAAGTGTTTACCTATGCCTCTAAACATAAACGCTCACACACACAGTAGATATTTTTTTTTAATGAATGGACCAGTTGAAAACATCTGCATTTATTTTGAACACCTGTCGCTGTATGTAATAACTTCATTTCAGACTTTAAAACTTTCAATAAATATTTAGAAATTCGGCTTCAAAGAAATAAATCTGCGTACGTTTAGTCCTTACCTACCCTCCTGCTGCTGGGGGCAGGAACATAGACAAAGAGTCATTCAGTGCAGTACTGCAGTAGAAAGGTGTAAGGGAAGCAACTGAGCCATTTAATAGTGCCAGGAGAAGTGAATGGGTTTTTCTTACGTTTGGAAAGGAACTGTTATGGATGTGAGTTAAAACTTTGCATTGATATATATAGATATATATATAGAGAGAGAGAGAGAGCCTACATAGCTGACTGTTTTCTTGTAACTCAATTTTTGTAATACAGAACATTACAGTTCATGCTGCATTGGTACAAACAAATGTTTATGTATTTTGAAGTGCTCATTTTGTTTGTGCCTATTAAGAGAAGTGTAAATGTTTAGTAATTAGCCTAGATATGTGCAGAAAAGTAACTTATCTATTCACGGATTGTTTACTGTCTGCTTCATTGCCTAGCTTTTAAATTTTCATTGCACGTGCAGCACAAAGTAAAACCAGTGATTATTCAATGTCTGCGCTAGCTAGACACAAACTAAACTAATTGGTGGGTAGTGGGCAATAAATGTTACATGTAAACATCACAGTCAAATGATGAACAGCAGAAACAATGTCTCAGATTTCTTGTCTTAGAATTTATATTTAAGGATTTATAGCTAGAGATTAAAAAAAACAACAAGAAAACATGTTCAAACCAAATAATAAATAAATGTGCATATAAATCACAGCCAGTATACAAGTTGCTTTATCATTAGCAAACACTCCTTTCTAACAGTAAGACCTCTGTTCCTGTTTGAAGCCCATATTCAGAAGACCAAAAAAAAATATTGTATATCAATTTGTGCTGCTATGAGGTATTGTTGAAATGTATTGAGTGTTAGGATTAGAAGTTTTCTAACTGAGGATGGAATAATGTTAAATTTTTGTTTTCTTTTTATTTAAGTTACTGATTTAAAGCTACTTTTAGGATATCAATGAACAGCAGCTACAGCTTAGAAAAAACAAAGACACTTATATTGTACAGTTACATATTAGCTGATGAGACCTGCTATATTGGAACCTAGTTTGGGTGGGGTCAATTTTTCAAACTTAAGACATGGATGAGGATTGCAATTCAACTGGTCATGTCAAAAAACAAACGAAAATGTTTAATATTAATAATTCATCTGTTTGATCATTAACTGAAAACAACTTTTATAATACATATAACACCAAATATAAATGTATGCATAACATTCATTGCATTAAATAACAATATTTAGAGCACAAAAACTCAGCATAATTCAGTTTTTACAAAAAAATAAGGAGGCTTCTTCAGAAATGAAGTTTGTTACATTTTAGCCCAAAACCTCCTACAGGACGTCAGGGGATTAGGTTCAAACTTGGGACCATCATGTTGACTGCTCAACCAGGCAATAACTAGTACTAGTTAAGTCCAAAGAGGCTAACTTTGCATTTGATATAGGATACATTTAGTTAGAATAACACAGCTCAACCTGCAATTTAATACTGAAGTATGCAGGATATATCATATAATGTGAAATGAGAGGGGGGTTACTTTGATTTGGTTTTGTTTTTTAAAGTTTACTTAAGAAAGGTTGAGACACATTGATCTAGGACAATTATATTAGACAACTGAAACAGGATTCTGATCATAAATTAGTACCCGTAGTTTTAAAACATTCAGTAGTTTAAATAAAAATGTTGAGCCTATAAACATACAGCATTGTTGTATTTAACAATTGTATTTCAAATGTAGGCTACATGTTATATTGTATATTTCATTGTTTTCATGAGAGCAATTGCTAACTATTGCTTTAGGAAATGTTACCATGACAACAGTAACATGTAACAAACATTTTCAACAAATATTGCATTATCACCAAAAAAAAAAAAATGCTTATTATTCTTAGTGTCTTGATAAGTTTTTTTCTAAATTCTTCAGCATTGTGTGAATGTCGTCAATGTTCATTTTGAGACTTTGAATTTGTTCATTCAGTCTACTGTCCATGTTGGTCATTTTGGTCTTGAGTTCTTCCAGAGCTGACCGATCAGTTTCTTCTTCAACTTGTGTAACCTCAAGGACCTGCTTCCTTTTAGCCACTTCAATGTACCATCTCGTGACCCCATTGGCTTCATCTGCTGGGCAGATATACCTAGGTAAAAAAATTATGATTTGTAAAGATGATTGCAGAATGTAGAGAAGTCTGCTAGTGCCCCCTCCTTTTCCAAAATACTGGGAAGATATTTTAGATAGACCATAGTTTTATCACGATTTCGTACGAAAATATTACTCAAGAGCCCAAAATAAATGCATCATTTATTAATTACTGTTCATCTTCTACAAGAATCTAGGGTTTATCTGATCACATTGTATTTATAACTGATGTATGTGAACTCTAAAATTAAATTTATTTTAATTTAAAATGTGCATTTTTTAGATTAAACTAAATCTTGATTTTGGCATTTAAAGGAAACACAAAAAAAAACATGTTACATGTTTTGATATGCCTACAACACTCCTAGTGCATATGTAAATAAAGAACTATCCTAATAAGACGTGATTGTCTGTTTTACTTGAAAATGCCCAATTACTCCTTGTTTTACTATAATATAGTCAAACAAAGCTATTTTTTAATTCTGTGGCATTGTTATCCACCTTATGAAACCTCTTTCAAGAAAGGATACCCCATTTATTGTACATACATATATTAAACATAAATAAATAGCAGCATCAGGGACCAAGTTTTTAAGAGAGAAAGTAGTGAATTAAATGCTACGAAAATAAGGGACTGCGCAGACCAAGGCTTGAACCAGTGACCCTGGAAACGAATACACCACCTAGCGATAATGCACTAAGCAAACTTAACCTCTAGACCATCGGAATGTCCAAACAAACATTCTTCTGGTCCAGAGTCATTTCGCCCGTATGCAAATTACCACCCCAGTGGTCAATGGCCACATGCCCTAGCTAGCCCCCACCTCCCAGCATCCTTTCACCAACAACTTCAATAGAGCCGACACAGACAGCCGTTAGGCATGTATTAGACAAACAATGGCTCTATCTAATTGTGTATCTCTCATAATGACTAGTGGACAACATAAATACATTACATATAGAAGCTTCAGTGGGTATGAGCAATTAAGCTGAGAACGTAATTATAGAGTTGAGTTTAGAAATTCATTTATGTTTAATATATGTATGTATCACATTTGTTTCAGCACCTAGCTTCAACTCTATATTCCCATTTATTTTACTATACATATGTGCTACAGGTAAAAAAAAACTTTTCTAATTAAACAAAACAAAAACTGAAAACATTTTTTTTCAAAATTAGCTAACAGGAAGATGGCTAACAAGTGCTACCTTTCTAAGCAGAGGACAAAAACAGCTTACCCTCTGATAACCTTGACCTTGCTAAACATTGGGAATGTTATAGGCATGCTTTTCTCCACATCCACACCAAGCTGAACTGATTCAATTCTCCAAGCTTGACGTTGTTTCTGTCATCACAGGAAGAAGAGACAATGTCAAGGACTAAAACTAGCACTAACACTATTAGAAATACAAAAGTAGACACTGCAAAGATCCTGGGTAGATAATCTTAGATCACATGGAGGACTTAAACATCTACGAAGAGAAAAGCTCTACAAGATGGTCTCTTAAGATTAATACATCTCCAGGATAATTTCAACACATGGTGTAGATTGGGAACAATATTTACTATTCTCATGAACTAAGATGTATAGATGACTTATTCCAAAATTATTAAAAGCTCAAGCCATTTTCTCTAATCAGTCAGAATAAAAGGTCAAATATTCTCAAGAACCCTTGAGACATTCTGGAAAGTACAGGAAAAGTTTTTTTAATACATCACTAAGAGTGCATGACAGACTATGTAGTCTGTGACTCTGTTTTGTCTCTTAACATCTTCAATGCAATCAATAATAATTTTCACTAAGTTTGGTACATCACATTGAGTCTTTCACTGGCATGTCCAAGTGGATGAAATCAAGGCAAATATTTGAACAAGTGATGAGAAAACAAAGCAGTATTATGGAAGCAGGTCAAAATAATACTTGAGTTGCCTCAACAGTCTACTAGATGAAGTGTGAGTTAACAAACTTCAGCGCTTGAGTCAAATAGAAACTTGCCTATTTTAAACTACAGTAGATTTTAATTATTAAGTTTTTAATATGTTAATAGCGCGTTCAATAATTTTAGGATTTCTATGTCTTATTTATTCAAACATTTGGACTGGAAGGTTTTTAAAGAAAATTTAAAACTAAATTTTAACTAGAAAAGTTCTTATAGATACTAATTTTTGAATCAAGTTATTGATTTATAACTAAATGATAAAGAATGATTGCAGGATGTTATATCATAGTCATTATACTTTCTCAAATCTCTTTGAATTCAGCCATTTTAAAATAAATATAACAATATTTCTTTTATATGTTTTAAAATATGTCTTATAGATATTCTTTTACAATCCAGGATTTACAGCTAACATTTAAGTTAGGTAGATGGGTCATGTTCCATTTAATTTATAAATAATAAATAATTTAATAAATAACATTAACAATAATTAACCATCTTCTCATCCAAACACATTTGGTTGTCTTACCCTCAGAATCTCCTGATAAGAGTCATTCATCATAGCAATCAATAGGTTCAATAGCACTAATGTGGCCAGTACCATGTAGATGACATAAAGAACCTAGAAGACAGAAAAGAAATTCAGACCATCCCAGTGTACACAACATAGCTACAAAACAAAAAGCATATCTTATTCATTAAACTAGACAGCCTAACTTCTGCCTAACTTAGGTAAATGTGAATCATTATCTAGACTCAATTGGAGCTATCAATAAACGGAAGAGGATTTTTGTTTACATGATTTAGAAAATGCATAATTTAGTACTCGGTATAAATATATCATTTAAGTGGCTGATAGATGGATTAAACACAATCATAAATAAATTTTCTTGGTTGCTTGAGATCAGTTTGCTGGAGAGAAGTAGAAATACTAATCTAGTTGTTTGAAAGAAACAGGAATACAAATCTGGTTGTTTGAGAGAAGTAGAAATACTAATCTAGTTGTTTGAGAGAAGCAGAAATACTAATCTGGTTGTTTGAGAGAACCAGAAATACTAATCTGGTTGTTTGAGGAAAGCAGAAATACTAATCTGGTTGTTTGAAAGAAGCAGAAATACTAATCTGGTTGTTTGAGAGAAGCAGAAATACTAATCTGGTTGTTTGAGAGAAGCAGAAATACTAATCTGGTTGTTTGAGAGAAGCAGAAATACTAATCTGGTTGTTTGAAAGAAGCAGAAATACTAATCTGGTTGTTTGACACAAGCAGAAATACTAATCTGGTTGTTTGAGAGAAGCAGAAATACTAATCTGGTTTAAGAAAGCAGAAATACTAATCTAGTTGTTTGAGAGAAGTAGAAATACTAATCTGGCTGTTTGAAAGAAGTAAAAATACTAATCTGGTTTGAGAGAAGTAGAAATACTAATCTGGTTTGAGAGAAGGTGAAATACTAATCTGGTTTGAGAGAAGCAGAAATACTAATCTGGTTTGAGAGAAGTAGAAATACTAATCTAGTTGTTTGAGAGAAGTAGAAATACTAATCTGGTTTGAGAGTAGAAATACTAATCTGGTTGTTTGAGAGAAGCAGAAATACTAATCTAGTTGTTTGAAGGAAGTAGAAATACTAATCTGGTTTGAGAGAATTAGAAATACTAATTTGTTTGTTTGAGAGAAGTATAAATACTAATCTGGTTTGAGAGAAAAACAAAGATTTACTGCTGCAGGGGTAAACAACTGTATAGAAAATACGAAAAACATGCATATATGTAACCCTGCCAGACCAATTCAAACAAAGGACATTTGGGCCATGAGGCGTTCATCAGCTACAAAACAAACAAAAAATAAAAAACAATTAACACAAAAAAGTCTTAAGTTAACTTATCTGTCCGATGTTGTTCTCTATCGAGGCAGAAAAGAAATGAGCTACACTGGTGTAAAAGCGCTGGGAAACGGAAGGGGGCAAAGATATCAGGCAAAGATGAATGGGAAAAGGGTTAACCGTAGTGTTAGTGCCCATCGCATATTAAATAAAAGTGTGCTGGTTGTTGATCCCGTTAGGTTGGAGGGTGCCTGACAAGTTTGTTTTCAATCTGCAGACGGGTGTTTTTGTCATTGTATTGTTGTATAGCAGTGACACGGAGGTCGTGGTACCCCTACGATGTGTGTTATTGAAATGGATAGAGACAGGCTTAATTGCAAAGTTACGAATGTCTCTAAGATGTTCTTGGAGTCGTGTTTTTAAGGCCCTGCCTGTGTTTCCAATATAGACCATCTGAAACCTTGAGCATATATGACTCCTCTACCTCCACCATCATCTGTCCTAAAATGACCATCAAGATCACAGTACATCAAAAGTAAATGGCTTTGCAGACCTATCCAAATGGAATTCACAAACCTGGGGCAGACAGAAGGATTACAAGACATGGATTCCTCTTCCTCTATTGGAGGAAGGGGGGGGGATAAAAGTCAAGCTGAAATATATTAATAGATGACCTTTCCCAGTTCCATTATATTTTCAAATGTTTACCTTGATGAACACAGATGTCCTATCAACTGCACTAAATCCCTGGTCCACAGAATCATCACCAAACAAAAATGTCATACCAAGCCACATGTTGAACATTAAGAAGATAGTGTCAATGGGATTAGGGTACAAATCTGACAGAGTTGAAGAAACTGTAGAGAGAGGGGGGAAAAAAGTATGAATTCTTCATTTGTTGTAGGACACAATGAAATGTTAAATTATAAACAGTTGTTTACATTCCTACTGTGTTAGGGTTTTAAGAGAAATGATTATAACAGAGAAGAGGCAAAGAAGAAAATATTCAAATGTACGTCAACTATCGAACCAGTGTTTATCTATGGCCTTTCTTATGTTCTATATTACAGACATGACTTCAAAACAGAAGATAATTACGTTCTACGCATTTCATGTGTCAATCAAGTCATGCATGTTAATTTTATTCAAGGACTTAAACTCTGCTAAGTCGTTGGTTTTCCTAGCTGATTCAGACAACCCATTCCATTCTCTAATGGCACTAGGGAAGAAGGAGCACTTATGTTCTAGCGTATGGAATAAGAAATAAGCCTCTATCTTTGTGTCATTCTGAGTATTTCATTAGGTTTATTTTTTCTATTCGTAAGTTATGGTTTAGTGTTTCAAGTATTATAGCTACTTTACTTTTTACTCTAGGATAGCAGTTGCTTTGAGACAAATAACAAAGTAATGAAAAAGTTATCTGCTTTGCCCAAACCAAACCATCCTTGCCCACAAACTATTGTTGAAAATTAACATTTTTTATATAAGAGGTCCTCTACAGGTTTTGAAGCTCCTGTTGTTGCTTTGAAATACAGGTGAAGTTTACTGAAGCAGGTAACAGTGAACTCAAGGCCTATAACAACAAAATGAGGAGAGACCCTGCCAAAGCTAACTTCTGTTTTAAACTGGTAAAGCAGGTCATCTCCTGTTTTCAGTGCATTATGGTGTTGCTTTAGACAGAAAAAAAAATCTTGCACTGAGATCATTAGGGAAAACAAAAACAGAAAATCTTGTGCTGATCTGTTGTCAAATCCATGTTCACCTGCTCCATACAGTTTTAGGTTAGCATGTTTTTACATTTAATATAGCATTGAAATTAAATCTTTGTCTAAACACAACTAATGATTAATTATTGGAAGTATGAAAAGTCAAGTCAACAATGTTCTTTCTTATGGATTAGTTAATTGTATTTGAAGAGTACAGTTTTAGGACTAGGAAAAAAAAGCATAGAAATAGTTTAATGCTTCGTGGAACATGACTGGCATTTTTTTTTCTCAAGAATTTTTTTTTATTTCACAGGAGTTGTTGTTTTTATTACTGTGCCCCCCCTCCACCGAATCATTAAAGAAAGTCAGGACGTGTGTATTTTGTTTTCTGTTAAGTAAGCAAATAAAATGCAATGAGACATTACAGGGACTGCAGCAGTGATGTTTCATTTTTTAATTTATACTTTTTTTTTTTTAAAACCCATAATGATTTTTAAAGATGTTCTTACTTTTTTTGGGGGGCTTAGTTTTTTTCTTTTCTTAGATAATCCAGACTTTTTATACTGTATATAATTCTCTTTTCCATGGACAGTTGGAGATGTTGATGGAATGGATGGGAATAAAAAAGCTTGCCCTATTCTTTGGAATTTCTATTTATAACTTTTCATCTTTGAAAACTTTAAAAAAATTTCTACATTTCTTTCCACCAATTAACTTTATATAAGGCATCAATCAATTTTGAACTTTATCTCTCTACAATTTCTTGAATGTTGGCTTAGTCACTGATGTATAAAATCACATACAAAAATTGTATTGCTGAAAGAAACACATACACACAATAAAAGCAACACACACCACAAAGATCATCTTATTTATGCTACACTCACCTTGAAACAAGGCATGGAAAGCAAAGGAGAAGGCCAGCAGTACAAAGAGGTAGATAAATAAAAACTTGAAGACGTCCCGAATGATCATGATCTGAATGAGTCTCCAGAAGTAGTTTATAACTTTGAAGCCTCTTGTGAACACTACAGAAAACATCCAGCCTGCAGAGTGTCAACAAAGTTTCAATATCTTAATGTCTGATGAGTAAACTCACTTCAAAATTTATATTTTCCTATTTTTTTATCCATATTAAGTTGATAACAGTAACACTATAGCTTTAAAAGATTAGCTCCATTAGCTATATCCATCAAATAACAATACTTAGGTATTTCTTAGCATGTAGGGTTGACCTATAATTTAACTTGCTTAAGGTTTATGATAATTATTGTACATGCAATGAAAGCTTGTAATTGAATTTATGAATTTCAACCTTATATGCAACCTTTCTTGTTTTCCTATGGATTAAGAGAGCAACATTGTACAAATGCCTTCTGCTATTTTGAGTGTTTATATCTTTTCAACTCAAGATTTGTTCATGCATTCTTAGTTATGGTTACTGTCATTCATATCATATTTTTTGCAAATTATCATAATAATCTTATACAGTTTGCCAAATGGCAAAAAAAGGTATCTAGCCATGCAGTATGCACTTGGGACTGTTTCACAATAATCCTAAGTTTCAACCTTGCTTTCCATCAGCTCCATGTTTTCTAAAATCCACAACATTTCAGAAGACATGTATGAAACAATTTGTAGTCAAGTTGTTAATAAGCAGAACACTGCCCTTCTTAGGCCCACAAGGCTCTAGTTTCCTAAACTAAATATTTATAGTTTAAGATTATAATTATTACATATGTTACACCCCCCCCCCCCCTTTGCCCCCCCAAAAAAGTTAAAATTTATATTTAAATTACATCTACAAAACTATTTATGTGATCTATAAATGGGAAACATATAGGTGCTTAAGTATTCCACAGATAAAAACTACATACTATATTGAAGTAGAGTTTTCTCAATTCTATACACATTCTCACTATCTAAAGCTAAACTGAGATGAAGTACTCTTTACATCTGAGTGGAATTGGAAATATCTGGGCTTTGTTCTCAACCACCCAAAAAATTTCAAACCAGAGATAATGGTTCCATACCCAAGCCTACAAGCATTCAAGTAAAAGGTTTTCTAAGCAAACATCAAGACTAAAATACATGTTTCACTGACCTATACAAAGTGCAATAGCTAGAAAGTAATCCATGTAGTTGTAATCCACTGCATATGTGATAATCCAGATGATGACAAAAATGGAGTAGATGATGCCAACTATCACAGACATAAATGCTGACAACATCGTCTTCAATCCACTCTGAGATAGTTTGGATCTGTATTTAACATTTCAGACATTACTTAATAATAAATTTAGCAATACCACAATTGTAAAGCTCACAGTATAGAATTTAAGGATATTTACACAAAATTTTGAATATTAAAAAGATGTTAAAAATCTATAGATTTAAAGATACAACAAATGAGGAGCAAAATTTGTACCAATTTCACTACCGGTAGTAATTAACATTTATCTTTACATTGTAAAAATAAGTATGACCATTGATTTTGTAAACAATCCTTTTTTATTAGTACAATATCCAGCCACATTTCATATTTACTAAATAAAGCAAGGCAACCAGTAACATTGTGGGGCTAAGTTGGAAAAAGAGTTATCAGGAGAAAAACAGTTTATACATGATGCCATCAAACACTATTGCAGGTAACATATTTACCGAGAAAATTAGAGAACCTTATTGTCACAGCAACTCAGAGTTCAGTTAAAGTTTGAACTACATTCTACATACAATATGGATAGCTATAACAGATATGTAGACTTTTTTTTACTAGTGCTAACTAATGTCTTAGCAAACATTTTGTCTTATACTGACACCTCATCTCTACAAATACCTTAACAGACATTTAAAACAAACTCTTAATCATTATGCTCCTATAGATTTTGTACTTAACAGGCATGTGCAATACAGTCACAAGAGTCAGTAAATATTAAACTATTACCTTATGGAAAGTTCTCCCATGCAACACAACTTCACTAATGTGTAGACGTTGTAAAAAATAAAATAGGCTGGCTCTAGTGGTACTATAATGTATGTAACCAAGGTGGGAGCATCAGCCACACGCTGACCTGGATGAGATCTGTCATTGTATAAGAGAGTGAGACCTGACCAACTGAAAGAAACAAAGAAAATATTTTAAGTGTTGTCTGTTAATTCAACTGCTGAACAAAGTAGATACCAAGAGAAGATACTGACAAAGTCATTGAACTATAAGCAGATACATGAAGAGACATAAATAATGCTGCCATCTTGCAAGTGGAATTTATGTATCAGTTAAGATCTTAAATATTTTTATCAGCACATCAAAGTTGGTGCCATAAAGTAGAGTACCCAGTATTAACATTAAGTGAGCTGAATTAAAAACACTCATACCTCTAACTAGCAGCTAACCTTATATTAAGTGTGAACAGTCAGTAAATGAGAGTTTACCATAGAATTATGATCAAGTCAGTTGATATGACAGACATTACAAAGTTACCAGTAGGTGAGTCAGTCTATAGTTGTGTTTGAAATAAGTCAGTATTTTAGTTACTCTCTAAGTTAATATAGATAGCAGTATCTATTTCTTTTAAGGAGCTTGTATTAAGTCACAGGAATTGTATTCTTGGATTGTAATATATTATACCGGTATGTACTATAAATCAAGTCATCTACTATGAACATATATATACCTGCAGTTATAACTCTGGTGGTGACACAAATAGGGGTAGTTATATATTTGTGTGATCAGCCAAAACAAATTACTAGACGAGTGGTCAATCATGACGGTCAACCATGACGAGTGACCACATTTGGGGAAAGATCTGTATTGTGAAAAATACTCATACTCATGCCAGTCACAGATATAGTCATGTGATCATCCAGAAGGGTCAAGCAATGTTTCGGATGAGTTCAGGGACCATATAAGGAGTGAAATAGTCACAGTCAAGACAGTTTTGATTCAGAGTCAAGACACTTCACGAGTAAGAGACAAAGTCACGATTCAAGAGTCCAGTGTGAAGTCAGTCCGGATCAGTTGAGCCCACTGCAATTCCGGGACAAAGCGAAGAAGCCAGTAGAGTTCTTAATACAGCAGTACAAGAGTTGATACAGCAGTACAAGAGTTGATATAGCAGTACAAGAGTTGACACAGCAGTATTGTTATTAATGGTGAAGCATTTGTTCAGTCAGTGTTATGTTTTTCCAGTTGTACAGTAGTGACTGCGATTTATTGGATATTTAAGTGTTACGTTATTTTGGAGCCTGAGTTGTCAACTTCTTTGAGTTAGTAGTGTCATGTGGTACAGTTTGCAGAGAGCTAGGATAGTGAGAGTCAATAAATTATTTTAATGTAAAAAATTTATATGTTATTGTCACTGCATAATGAGTTATTCAGCCATTTTTCAGTAATGTCTGAATGTGCTAGTTATAATCATCAATCATGACAATATCTGCAAATACATAAATCTTGAACCTAGGGTTACCAAACACATAAAATGCAGCAATTACAATTTTCTTCTTACATTTATGTTTGAAGTATTAATAAAGTGTATTATCATACAATTTGTTTTTTCATTTTATGACAATTTGAATGTGGAAAATTATTGCAACTTTTAGTTATTTTACTTAGTAGTTAGCATAAAATAAATAAGACTAAATTACCTATGGTAAAAAGATTTCATTTACTAACCTAAACAGAATCATGTAGATGATATGAACAGTGATGATGACAGCATAGGCCCAAGCTGACACTGAACTATAGGCTGTCTCCATATCACTAAATGGCTAGACAATACAAAACAAATTTATTTTTTGTTGATAAAATTTTAGAAGGCCAAATTTAAAAAGTTTTATTTTATACTCTACATTTTCAAATGTTACAAAAATTAGAATTTTCTAATCAAATTCATATAAACAGAAAGGACTTTAAAGGTTTAATTACCTGAATATCCAAAATTTTGGCAGCATTCTGTGGCACATCATCACCAATAGCCAGCAACCATTCCAGACAAGAAGGTCTAGGAGAAATTGAGCCCTTGACACACATGCCCCCTAGGGTTCCATTAGTTCTAGGTGTGATACTAGAAATATCATAGCGAATATTTCTGCCAACCTAGAATCCATTCAAAGAAATTTAATAAAAAGAGCATAACTGCACATCTTTAGGGTGTCTCTCCATCAAACCCTGCCCGCTCCCATCCCGGCATCCTGAAGAAGGTTTGGACAAGGAAGTAAATTATCTTTAACTCTATAGGAACTCTCTATCCGAAACATGCAAAACATTTTACAAACAAATAAAGTATTCTCTACAAGACCAACAGTAATATTTTGCAAAAGTCAAGTGTTGAGTTTTGATAAATTTTGTAGGATTCTGTAAATTTTGGATTTGCAAGACTGTGATAATTCTAAAATTAAAGAGTCTAAGTTATGGTTTTAAGTTAGTCTCATGATCACCTTAAATGCCATGACATCTTCCATTGTGACTAGAAGCTGAACAACTTCAAAAGCTCCCATCTTACAAGCAAGGTCAAGGACAGTCAGATCCTCTCTGTTGCTGGTCTCACAGACCAGGTTTAGTACAGCCCTTCTTCTGATCATGTGACTGGATTGATTCTCTATGTTCTCATTGACTTTGATCTTCTTATTTGTGGAATACCACTGCAGAAAGAGAGAGAGAGAGAAGTGAGTTCTTCTGTCGAATAAGATTAGACATTTTTTTTTTAGATAAAATAAAAAGGTCTAGTGTTTTTAATTGATTTAGTATATTAAAATAAGGTTGGTTTTAATAGAATTTTTTGGTAATAATTAATCAACTACTTTGTATCATGAACATAAGAGCATAGTTAATACACTCAACCTTCATTTAAAAAAGTGATTATGCTTAATCAAACATCTTTATCTCAGCCTACATATTTGTTCTAATTAGAGATCTAAATTGTATTTGGATATCAATTGTAATTGCTAATTATGTTTTTTTTCTAGCCTATAGATTAAGATGCTTGTATTTTATTTTTATGTTTTTTGTCTGAGAATGTCTATAACAGATGTATGGCTTAGAAATGTTTGCATCAAAATAGACAAATAGTGTTGCTTTAACTCTTTCAGTGCTGGAGAGGGAGAGACTTCATTCCCACTCGTGTGACGTTACCCTCAGCGAGTAACTTATAATATAACATTTCTTTTACTATCTTTTTACTGTTCAACTTTTTTCCCTCTTTTGTTTTTCTAATATTCCAGAAAGTGAAAGTGATTATTCTTGGTTTTTGTAGTAAATTGGAAAAAACGAAGACATTGTGTTAGGAGTTCCTCTTTTTTAGTTTATTTCGTGGGACCCAAAACCTTTATGAAATTTGAAGTCATAAAATGTGTTTAGTTTTGTTATTTTTCAATATCTATGGATTAAATGTATATAATTAAAAGATTAAATCTTTAAGTTTTTAATGAACTTTTTAAATATTTCCATTTTTCGTGCTCAGTTTCCATTTAATAAAAAAATATTTCTTTAACAATTTATTTTTTTTATTACTATTTTTCAACCAATTCATTTTCTTTAAAATAAAATCAAATATGTTAGATTATATAATAAATTAAAAAGTTATGTCAGTTTCAGTAGCTCTACCCCTCTTGCAGATTTTTGTTCATCCCAGTGAATTATGATTTTTTTTAAATTAAAATAATTAGGACTGAAAGAGTTAATCTTTGCATAAACACAATGCTTAGGCTACATCCACATGCTGATGTGAAAGAATTGTACAAAGTAACATTCTAGACGTATCACAGTGATTGGAATATCAGTGCCTAGTAGTGTAGTTCTTTTAACTGTATCAGCTTTGGATGTATTTTTGTTTCAAACTAAATTACAAAGAGGATAATGTAAACATAATGATTCTATTATCTACCTACTTGAGGAGCTTTCTCTAAGATGGTTTCAATAATCTCCATATATTTACTGCTGTGGACAGGGTCTGTAACTGTTAGAGCAGTCAGTATGTGCAGAACTGTATTGCCTTTGTAATCAGCTAAAGAAATGTCTGCCCCGAATAAGATAAGTCTCCGGACACTATCCAAAAAACCTTCCCTGTTAAAGAACTCCACAACTTTAATGTTGCCAATGAAAAGAACATATAACTTTATTTTTTACCTTCATACAAACTATAAATAAAATTTGAACAATTATTATTTTAATATCAGTATAAAGTATTTTCCATTTGTTTAATAACAAGCAAAGGGAAGTAACATAAAAAATATAACCAAAATAGCTACTTTCAAATTTTATGATCTTATTTAATCATAACTTTAGCCTATATTAAAAACCCAGAAAAAAATGAAAACTATTTGTATGTCAATGAGATAAATAACTAGAATGTAATTTAAATTAATAAAGAATAGTAGAAATCAACAATACTGCTTACAATGTTGTCTGCATTACTGTTATGAAGTAAATTTAAAACTGTGATTCAAGATAAGAGCTATCCAAGAGTGTTGCTATATAGAATCTCTCCTGAATGGGGAGTATAACTTAGTACTACTTTGAAATGAAAAACAGCATACAAAATTTGATTTTGTTTTACTTTTCACTGAGATGGATTGAGAGCTGTACTTGGGTAAGTTGCATATAAAATCTAAATCTTTTAGATGTTTTATTTTTCTGCTTTATGATAATGGTTGTGCCAGGATGACTGCCTGGTCATGTGGTAAACATGTTAGACTGTCGTTCAAACATCTTGATGGCCCAGAGTTTATACCCTGCCTGCTGCCATCATCCTGCGGGAGGATTGGACTAGGAAGTAATTTATGTTTAACTCTAAAGGAACATCTGAAATATGTGAAACACTTTACAAACATTTTTTTAGACATCATTTAAAATGAAACTGTAATGGGCCCACTGTGTCTACCTGGCAGCAAGGTGTAGAACTGTTTGTAGTTTCTTATTTTGATGGTTGATATCACAATCTCTCTTCATGGCATCATAAATATCCAGCATCATTTCCAGAGCCTCTGGTTCTCCAGGCCTGGAGTAAAAATATGATTATGTAAACTAAGTAAATGTACAAATATACTTTGTTAATTCACACACACACACAAATATACAATAATGATCATTGCTGGTGACAGAAAAAGGTAAGTCTTAGATTTTAGTATACCCCTATATGGATAACATTTTAAAAATGCCAATGATACCTATGAATTATGGTAATTACAAAATAAAAATGTTTTTCAAACCTTAAACTTTTTATTTCAGGCAATATAACATATAAACAATTTTTTTCTTCAAAAACAAAAAACTGTTGTAAAGTTTTCTTCAAGTTGAACCCAAGAAATGTATATAAACAACAGGTTTGAGTCATAAGATATGTTCATAATAAAGTGTGATGGTAAAAGAGAGAAATTGATAGCCAATGTTTCACTTTCCAAATCAAGAACAAACGAAGAACAAGTTCAGCTAAAAGGTGCTTCAAGAATTGAATTTCCCATCTCTTCTTTGAATTTATAAACAGTTGTATGTGTGTGTGGGGGGGTTTTGGTCTAAAAGCAACAAAGAGTAAATCTTTATTAAATATTTCACTATTGAATAAGAAATCAAATCAAGTCAAAAGTTGATGTCAATATATTAAGATGTGTGGGGTGAAAGTGTTTCAGAGAGATTTAGAGAGAGAAGGAAAGAGAAAGAGGACAGGCCATTTCATTTCATTGTAATAGATACAATATATATATAATACATGGACCAAAAGTATCGTTTTGGGAAACATTAAAATGTGGCCCGTTTTTAGGACCTTTAAAAAAAAGGATTGGATGTTCAAGACATAATTTGAAATAAAAAACGTAGGAACAAATCAACAGGCATGCCCAGTCTGTAATGCAAGTTACAGGATAAATTTTAGAAAATAAATTGATTATTAGATATTGAAATATGTAATGCATGGAATGTAGATCATTTATATTATATTTTTTTAACAGTTGGTAGTTAGTTATTGTCCTTCAATAATAGTTATCACTTCTGATTAATTTACAGACTAATTATTTTATTTGTTCACTTTTAGTCAATATGTAATACTAATTGCTTTGTTCATGTCAGTTGCATTATTTACAATTGGACTATGGTAAAATACCTGACAGCTTCATGAAGCGCTATGTTTCCATCCACATCTGTATCTTTAAATCTGACAAATCTAAACTCCCAAAGAACTTCAGGCCTGGCAAATTTGGCGGCTATGTGAAGTGGATTGTTGCCAAAGCTAAAAAATAAAAGAAATAGGGGTAACAAATAACACTTTCTTATGTTAGTTATTTCTGTCTGTCTAAACAGTTTAGTGCTACATATATGTTGACAAAAAGTAATAACTTACTTATCTGTAATGTTGAGACTCTCCCACGGGTGAGTCTTGATGACATAGTCCATTAGTTTAGAGACAGAATGGGGTTGAATAGATGCTGAGTTAGCTGCCACATGTAGAGCTGTTTCTCCTAGAAGTGTCATAAAATTATTATTGTCAGAGTACATTATCTCAAGAAAATCAACTTAGAAGACCATAGTTACTGTATGTATCTATGTACATATTCATGTCAAGTGGTGCCCATTCAGTCTTCCAAATTATTAGCCAACTCAAAATATAATAATAAGAAGAATTTAATATATCAGTAATAATATATTAATGGAAATAATGAGAATTATTTAGATATAAGTTCAGCTATAAATATCTTTTTCTACTCTGGATACAGTGTAACTATCTTTTTTATATGCCTAGTAGTCCTTATCTTCTAATATATTACAGACTTCTAAAAGAAAATAATTACATCCTGCGCATTTCATTTGTCAATCTAGTCATGCATGTTGATCACTGACTTAAACTCTGCTAATTCAATGATTTTTCTAGCTGATTCAGGCAACCCATTCCATTCTCAAATGGCACTAGGGAAGAAAGAGCACTTATGTTCTAGAGAATGGAATAAGAAATGTGCCTCTATTTTTGTGTCTGAGTATTTCATTAGGTTTTGTTTTTCTATTTGTAAATTATAGTTAAATGTTTTATGTATGTACTGTAACAGAAAAAAATTTTAAGAAAAATTACAGCCATGAAGATGAGGTACTTCCTAAAGCTGTTAGGCATCACATATAAAAAACTTTTCTAATAATAAAGTTAATGAAAAGTTTATGTCTTTTAGGTTGTATTATTTTAGTGATAGGCCTAAGTGTTTGCATCAGACATCAGAACAGACAAAAAATTTACAATAAGCCACAAAGCCCCCCAAAAAAACGGCAGGCAAAAGAAACAGTGAGAATAGAAAAACAAATTCTATGAGTTATACAATATAAAACATAAAGGATAAAAACAATTGGAAAAATTGGTCAAAGTAGCAATCAATGAGACTCAAGAACTGGATAAGACAAAGTAAATATAAATATTGTCTAAGTATAATATCTTAGTAGAATGTAAAACAGTAAAACTAGATTTCTGTTTCTCTTCTTTAAAAAAAAAAAAAAAAACAAGGAAAAAATAACTAACCCTGAGAATTTCTTTTGTTAACCAAAACCTTGCATTGAATAAGTTCCATTATAGTTTCATGGTGTCCTCTTCTACAAGCCTCGTGTAAGGCAGTGTTGAGAGATTTGTTGACAGAGTCAATATTTACCTAATGACAAGGAGAGATCAAATAAGTCCTAACGAAGCATTTACTATTTTTAAAAAAAAACATTAACAAATAGTTCATTTTTAGAGAATTTTTGTAAAGAAACTGGCTTTCTTTAATTAAATTGTTAAATAAAGATAGTACTAGATACAAAAATCATGTTAAACAACTTAATTTCTAGACAATAAATATTAAAAAGCTTATCTGTTTTGTTTTGTAAATTTTAGAGAATAAAATATTTCACAAGTCATGTTAAACTTTATAAATTTTCTTTCTTTTAGTAATGGCAAAAAGTTAGTTTTTAAAATTGTTTTTTTAATGACTAAAAATAAAATTCCAAAATAATTTCCAAATATTTTACAATTTTATGAAACTCTTTGATGACTTGCGCTTGATTGTTGATGGCTGCATGATGTAAAAAATTATTTCCTTCCTCATCTGTGACACTGGCATCAATCTGTTTATAAAAGATGCAGCAACATCACTATCTCATTTTGTAAGTACTTTTCCTAATTATTAATTAGTTAAACAAGTAACCAAAGCAATTACATATTGTTCTATTTTACTCTTTGCTTTTCCATAACAAATTGCAAATACAGAAACACAGCCTAATAAAATATTCAGAAAGCTACTAAGATAAAGGCACATTTCTTATTTCATATTCTAGGACATATTTGTACAATTACTTGGCAGAGTTAAAGTCTCTAATAAACATTCATGACTAGATTAACACATGGATAGGCATATGATGTAAATAACTTCTGTTTTGAAGCAACTCTGTAAAGTATCTGCATTTATTAATAATAAGACATTGTCTTTGATTCTAAATATTAAGAACAAGCGCAGTATTTCACTTGACTATGCATGCAGACCCAGCTGTGACCTGCATTTTTTTGCCTGATCCATTAAAGCCCTTGGGGTCTATGAAAGTTCTTATGACATAATCCCTTTCTGAATACATCAAAAGCTGCCTTTAGTCTGATTCTCTAACCATTTTATGAGGTAATTTTACAACAAAAGGTCTCACCCCAATGTCCCTATTATTTGATGTATTATGTCTTACCTTCAATTCAAGCAGAAGTTTAATACGTTCAATATTTCCAACAGAAGCTGCTAAAAACAGAAGAGAATTAGATCCTGCTGTTGAAGATAGTACTTTTGAGTTCACATCTGCAATTAAATACAAATGTTAACACATATATTTTCATTTGGTACATTTTAAAAACTATTTAATACACATGTTTTATCAACTAATTATAGGTAGATTCTTTTATTTAAACAAACGGATTAAACAGTAATATAATCCAAACTAACATATTAATCAGCATAGATTTTATTTCTTTGAGAGAGAGTGAGTTTTACAGGGACAAAATTAAATTACTGAATAACTACCAAACAGTTCATATTCTGCAGTAGTATCATGTTATTTTTAGACAGGCATTAGATTTCATATCAGGTAAGCTATTAGATACTGAAAGAAAATCATTTATGACAACTTGCAACCATGGGCTATAAAAGCAGGCAAACATTTGTTCAAGTCATGTTATCTTATATATTATGTTGATTTATGATAATGATCTATTTACTTGCATGAAAAAATTTGATAGAAAAGAAACTTTAGGATAACATCAAAATATGAATTAGACTCACTCTGACACAGATGACAGAATGTTAACTGGTTACAAAAAAGAATATTTATAATAAAAAGGAAAATATTTTACTTCGAATAAAATCTTGAAAATTTTCTAATTCTTGTTTTCTTTGATGAATAACCAGTAGCTTTAAGATGAGATCATTGTCACTGTTAACAGCAAATGTCCAAACATCGTCTCCCATCAAATTTTTGTGATAGACATTAGCTCCTAGGTGTAGCTACAAATTGACAGAGATGTTTTTAAATACTGGTATGTAAGATAGATATGTAATTACAAAATGACATAGATATTCTTTAATATATAAGATAAACATGATTTCCTAATTCTAACTACAAAGTGAGATAGATATTCTTAAATATAAAAGACTGACCGATCAAATTTATCAATAAATCAATTTGAACATATGTAAGTAAAAATTGGCTCATGTGTTTAGCTTTAATTGAATAGGCATAAGTAAAATAAAAATATGGGATTATACATACACCCCGCTACATAAGGCTATATAAAACAAAGAGTGTTTTTTTTTTGTTTGTTTTTTTTAATTACAAATATAAATAAGAAAGGCTAATCAAATCAGATTGCATTCAGCCTTAACATTTTAACATTACTATGTGAGAGCACAGTATGCTTTAAAGGTTCAATGTGCTTGCAGCCTATATTTGATATATTTATGTCATAAAAACATTGTGAAATTTCATGAACATGTAATGTAAAATTATATAGGCCTACCAGTGTCTGCATGGACTTTGGCCTTCCATATTTAGCTGTCAAAAGTAAGGCAGTATCCCCCCTCTCATCTGCTGCATCAACTAAGGCACCTTTGGAGACTAGAATCTAATGTAATAACGAAATATGAACAGTTATAAAATGTTCAATATCATATGTTAGGTTGGAAACTAGCATCTTTTTGTACACAACTGCTTTGCAATCTTATAAGCTATTGTTGTAGTAGTGGCTCATATTTGAATAACATTTCCACAATCTTAAAGAAAAAAATCTCTTTACTCAGTCAAGACTATTCTTCTCTTTGCCACGAAATGCCAAATTTGTCTTTGCTAAAACGACTTTTTCCTTCTTAATGTCAATCATTGCAATGACTTCCCTGCAAATGTTTATTTTTTAACCTAATAAGTTTGGCTGCCACAGTTTTTCAAAATTTAAAGCCTAGTAAATGTTCTTCTGTCTTTCTTCTGTTCTTCTGTAATTTTCTAATTTTGGACATGTCTTCTATTTATCTAAACAACAAAAGCAATAAAACATCTTGCTATTGTGTAAACCATTTTGCTCCATAGAAACTATTTTTTTTGCTTTTGAATATGGCTTCTGTCACTTATTTTGTTTTTTTGCATAAGTGCATTTTTCCACTTTGATGTCACCCCATGCACCCCCTAGTGACACTACTGGTAAATACATAGTGAAAACGATGGTTAGACTGTTATAATTTTCTTTAAACATAAATATAATCATTTTAAAAGTAGGCTAAAATTGACTTTTTTGATCATGCTTTCAGTTTCTTTGCCATCTGAAAAGAGTTGAATAAAAAAGCAGACATTCATTAACATTTTGTGCACCATCTTATGTAGACATCTCACTGGAAAGATTCCTGGCAAAACTGAATCATTTACTAGAAGCAAATAGAATGAGAAATTATAGACCACTATCAGCTTCACTTGATAAAGGCGGAATTGTTGTTTTTAAAAATTAGGCTCTATTTTATATTTTATTAGTATATAGGCCTATGTTACTGGCTTAAGTAATAGACAGCTATATTGGCCTACACTTTGTAAAAAAAAAATAATAATAACAATAAAATGAAATAATGATTACTGATTAAATTAATTAATGTAAATATAGACTCTACTAATATTATAATTATATTAAATCTACCTCAATGATGTTGGCAAATCCTTCCCTAGCGGCATGATGAATAGGTCTCTCACCTCCTCGGATTGCAAAATTAGGATCTGCTCCAAACTCTAATAAAATGGAGACAATTTTCTCAAATCCTAGCGCACTGGCTAAAACGATTGGTGCGACAAGGCCCAGTTTTCGTGTTTGACTTACATTGGCATGTCCTTCCCTGGCTAGAATGTCGACCGTTTCAGTAAAACCATAGCGCACCGCCCAGTATAAAGCAGTGGAACCTTTATCATTCTCTATACTAAGGTTAGCACCTTGTTTCAACAATGACCTCACGGTGGCTTGATGTCCCCAGCGGGATGCCCACAATAAAGACGTGTCATTTTTGGCATTCAGATGGTTGACATCTATTCCCTGACTGATGATAAATTCTACTAACTCCGTATAGCCGTAATATGCAGCCAAATGTAAACATGGGAACGTCCTTGGCCTCTGGCCTATAATCTCTACCGGTGTTTCCTTATTTAGCAGATCAATGCGTTTGTCTCTGTTTGTCAGTTTGGATAACAAAGTTTTAAAAAGTTGTAAATTATTTTGCTCTACGACCTGGTGTAGTACATTCTTCTTTCCTTTAATTTTAGAAACTTCAACATCGAATTGTTGCAAGAGTAGCTGCTCGTCCCCAATGTCAAGGACAATGCTTATCAGGTCTTGACTTTTCAGTTCTACTGAATAGTGTAGAATGTTTTGACCATTGACCGGATCAAGAAGATCTTTGCTGGACAAAGCATGGTTAGCGTGTACTCTCTTTACAGCGGCCGAGAAAGCAGTAGGACCACTGTTGGCAGCATCTGCTTCAAATAAAAGATAAGGGTATGAAAAAAAATATTGACTTGATTATTATGAACGAATGCATATGAAAAGTCAACCATACTGTATCTTCCGATATCCTGAATGTGTATTGGTTGTCACAAGTATAGAAAGCTGTAGAGATTGTCCTAACGGGGTCAGGATTGAAGATTTCCCAAAGCGCAATTGTCCTGAAGGTTTTACATCATCTTCATAGGAAACAAATGTTTTTGAGACTATTTGAATAAGATCGTTGTGATTTCGAGATCAGCTTCTATTTAATGTGAAACATTGTACTTTGAAAATTGGAAGTAATTGTCATAATGCGGCTGAAACCTGTCTGAGTTCATTTTAGATAGAAAATATAAGGAAGGATGATATGCAGTCAAAACACTTTTGTTATCAGTAAAAGATGACATTGCCCAAAACACACAAGACAAAACAGTACGTTGCATGTTCTCACAACAATTAAGGTTAAAACATTGTTCAGAAAGTGTTCAAACTTCATGTCTATTGTTCCCTGTTGTAGATACATAAAAGTACACATTTGTAATGCATGTGTACTACATGTGTACATATGTCAAACGAACGTGGTCCTTGAACTAGGGACTCTTTTGAAAGTAACTGTCCTTAGGTTTTATGGAACTGTAAAAATCCGAGAAACATAATGCCAAATGTTTTTGTGGGTGTGTTTACTAGCTGACAGATCAGCATTAATTTATATTGTAAATGTTTTTATGTTCCACAAAGTATACTTAAAACTGGGCTAATCAACGCAAACAATATTCCTGAATATGACATGGATTGGCCAGAACGAGGCCAGAGCTTTGTAACTTTTAAGCAATCGACACTATAAGAGCTTTGTAACTTTTCAGCAATCGACACTATAAGAGCTTTGTAACTTTTCAGCAATCGACACTATAAAAGCTTTGTAACTTTCAGCAATCGACACTATAAGAGCTTTGTAACTTTTCAGCAATCGACACTATAAGAGCTTTGTAACTTTTCAGCAATCGACACTATAAAAGCTTTCAGTTTATTACAACGTTAAA
This sequence comes from Biomphalaria pfeifferi, assembly GCA_030265305.1. NCBI lineage: Eukaryota > Metazoa > Mollusca > Gastropoda > Planorbidae > Biomphalaria > Biomphalaria pfeifferi. Next base: position 125,925 of record JASAOG010000047.1, read on the forward strand.
GAGACTACAGTCGGTTCCTTTGGAAAAGGGGGGGGGGGACTGCTGTGTGGGTGACATCGTTCCGACCATAAACAATACCCAGAACCATAGTCGCTCTACGATTGAAGAAGGCCAACAAGAGACTACAGAATTAATTCTTTTAACTTATTCAACTGCTACAAACCTATCAATTGAGTCCAGTGATCCTCTTGCCCCAGAGTGGTTTTTCGCCGGACGATACCAGTAACTGGTCTTTGGCTTGCTGACTGAGGTCTGGTTTCTTTCACAATAGATAATATTTTCTCAAGCTCTCCTTGTGACAAATCCAGAGTTTCTGGCACACGATTCTTAGGATTGAAATAGAAACTCTAATTATCAAATCTTTTCAAGTTGAGTTTTTTAAAAATATTTAGGTCATGGATATTTGTTATCATCTACACTCTAAAGCATCCGTTAACAAGACTTTGGAATATGGACGAGACCAAATTCCTTTTCTTCTTCTAGCCAGCTATTTGCTGCTGAACTGTGAGCAGTTTTTTGCTGCTGAGCTGTGAGCACTTTTGCAGACTGTGCCATTGAAAATAGTGTGCTGTTTTCTTAAGTTGTTCAGCATTGCCATACAGAGTGCTGGTAATGTTGGGCTGAAGTGGTAGCAGGGTCTGCCTAAGATGGATTAAGATGGGGTATTCAAACTGATTTCAAAGTGGTTATAGTTCACGGTTTCATAAGGGTGGGCGCTGTATCTACAGAGAGGTAGCTGTGTCAGATTTATTTTTTTAAGGTGGTCATTTAAAAGGTTAGGGTGATAAAGTCAGGAAACTCATTGGTGGTATTGGATTTACCTATAGGTATCATAAGCTATAGCGTAGGGCATCCATTTACTTATGGGCCCCCCAAATACTGTCTTGAAGAGAGAGCAAAGGGATAAATTGCTTTATGTTGACTACAAGGGGGCCCAACCTATCAAATAGCTTAGGGCCTTATAAAGTCCCAATCCGGCCCCTGCTCTATTGTATAAACACATATGTATGAGAGGAGGGCTGGTAGGCCATACTAGAATGAACACGTCATTAAGAACATTCCTATAGTGAACCAGTTGTAGTCAGCATGTTACTTCTGTTAAGAAAATACAAGGGCGAATCTCGTTAGTTGTTTTTTTAAAGGTGAATTGCGAATTTCCTTTAAAAATCAAAATGTTTAATAAACAAGTACGACGGTTTTTGTTTGTTGTTTTTGTCCTATTAATCTGTTATTTACAAATAATGTTTATTAAGTTTATTAAGATGTTCTGCCCACCTCTCGGCTCTCTCGTAGTGCCACAAAGTCACCATCTTCGGAAGCGTCGCCTCCCGGGGCAGCTGGCGAGGTTTTGGTCGTACCTTTCTCCGTCATGCTTTACAGCTGTTAACGAAAAACAAGGTCAATATCTTTTAGAATACTTAATTAAAACATTTCAAAGATAACTTGTAGGGCTGAGTGGAATGCATTGTTTGGACGCTAAGCTAGAAATATCTAGCTCGTATCCTCATGAAAAGTAGGAGATTTAACTTGAGTTGTGTTTGTTGAGCGATCTAACGTAGCATAGAAATATTTTCCTGATACCTACCCTCTCACTCACACACACACACACTTGAGTGACTTGACCTATCCACAAAGAAATTGGTGTTTAAATAACGATCGCAATATTTCAATTATGCAATAAGCCGTTCAGAGGCTACAAACAAGAGGTATCTACTAATTTGAGAACCTCCTCCCTGAATGAGCTATAATTGTTTTTGTCTCCCCTGATACTCGACAGTCAACGAAAACAAAATAGTGAATTATAAAACATCTTTCTTGTTTTAAGATATTAAGTTCCAAAAACAAATATACTACGCTTATCTTGTGTATAAGATATTTGATATGTGATAAGTCATTCGTCATTCTCGTTGATTCAAGCAACCTGATCCATGCTTGCAAAAAAAAAAATTGTTCTTATCTGAATTTTTCCTAGCAAATGGAATAAGAATTTTGATTTATTCAGTTGCCTTCCTGAGCATTGTATTACTGTCGATGTAATGATTTATTTATTGCGAGATTGTATAACTTTGATTTGGTTAGGTTTATGTATTTTGGCTGCCTTCCTTTGTTTTATTTTTCTCTCAAGTGACTTCTCTTAAGTTTAGTGATAAGGCGCATTTTCATCAGAAATCCTTCTGATAGCCTTCCTTACACTTCAGACCTACTCTGAACATACTGCAACTATTATCATTTGGAAGTGAAGAATGAGAGGGGACTTAAGACTATTCAATAAATAACTTATCACAATTATCATTTTTAATTCTCTCTCTCATTCCGATAGAATTATTCCTTTTGCTCAATTGTATTTCCCTATCCTGTTAGGATTAAACTTCAATAACTTTTGTGTTTGATATCAGAAAATGTTATATCTGGTATCGAATTATAGGGAAATGCATGCTCTTTTTTACACAGCACAAATTAAAGATTACAAATCCAAAAATCAATTTAGTTTTATGGGGTTAAATCAACGTTGTCATCGCCAATAAGGAGTGAAATGGTTAATATTTATACTACACTGGCGGTCCAATGAAGGCAATCAGAAATAAACTTTTTCCATTTTATTACTTTAAAACTAAAGTCTGCGGGGTTCGGTCACGGAACAGTTTGACAGAGATAAGGAAAAAGTCTTGACACTTTAAAGTGACCTTCCCATTGATCTTTCCAGTCTGTTCACCCCCTACCATTGTACTTGGACTGTACTTTGACTTCCTTTCCTATCTTTAGAGAAGTCTTTCAATTATTCTTCAGTCACACGTTCAAACTTTGTTGGAAGGGGTCGAAGAAAAAAATATAGGTCTTTAGCGTTCATTTTCTATTTATAGTAACTTAGTCAATATTGACACGCGGTGCAGTTTATGAATGAAGTTGCTAGGATCGAAGGGACAAAAGAAACAAGGGACATAACTGTCTTGCACGAAAGAAATTCATTTATTGCAGTAATGTAACCTCATTTTTCCTTTTAAGTTTTAAATAATACATTTTATACATTAATTCATTCTTTTTCTAGCATCTAGATGATTCGATTTAGATTCTAGAAGCAGAAGCACGTAAGATACTATCAAAATAACGGGTCAGAAATAGTATGAACAAAATGGAGAACTAATGACATGATATTTCTCTTTAAACAAAACAAACTCTCAACCTCTCTCATCCCTTATAGAATTTGATTTGATACCAATACTATTCCATTTTACAATTGTGGATCTGCCTACATTTCCTGACTTGGTTCTCGAGTTTTTTCGTCTGGACTTGTCACTTTAGCTTTGGCTCCAAAGTATAAATACAAATATGCAAATCATTTTACTTAACTTGGTGGGCGGGGGCGGAGTGCGTGGTGGCCGATTGGTAAAGCGCTTGACCTCCGAACCGAAGAATCACGAGTTTAAGTCCCGGTAAAAACTGGGATTTTGAACTTAGGGGTAAAGCGGTTGATTGTTGTGCTGGCCACATGACACCCTCATTAACCGTCGCGCATAGAGGGAGGATAAGCTTTACAGCCTCTGCCCCTATAAATTGCAAGGTCTGAACTTGGATTCAGCTCTCACTCAGTCCTTAGAGCTTAGCTGTTGATGGAATGTCATATGGTGGGAAGAGTTGTGCCCATGCATAGGGGACACCTCTGGTAGCCAAGATGGCTGATTTAAGTTGTTTGTTATGACCTGAAAGTGTTATTCATAGACTTATTATATAAGTCTTTATAGTCTATGGTGTTCTTATTTCAAGTTTGTTTATATTCAACTATCTATCGTAACGAAGAACTAAGCACTGACGTCTTAACTCAAGCTCCTAGTCAGTGGCGTAGCAACCATTTCGCAAATTAGCTCTTTGCGCCCGAGCCCACGACCAATAGGGGCCCAAACAGGCTTTTGTGTGGGGAAAATATTTATGTAAACTCTATAGATCTACATGCTATATCTACATTATTTGAATTCCATCATTATATATTTCAATTCTATTTCTGGTGTTCGAGCAATATAATCAATCGCTGCAAATCTTATTACTGTAGTATGAACGATGGCAAGGAAAGTAACTCTTCAATTGTCATACAATGTGTCATGGCATTCTAACGTGTTCAGATTTTTATAATAGAAATAATATTTTTAAAAATGTGTAAACAATGCGAAAGTGCTCAAATAGATAAATTATGTTTGATTTTGTTGTTATGTAATTGTTATGTCTTCTTCAATATTATGGCATATATTCTCTAGTTTAATGACATGAATCAATAGTATGAATAGACTGTAACATTAAATCTTTTATTATTTATACCGCAGATGACCACAATAAAGTTACACATTTTTAATTATGGATTATCAGTAGCAGTGCGTATCGCTCATTACTGCAGGTGACTAATCTAAATCAACGTGTAACAGACCTCAACCCACAATCAGACAATTTGAGGATCTCGTTTTTGTTTAGCCCATAAGGAACGTGTGTACATTTGTGTGTTGTCTCTCGAATGTGTTGTTTTCTTAGATTAGATTAGATACAGCATTGCTCTATTTGGCTTCAGTCACACTCAGCTTACCAGAAGGGGCCTAACGTCGTATTCATGAACCTTGGTACGCCACTGCTCCAAGTAGTTTGTTAGTAATAAATTACTTACATTAAAACGAGATCATACTCGAAGACTCGTGAAATATTTTATCCATATGATCTAGTTGGCTAAGTTTGTAATTCAGGGCTGACTTCTCAACTCAAGGCCCAGCTCATAACTTAAGAGTTCAGTTTTTAGTTCGTGCTCAATCAGACTGTATACAACTCAAAAACCAATCAGTGACAATATAACTCTACAGTTAGTGAAGTTAAACAAATTCACTGAGCCTGCAGATCTATCTTGTTACAACAAGGGGCAACATTTGTTTCTAAATAAATGCCATGAATGATAGAATCAATGAATAATTATAACCAACGATATTTCACGTACTTAAAAAGGAATAGATCGATATTGATTGATTGAATTGGTGATGCTTCGATTGTTGGGCTTGTAGTCATGGCGAGACAATTGTCTTCAATCTAACTTGAGTCGATATCTTTCTACTGACAGTCTGACACTCGATTAGAGAGTTGATGGACACTAGATAGCCGCGGAGAAAGTTTACACTGGAAAGTGAGAAAATGATTTGTGAAAACTCCTTCGAGAAATGACGTCATCATGAACATTATAGTCATCAGACAGTGAAGTGTCCAATATTAAAAAATACTTTTGTTTAACCTAAGCTTATAATATTGAGTAAAACTGTTTCAATTATTGTGAATAAATGGTGTAATCCTATACTTTAATACTAGCATATACAGGGCCGCCGCTACCTATTGTGCAATGTGTGCTTTGCACGCAGGCGGCCGAATTTAGGGGGCGTCAAATCGTTATTTGCAAGGTTCCTTTGTTTTTAAATTTATTTATATAAAAAATATATTTTATAAATTCCATTCCCATTATCCTTTGAAAACCTTAGCAAAGAAAAAACAAACAAACGATATTCGTACATATAAAATTACTTTGGAAACTTTGGAACAACTCAAATAGAGCAACATCAAAATGATCTCGCCCATTAGACTAAGACTAAGACTGCTTTATTGACCCTTATGGAAATTTGTTGTGATTACAAGGATTCATTTTCCCATATAAAGACAACACAACAGAAACACAATAAATAGAACAGACACAACATATTCAGTTCATTCAGCGACCACACACAGGCATCTTGGTCCTTTTCATGTTTCCTGATCAACGAGTGGCGTTGATATAGTCTGACCGAGTAAGGTACGAACGAGTTTTTTGTACCGCTGTCTTGATTGACTGCAATCGCTCACTTCGCGGCGACCTGACGTAGTTCTGATGGAGCGGGTGGCCGTTGTCTTCCAAGATTTTTCCGACTTTTCTTAGGCACTTTAGTTCAAAAAGTTCCTTTAAATGTGGTAATGTTGTGAGTGTAATTTTTGATGCTTTTTTATTATGTTTTCTAGGCGGCGCAACAGTTTAGATGAAGCGTTATTATTCCGTATGTTAGCAGATTTTACATAGTCGCGCTGTAAAAAGTATCTAGGATCTTCTTATTTAGTTTAAAGCTATTGAGTTTGTGTAGAAAAAAAAGTCGCTGGGCTGTTTTCTTTGTCAGAGTTCAAAGGTGGTTCATGCCTTATATATACCTATAATATGTCTCTCGTATAATACTATTGACCAGGACTGCCTCTTTATTGTTAAACTTCTGAAAGAAAACACATCAATGTTGATTGACCTTTTTATATTCTCTCTTCTTACTACGAGAAAAAGGCGTTGAAAATGCTAGGAAAAAGAATTTCTGAAGCTGAAAACGCCGAAATACGCTCAGCCCGGGGACCCGCCAGGAATCAGACCCCTTGCCGACTTGAGCGGAAACCTGCCGCATCTTCATTTCTATCTCTAGGAAGAAGTTTTTACAAGACTTAAAAATTATGTAGGCAACATAATTTCCGAAAAAAAAAACGAACTCGATTTAATTAAATTTCATCACGTAAATTTGAATTCTATACACAGTTTCAATTAATCTAGGCCTAAATGAAAAAAAAAAAAAAACTAAAAAATATGAATAATTGTAAGTTTCTTTTCTTTTTCCTTTCATTCTATAATGTGAAAACTACGTAGCTCTCCTGGGCCCCAGCTTCTTATAGGGTTCGAACGAAAATTTTGTTATCTAAGGGGTCCCCACCAGGTATGTGAGAAACACTGTCTTACTGTGTTTTATTTGAAGACATTGTATACTTGACTTGTACTTCAGATTATTGTATAATACTTTGTATTAAACACAAGAAAAACATTCAGCGCTGAGTTACTTCATTTGTTGGATAAATTTTTAGGCACCTACGAATCCGCTTATCTCAGATGATTGTGGATACAATGCACGTCTCTACAATATGTTACGTATCTAGGTAACAATGCCTAGATACTATTGTTTTTTTTTCTTGACCTGTAGGTTGTCTGCCCCTTTGTGTAATAAGTTTTTTTTTTTATTTTATTCTTCAAGAGTCAAGCCACACAGACAGTGACCGGTCCTTGACCTATGTGTGTACCTCTGGTTGAAAGGAGGGTGGTTTTTTTTTCTTTTCTTCTGTCTCTTTGAAGAGCGTTCTAGATCTGGGTGTTGATGACTTTCTGTTCTAGAAATTACTAGATATCGACGCGCGGTAGATTATATAAAGACCGCTCGCGTAACGTTGACGGACAGACATACGGAGACAGCCGTGAGACAGAATAGCGGAGACATTGCGTGACCCGTGCGTGGTATACCACTTGATCGTGTAAGTTAAGATTTTTTTTTTTTCAAGGCCTTGCTTGTATTTGTAATTATATTTTCAAACTCTTGTATTGTAATATTTTTACATGCCATTTTTGTAAAAGGGTTTTGGTCAACCCTTCCATTTTGTATTGAGTTATATTATGATTAAACATTAAGTTGATATTTTACCTTCCGATTTCTTGTGTCATTTTTTTTTTTTTGTTATTCATTGTAAGTCTCTGATTAAATTCAGACTTAAGATAAGTGACACAACTACCTTTTTCTATTGTCACGTTCCCCTAGGCAAGCCATTTAAAAGTAGAATTCAATTCGTAATACGTGACAAATACAATCGTGATAATTATCATGAAAGTTTACGGAAAGTTGACAAAGTTCCTTCTTCAATGGCTTATTTGGTGTTGTTGTTTTCTCCGATTGTTAATCTATTGCAGCGTCCAATAACAAACAAGTTAACATAGTCTGCAGCTCATCAATCATAAATTCATCGTCGCTAATATAAGCGAGTACGAATGAACTAGATCAGCTTTTAGTGCTAATAAGAAATAAACAAGTTCAAAGAGTTCTGAATGCACGTACATCTGAAATTGTTCATTGTGCATGGTTCTTAGTTCTACTCTAGGGACACAACAACGATGCGAATATGAAATTAAGAAAAAGGAATGGTCTGCAAAAAAAAAATGGATTAAAATCAAAGAGCACCTTTGGTACAGTGTCCAGCTCAGTCTAAATGAATTTTTTTCTATAAATTAAGAAAGGGGGGCGGCATTTTTTAAATTTCGCACGCAGGCGGCCACACCTCTCGCGGCGGCCCTGTATATATAGTGCTTTTTGTAAAAAAAAAATGGCTGGTACTCAGTGATGGATTGCCTAACTTTTATATACTAATTAATTAATAATAAAAGTTAAAATACAAGAAAAGTAATAATTTTTCTTCACATTGAAAAAGGTGCCGGTACTCGTACTGGTGCGTACCGTCACAAAAAAGCACTATGTATATATATATAATTAGATAGATAGATAGAGATAATGACTTAATAAGACTTCTCTTCGAGTCCAAAGATTAATTAATGAGGAATACAGGATTTTCCGTGGCTACGCAGCCCCAGCTTTGCCACATCCAGGGCAGATATAACCATTGTCCGCCGGTGGTCGCTTTAGATTTTCTTTTCGCCATCTACGTCTGTCATCGGTATTGGTTTTCTTTTGACCTCAAAAGTGTATCCTGCGACCTTTGAAAATGATCTCTAGCTGTCTCGTTTAGAAGCCGCCTGCAGCCAGATGCTCTCTTCTATGTCAGCTAAGGCAAGTTGGCGCCTAAGCTGGTCTTTGAAGCTTTTCCGTGGGGCACCATTACGTTGAACACCTTTCAGCTCACCAAAAATGACTCTTTTGGCCTACTTTCGTCCCCCATACATACGGGATACGTGCCCAGCCCCAGAGTAACTGTCGAACTATAAGGCGTTCAAAACGGCGTCCGCAAGGACATCGCTGTTTGTAGTGCGGTCTTGCCACTGTATGTTCATGATGGAGCGCAAGCATCTTTTGGTGAAAGCGTTCAAGTAGTCTTAGTTGCTTTCTGTATAATATCCATGTCTCAGATCCATATAGAAGTGTCGAGAGAACCACTGTGTGGTAGACACTAATTTGTGTTGGCAGTTAGAGCGATTTATTCGTCCCAACTTTCGCCTGAAAGCGTCCAAAAGCACCACAAAGGCCCTGGCCAGGCGGTTAACAACTTCCCTTGAAAGCGATGCTTCATTTTACACTATGCTTCCTAGATATTTGAAATGGTCTACCACGTTAAGGGTCTGTCCATTTACGGTAATCTTTGGGGCCGAGTAGATGATATTGAGTGACTTCTGAAACGGGACTTTTGTTTTCCCGTGATTTATAGATAAATCTAAAGAGGCGGCATCGTATATAGATTCCTTGACCGCGATCTGGAGATCATGTTCATTTTGAGCTAGTAGGGCACAATAATCGGCATAGAGAAGCTCTGTTATGACCAAATGTCGGTGAATCGTCTCATAATTTTCTGAGAAATAGTTGCCAGCGAATCCTCCGATACAAACCTTTTGGCACCTTATCAAAGGCTATAGTGTTCTGTCCAGCGATTTAGTATATTTGCCTTGATAGTTAAAGAGTGGAATCATAGGAAGATTTTTAGCAGCGCTGTAGTCTGGTAAGTTGGGCCAAAGGCACATCGTAAAAAAGAGCGTGTGTCACCAATGTCAACATGTCCCTGCAAAATGATCATAAGGTCAGTGAAGAGCCAAACTCTCTTGTCTATCAAATCCTTTCGTCCAAAGTTATTAAAGTACAAGCTCGACATTGAATAGACACTTGACTCATCTAAAGTACATCTTTACAAGCTGAATGCAAAATAAGTAAATAAATAAAACGTTAGACTGGCTATTTAAAAAAAAAAGGAACAATAGTTCAGTTTTTCTTGCCAATCGTTAAATAATATTTTTTACTTCTCTGAGAATACCAAAAGCTCTGTAAATTTAGACTGACATAAGACATTTCAACTTGTGTGGACAGTGACGCGGCAGTGCTAATATAAGAAAAGAACTGGGAGAGAGGGGAGGTGATCTTAAGAAAAAGCTGATCGATCAACGATTATCGATTTATTAGTTTTAATGTTTATTTTAAGCTATTTTTCAAGTTCAAAAGCTATAGGGGGAGGGGAAGGAGAACGGAAATAATGGCAACCCCAGTAAACAACCATTTGTTTCCCAAAACGATAGAAGAAATAGATTGCTCCCCTTTGTTTCAATCGTTTGCATATTTTATGGGAATATTAAAAACTGGGGGGAAAAAATGAAAGGATTAAAATTGATTGGAACGAAAAGTGAACATTCAATTTATGATATACACTTACACACACATATTCACACACACAGACTAACATGCAGAAACAGTAAGGCCTTCAACAGGTTTTGTTATATTGAGAATACCATAGAAGAGATTACTTTAAATCGTTATTAAAAAAGAGTGCATTAAAGATACTTTCATAAGGCGTATGGCTTGAAGGTGGTCTCTGAAATATACAGTGATCGATGGTTTACAAAGGTGCCATTTTGCCCTCACTCGCATTGAGGAAAGTAGCTGGAAGCAGGTAGTCTCTGAAATATACAGTTGGAAAGCTCTCACGAAGGCCAAGGGATACGCATTTGAGGACCAGAGAAAGCCCTTATAGAGGACAGGCCAGGGCCGGCCTTATCAATTTCGGGGCCCTATGCGAAAGGGATTACGCGGGGCCCAGTTTTTGATATGGATAGGCATAATTTCAAAACTAAGATTTTGTATTAGAAAATGCATTCGTCTTTACAATAAATATTTATTAAATAAAAGTTGACAATGCCGTTCGTTTTGATTTTATCGCGCTTAGGATCGGCCCCCCCCCCCCAAAATGACAATATTGTTTATTTTTCCGAAGATTTTTATGAGTTTTCGAAGGGTTATAAATTTCGGGAGATTTTCGGGACTTTTTCGTATATTTTGCAATTACTGGAGATTTCCAGGAGCCCCCGGAAAACTAGGAAGCCGCGGAAAACCTGTTATATATTATAAGTTATAATGTTTTACTTTCATAATTTACACCTAGAATTAGCGCGGGGCCTATGAAAGTGCGGGGTCCACTGCGATCGCATAGGTAGCAGTGGCCTAAGTCCGGCCCTGGGACAGGTGAAGACTACATATATAAAAAAATAAAGACTTCCGGCGGACATCTGCTTTGTCTGCATAATTTGGGGAAATATATGCAGGTCACAGCTGGGTTTACTTAGCCATGAGAAAAACAGCTCTCACCCTTATTATTTGGAATCGAAGACATTGTCATTTATTAATTATATGGCTAGCACAATGACAAACTAAAGGCAGGGCCTTACCTTCTAGAAACTAAACAAAAAGATACTTTTTTTTTACTAAAATATGCGAATTACTTTTTTAAAGAAGGACAATTTTATTAAATTTACAAGCACTTTTTTTTTCTTTCTTCTTAAATAAGGCATGCTTGTAGGGCCGTATTTAAGGCAGGGCAGGCTGGGGATACAGGCCCGGGGATTCAACAAAAGGGATTTTAAATAGTCTCAAAATTAAGACGTAACGTATTATCAACTTTTACTTATCCAACTTTTTTTTTGTCGCATTTCTTTACCAACAAGACTTTTTTTTTGTTGTCCCTTCCAAAGACTAAATTTAGGCTGCTGGCTATAGTTTATCCCAGGTACTGTAAAATCTATAAAATATCGAGATATTTACTTATATATGTATTGACAGAAAGGGAGATAAGCTCTTGTTAGTGAAAGTATTTGTTTATATTTTCTTACCTGTCAAATAGTATTCCCTTTCGACATTCCATCCATTAGAAAAACAGTCCCAGTTATTCTCTTCTAGTCCCAAAAAAGTTTCTACAGTCACTAACCTAAACTCTTGATCGGGTTTCCGAGGACATTGTTGCACAACAAGTTTCGTAGTTAGAGGGGAAGAAGGGGAGACTACACACACACACACACACACACCCTCCCTTCAAAGAGACCTAACTGCACGTTCACGCTTGGTTAAACATGCAGATCAATCCAAACTCAATATGCCGATACCATGGACGCCTCAAACGTCACGCGGATCGCCTCTGACTCAAAAAGATCACATAAGGTGGTTTAGTTTAGGGAATTACTCCCCCTACTCCCAAATTACCGCCCTTGTTCGTTTTTGTTTTTAAGGAATTGGATTGATAATAAGTTGCTAGGCCTATTTGTCATTATACGGCGCATTTAGCAATTCAGGGGAAGTGAATGAGGTCCCTCTCCCACCCCATTAGCCAAATAAACCGCTACATTTTATTGAAATACTTTCCAAGTACTACTAGGGTCTGTTTCACCTGCTTTCTCGGAAGTACTTAAACTGTCCTGTGGACTTACCCCCCCCCCCCCCTTTCCCCAAAAAAATATTTTAACATCCTCTTTTTATTTATTGTTTGGAAATATTTTTTTTTTGTTGAAGTAATGAAGTGCACAGACTGCTAATGTGAGCTTAAATAAGATTTATTGTATCGCACCCCCCCCCCCCACCCCACCCCACAATATCCACTCAAAAGATCTGAATGTCGTGGTGTTATATGTATTCTTAAATGTGTGTGTTTGTAAGGTGACAGTGAGAAGTTAGCGATTGGTTGGTGGCTATGTACACTGAATGATGAAATATCAGCTGATTTGTCATAATGCAGAGGTTGAGAGAGGAAAACGACCTAGAGATTTGAAACAGTCAAGACGTGGTTTTGTTGAGAGATTTTGGTGAAAACTCCCAGTCTCTATTATCACTACTAACAGGGGCGGACAGGCTATATGGGCAAACGGGCAAATGCCCGGTGGGCCGGTACCAAATGGGCCGGTCTGGTCGCGACCAAAGAAAAAAAATTTCATTGCTACAGCAGCAAGACACAAAGGCCCGAACACGTTTTCTTGTTTTTTTTAAATTCTTATTACAATTAATTTTGTTTGAAATTCAACAAGAATATAAAAAACAACAACAACAACAACATCGGCTACACTGTACGTATTATCATTTGCAAAACGTTAGACCGTACTTTCTGCTATACACGAGCGGCATGGACTGCTTTGATGTCTTCGAGGTTGTGTTTGGCCTAATCATTTTGCTGGTCGGCATGGACCTTTGATGGCACTCCCATTTTTTTTGGTCCTTCCCTCCCCCGTCTTTTAATGGTTCCAATAAAATTTAACCAAAAAGAGGGATGAGAGAGGTTAAGTTAGAAACATTGATATAACGCAGCAAAAAAAAAAAGACAATTAGCTCTTTAACAATACTAAATAGAAATCATCTTTAACGCAAACACACAGCCGCGAAACAGCAAGCCACCCAACTTATTCCCAGCTCAATATGGGTACAAAGCTTTACTTTCTGCGATTTGAAAAGAAAAAGTTTCTTTTTGTTTATTTTTAAAAACATAGATTTAAACATACTACACTTAAGTCTTACAGAAAAAAATATTTAATTAAAAAATAAATCTAGATCTAAATCAATTTTTATACTATTATAATTAATGGCAAACGTATGCTTAGTATGAAGTCACTTTGGTTTCTTATAGTTATAATGTTTTTTGTTTGGTGTAATGCACAAATTGTAAGACAAATTTCCATACGGACAATAAAGATTATAATATTATTATTATTAATGAGGAAAATTATTACAATAATTTATATAGCGCTGTCACATCCGATATTTAATGAAAGGAGATATTTTTTTTATATTTTAAATAATGGGTCATGGTATTTTCTTAAACAAATCACGTTTTTGAGAATGTACTAGGAAGAAGCAAGAGCTTTTCACATTAAGTAAGTACCTCTCTAACCGTTCTGCTTTCTCTTATCTTTAAATTCAATGGGTTGCCTAAGTCAGCCAGAAAAACCAATGATTTAGCATATTTTAAGTCACAGATCAACATGCATGACTAGATTGACACATGAAATGCGTAAGACGTAACAATCTTATTTTTTGAAGAAACGTCTGTAATCTATAAGTTATACCAAAAAGCTTCAAACTCATTAGGCTGCTATTGTATTGTTTATAGTTTTCAGACTACATACATGTATAAATAGAATACATTATGTAATCCTACGAATGCATACATTCAGTTTTCGATGCGTTATCAAACTTTATATACTTTGGAGAGAATTAGGCTTACACCTATAAAATAACACATGGGCGTATCCGGGTGGGGAGGGTCTCAAACCATCACTAGCCTCAGACTTCATTGTCTGAAAGGGAAACTTTACTTACTGGCCCAATGCAGCAAACTTCGGTCACCAAATTTCATGAGCGTAGTCAAAAGAGGTTTTGTGGTTTCCCTCCACCTCCAATACAAAAACTAAAGCATTTTACCATTTTCTACCAGTCGCTGGACTATATTGAATAGCAGATTTGGTTTTTGAATTTTTTTAGCATAAGAGTAGCAGGCTACTTGCACTGTAGATACCTCAGAATATGCATTTTTAAAGCTTAAAATAACGGAAATAATGCTTGGCACGGCACTGCGCTCTCCCGAACTCCCTAGCTATCCATTGGCGGTGTGTACTGTCTTTCCACTAATTATAGGAAGAGAGTATTCTAGGGTAGAAAAAACGTTTGAAAGAATGAAAGATCAGAATGTAACGAAGATTAATTACATATACACACACACTAATATATATATATAAATATATATATATATACATTGCGGAGTGGGGTAAAAATCCCCCCACCCACGGAAAATATAGGACATGCCATTTGTGGGCCGGTTTATATGGTAATGCCCGGGCCGATTTTGATACCCAGTCCGCCCCTGACTACTAGATTAAGTCCATCTCTAGTTGAATGTGTCGATACTGTGATATTTAGTGTTTTTTTTTTGTTGTTTTTTTTTAACTTGTACAAGTGATCTAATGCTTTCATCGGTTTATTTGTACCAGTGATCTAAGGCCTACATTGGTTTAGTTTACTAGTGATCTAATGCCTACATCGGTTTAGTTATACCAGTGATCTAATGCCTATATTGGTTTAGTTGTACCAGTGATCTAATGCCTATATTGGTTTAGTTGTACCAGTGATCTAATGCCTATATTGGTTTAGTTGTACCAGTGATCTAATGCCTACATCAGTTTAGTTGTACTAGTGATCTAATGCTACAATCCAATGACCTAAAACAACAATGGGATTGTTTCAATCAGTCACAATCTCTCTTGTTGCCTCTCTGATTGTGTTTGCCTTCTCATTCTCTCCCTGGTTCCAGTTTCTTGTTTTATCAAGTTGTAAAGATCTTAAAACAAGGACGATCACATGAGTTGGCTTTTTTTTGTTTATGGTCACTATGCCTTCCATAGGGCAAGAGAGACTTTTCATTCAAATCACTAACTTAATAGAACAAAGATAAATCTTCAAGATCTTGGTTTATCAATATCTTTTCTTTACACTAGAATGGACATTTTTCTTAAATTTAAAGATCTAAGTGTGATAAGCATTTGATCTTGATGGTAAAGCCATTTGGCAGGAGGTTTTGGCTTGAATATAATAGTCTTTATTTCTGAAGGTATATCTGAAAAACTGTAGACAAGTCAACTGAGAAGAAAAAGTCAACTGAGCAGATATTAAGTCAACTGCCTGCAAATGTGTTGTATAAGGTAGTTGATGGTTTAATACTAGTAATGACCTTGTTACTTTTTTTATTTAACCCAAAAGTGAAAGGCACAAAAAGTTATTCAAGCTGTTTCAACAGAATAACATTTTCCTTAGACCAGATCAACAGTTAGAAGAAATACTTTTAGTCTGAAAGGTGAAAATAAAATCCAGCATTGCATGTCCATGGAGAGTAACTTTTTTGACAACAGCCCAATATGTACATAAGTACTCTCAGTCTCTGGACCTCTTTCTAAGCAATGGAAATAACTTTACAGTTCAAAATTTGTTGGGGCTTTTATCAGTGATAAACTCTTAGTTTGATCTGGGTTTTTTTTTCTATTTGTACATTTTCTGTTCATTCTAACAAGTCGAATTTCGAATTTCTAAAGAAAATAACAATAACAATACCTATTCTAAGATTTTTAATGTACACACCACAGCAGTATTACATTTTCGTTTTGCAATGAAATGAAACATCTGATCTGACAAAGTATTTACAAAACATTATTTACATACCATTGAACAATAAAAACCAAGCCATCAAATGGAATCAAGAATGGCTTTAAGTTTTCATGGAAACCAGCCAATAACAACATTATGTTGTGTCACAAAAATACTAAGAAGGCAGTGTTATGATACAAATATACAGAAATTACATTGGTTAAGTTAATACATCTGTGGTGCATATATATAGTACTTGACAATCTACAAATTTATTTCTATCATAAGCTTTACACAAATTAAATACATTCTTTGGTAGGTCAAATGAGTCCTATCGCTGCTTTCATTATAGGACCTATTTAGTTTAAAGCCATAGCTTTTGTTTGAGACTATTGATGACACATTTGGTTTAGTTAGAGTTGTCTGAGTACACTTCCAAGTCAAGGGAAGCCTCATAACTGGCGTCTCTGTTGACTGTTCTTGTTGTGTTAGATCTTTTCTCTTCTCTTCTTGTTTCTATCAACTCTTCATTCTATGCAAGAAGTTTTAGAATTAAACACATAAGTTGATGGATTATAAAGAATGTCAGTGAAAACACAAAGAACTAATGCTTAAGTTTGTATTATTTAGTGATTTAATAATAAGGAGTCTGTATTGAAAACAAAAAGATTTCAAAGTTTTAATGCTAAGAGTACCAAAGTTAGACTTTAGCAGTGAGGACAAGAGACTTAGTGCCTGTCTTAAGTACTGTTGGTCGCTAATGTAAACACACTTTCTTATTTTTTGTATAGCTATTAAATCTTACACAAATACTATTTATAAAAAAAGAAATTAAACAGCCTAAGTAACAAGTAGAAGCAGGAATATATTTATATAAGTTATCATTAGAAATACAAATTCTAAGGTTGTCACCAAACCAAAGTTGTGCATGAGAGATGCTAGTTCTTACTTACTGAACTGTCCATCATGTCACAAGCTTCACAATGCCACATGTAACCTCTGACCTTTGGTGACTTCTTCATGGGAGGCTCAAGACACTTCAAGTGATAGGACAGCATGCATTCATCACACCTAAAGTATCAAACCAACAAACACTAAAGTATCAAACCAACAAACAATAAAGTATCAAACCAACAAACACTAAAGTATCAAACCAACAAACAATAAAGTATCAAACCAACAAACAATAAAGTATCAAACCAACAAACACTAAAGTATCAAACCAACAAAAACAATAAAGTATCAAACCAACAAACAATAAAGTATCAAACCAACAAACAATAAAGTATCAAACCAACATACACTAAAGTATCAAACCAACATACACTAAAGTATCAAACCAACAAACAATAAAGTATCAAACCAACAAACAATAAAGTATCAAACCAACAAACAATAAAGTATCAAACCAACATACACTAAAGTGAACACCACCACTACAAAAGTAGAACAATACAATGACAAACAACCAACTTAAATGTTATCACTGCTACTTATCTAAGTTATATGAGCAATGTTGGAAATTCATCAAAATTAACCTCACTAAATCTTTATTATCAAAGTCATATTATTATAGGCTTAAAAGTTGAAATACAATGTTTAAAAACTCCCCTAAATACAATACAATGACAAACAACCAACTTAAATGTTAACACTGCTACTTATCTAAGTTATATGAGCAATGTTGGAAATTCATCAAAATTAACCTCACTAAATCTTTATTATCAAAGTCATATTATTATAGGCTTAAAAGTTGAAATACAATGTTTAAAAACTCCCCTAAATACAATACAATGACAAACAACCAACTTAAATGTTAACACTGCTACTTATCTAAGTTATATGAGCAATGTTGGAAATTCATCAAAATTAACCTCACTAAATCTTTATTATCAAAGTCATATTATTATAGGCTTAAAAGTTGAAATACAATGTTTAAAAACTCCCCTAAAAAAAAGCTATTTGCCAAATAATTTGTATCATTATCTTTTCATATTAAAGTGAAACCAGTTATTCACCACGACTACAGTTTATTGTAACTTAGTTCACTATAATCAGTTTAGAGTAGGCATATGTATAAAGGCAGTATAGTAGTTAAATGTGTATTAGTCAAAAAAAGATATAATTATAAAAAACATCAATAGCTGGACTATACATATATACCTGACTGTGTCAGTGATCAAGCCATCCTTATTGCACACAACACAAGTGATGGGCATATCTGAGATAGTCTCCCCTTCTCTCAGACCAAAGTAAGCACTGTGTAATGAAGAGGTAGCTGCCTTACTTCTACTAGAAGGCTTCACAGTTTTAGAAGTACCAGCTTTGGCTCTGCTAGGAGATTTCTGTGTTGTCTTTGAGCCTTTCTGTTGGACATTCAATTGAAACAAGTGTTAAAGTCATCCCTGTTTGTTTTACATGTCCCTTCAGGTTTGAAGGTTATTACTTTCTAGTCCAAACCTTCCACGGGATGGCAGAGAATGTTGGTGGGCATAGTTCAAACCCAGAACCATTAAAACCATCAAGAAAACAATCCAGAGTGCATATCACAGGACTAGGCAGCCAGGCCAAGTAAGTTGACCCTATCATATCCTCCAAATATGAGAAATTTAATAGAATTAGCACATTTTAAAACTGAGCAATAAATGAAATTAACATTTGTTCGAGTCATGTGCATCTCAAGGGTCCATCAGCACAATTCTGCACTATCTGTATTTTGATGTGTTTGATTTGTTGTTAATTCATCCATGTGTTATTGATGATTGGCCAAGACGATGTTCAGTTTGCTTGTTTGGATGCTATGACAGTCTCAGCAGTAGCTGGTGGTTAAACCCTATACAACATTCAGAGATTGCAAGTGAATAGTATTTAGTCACAGCATTATGTAAACTAGCTAATACAAGTGGAGCCTTTAATTATATTCTAGAGGGTCAGATCAGAGATAGTCTCAACATCACATGCTATCTGAGAATGACCCTGAGATGGTCATTACTTGATGGGCTGATGTGGAGTGGGGCTACATGGGGGACATCAGGTGTGGACAAGGCTTGGAGAGCCAAGTCTGAATATTATTAATTAATTTAGTGTTACTGTTTTACTATGTCAATATACCTACATGTATATATCCATAAGGCATGGTATTGCTTGTTCTAATTGGTAGCTGTTTGCCAACCAAAACCTATTGTTAAATACCTGACAGATCCTTTTGAACCATAAGGTTAAATAAATATTAATGTAGCATTAATTACTTCTAAAGCTATGAATTAAAAGCAAGACCAATAGTCTTCATTTACTTTGATAACGGTGCACATAAGAGCTGCTAGAAATGCACTACAAATTGTAGTATAGACAAAAATTAGAACCAACAACCTAAGATTTGGCAGATAAGTGGTCTAGCCACAATTTCTGCTGAAGAAAGCAAAAAGATGAAACCTTACAGCAGTGTTTCTGGCCAGCCTTCTAGCCCTAGCAGTGTCTCTTTGTTTTCTCTTTCTCTTTCTCAACAAACTTTTCTGTTCCTGACTCTAGAACAAAGTGCAAGAGAAATACATTAGAACAAGACAGTAGACTGCAATTACAACAAAGAAAAATGAGAAAAAAAATTCATAAATCATTCCTAAAAAGGATTATCCCTATCATAGCAAGACAATATTGCTCATATATGGAAAATAAAGAATATAAACAGGCCACCAGGCAAATATGTATTATTATCTCCCAGGGCAATGCTTCTCAGCCTCACCTGGGCACTCAGGTGGAAATGGTAATTAGAGGAGATGTTTAGGCCAATTGAGAAGCAAAAAAGAACCCCCTTTTTAGGTGCCTAAGGACTGAGTCCATTGAACTGACGGGAACCACTTTTTATGTCTGACGCCTGCACATCTGATGTAGTAAAGAAAAGGAATATGGTGGAATGTTCCAGGTGCACTGGGCCTATGGCCTCAATCCTAATCCAGCATCTAAGGATTATAGCCATTGATAATTATAATAATTTACATCTGCTTGCATCTTTCCCAGACAAAAGTTTGTTCAGACAGGCAGATGGAGGCAAGCTTCTAAAGGCCTAGAGTTCCAAGAGTCTTAGACTCAACTCTTAGGACTATTACAAAGAAGAAGAAGAAGATTTCCAAGTCTCACATGAAGAATAAGAAAAGCTAGAAATGTAAGACATTGTGTCAAGAACAAATATCTGGAGGCCTTACTTTGATGGAATCCTGGATATGGCTCAAGTGAAAAAATTTGTCTGGTTCTTTAATTGTCTCCCTTAGCCTTCGCGGCTCATCCACATCTGGAGCACTCCTAGCTGAGTCATCAGTGCTGGGTATTACACAATAGGAGCATTGCCTGTGAAAGAAATAAAATCTGTGCATGATAATCAAGTGCCTTCTTCACAGTCAAAAATCATTTTTCAGATAATAAAAGTTAAGAAACGATATAGACATCAAGATTAAAGTCCAATTAAAGTACAATCTTATGTACAGATGACCTTTACATCATCTGCCCTATAGACCACAAGGTCTGAAAGGGGAAATCATATTAACTCTGTATATGCCCAGATCAAAGAGTTCATTTCTAAATGGCAATTTGTGAGAGATCTATGTTGCTATTGTGGATCTATTTTTGTTTATGGATCAAAGTTTACATAACAAATGACTTTTGTTTACATAACAAATGACTTTTATTTCCAGCTTAGCATTATTTTTCTATACAAATCTTAAGATTTGTACTCCTTTCATTGTCTTGTAAATTAAGATAAAAACAATTAAAGTTTGTTTCCTTTTTTTTTTTTTCAGTTCATTTTGCATCATGATAAAAAATATGTATTTTAACTAAACTATTGTTTAAAGTCTTTCAAAAACAATTGAAGCCCTTTTGATTTTCATGTTTAAATGAATTTGTATTATCAGTGCATTTTTTAACATTTAATTTGGATAATGATTTTAACCTTGAATTTTTGACACCATTTGGTAATTCAATTTTTTTAAATATTTTTATTTTCTAAAGTTGTTAATAATATAAAAACTTTATAAATATATGTAGGGCATCATTTTTCTTCATCCCAAACCAAATTTCTACATTTAAAGCTGATCAATAAATAAGCAGGAAAGAAATTCCAAAAAGTGAAAGGACAGGTTTAAATAATTAGGTCAGTTTGTTTAGGCAAGGTTTAAATAATTGTTAGGTCAGTTTGTTTAGGCAAAGTCAAATTTGTACAATTAAAATATGATTTATCTATCACATACCATCCAAATAATTTAGTTTTCTTTGGCATGCGAGTGAGAGGTGGATCCAGGCATCCCAGGTGGTAGTGTTTCTTACAGCTGTCACACTTGGCCAGCAGATGTTGGTCAGTGGTACTGTGACATATTCCACACCTTAGGACATAGATTATCAACCATTAGAATCATGGACTTCAGTACAGAGAGAAATAAAACAACAAAACACTATGAACTCAGAAAGTTGAATAGAAACGCTGTCAAGTCAATAAGGAATAATAAGACACACTGGCCCATAGGGCTGAAAAGTGCAGTGTTATCTTCCAATAGGCTCAAGAAAAAAAGAGGAAATCTGACTACTAATTGTAGGAAGGACATGAACTCCCTTTTGGTTTTGTAAACTAATGTGTTTTTAAAAAAGGCTTCAAAGTCAATCAAGTCCATAAAACTGTTATTCAAGGGTTGTGTGCTAACATTTTTGTTCACAAGTGTAGAACTATGACAAAAAAATTCTGGCCTCTTCAGGTGGTTGACATTATCAGCTTAAGGAGCCATGTCTCATGAAAGATGGCTGTGAATAAATGATCACCTTGTTTTTGGGGGCCTCCTGACAGGAAGGTCAGTGAAGAGCCAATCTCTTAGCCTGGCCATAGGGTAAAAGCCTTCACCAGGTCAAATGGTCATAAAAGGGAAATTTCTCGACCTTTATGGACACTTTAATGAGGTGGTTGAGTCAATCAATATGTCATTAAGTTTACCAGGATTTGCTCAACAAGGAAAACTATGAAGATTTTCTTAATGGTTGGCTGTACTGATGCTTTAATGAACTCCAGGAAGAACTAGACTTTATAAGACGACACACATTTTGTTCTATAGGTCAAGAGAAGATAAAATAAATAATTAAAATGCATACTGATTAATGAGGATGGTTGGTGACGTTGAGGGCTCTTTCTTTCCAGGAGATCGAGTTCTTTTTCTGTTCTTAAACACTTCTGGAATGTGAGGTACTGGCTAGAGACATGCAAAAATAAAAAAAAATATTCTCTACAGAACAAACATCTAATATTTTTGAGCAACAACCAAGTGATAACATCAAAACTAAAACTTTGTTGTGATGTTAGACAATTACCTTGCCATATATGTCCTGCAGTATTCCACACAGTGACTCCCCTTCACGTCTCACTGAGTTCCCTTTTTGTTGGAGCTCATTCACTTGATTGTTCAGCTGTTTGAAAACATGAAATATGATATACTTTGTTTTTATCTGTACAGCAACTTACTCCAATATGCTTAGTAACATATCAGGATAACGCTTCACCTTACTTATTGTTAGTTGTCATTAAGAATGATAAACTGTTTTAAAATTTAGTACTGGATTTGTAAAAAGGCTGTAGAGCTTCTTCCACTTGACTTTTCATTCAACGAACCAGGGATTGAATGGTAGCACTTTATCAAATGAGGTTGCTTCATATTTCATTCATGTCACCTGGTAGGGCTGTTTATCTTAGTTACTATAATTCACTCATTAGTATGAATGTGTTAGATCTACTAGATCTAGATCTTCATCTAATCATATTAGATATAGTCATTGTTCTCTTTATAAGTAACTCCATGTGACTTAGCTTAAAGTATATGGAACAACCCCATTTGGAAAATGCCTACTAAACAGTCAAGTGAGTAACTGTCATGCAGTATTCTTTTAAACTCAAAAAAAATAAAATAACCTGACGAACATATACATTTCTGATACAAAATCTTAAGTCCAATGGAACCAAGCCTTCATTATGCACTGAAGGCAGATATTTCAATGGTAAGATAGCAAAGTGTCACAGGTCTGATATTAACCACAGGAAATAGAGCATCACATGACTTATTTGAATGAGGTCAACAGATCAAATTAAAAATATATCCAGCAATATTAATGAAGAAAACAATTTAACATTAAGTTCTGACCTGATCGTATTGCTTCCTGACTACTTTCTCCTGTGTCTGGAGCTTATTATTCTGTGAGATCAAATCAGCAAGAGTGTGTTTTAAGTTATCTACTTTCACATTACGATCTGAAAACAAAAGAGAAAAAAATTACATTTCTTATAGGAAGCTAATCCACTGGCGGACAATAAATAAAAAACTCATTCTCTCAAGCAAGACTACACTTACTGAACTATCAATCCTATATACTGAAATCAGTCTAGAAGGGGATGTTATGCTTATCCATTAGCTAGAAAAAAAACATCAACCTAAAATTTTAACCCTAAATTCACTTAAATGTACATACGCAGTTTATGCATTAATAAACTAAAAAGCAGAATGTGTACAAAAATACAAAACTTTCATCTTCAAAATTTGTACAAGAAATTATAAATATGGTTAGGATTTTAGGGTGTACAATTACAGATTATGTCTTAATTTTTTTTTAAAAAAGCTATTATCACTAAGTACTTTCTGTGAAATAAATCAACAATCATTCATCATTCACACCAGCAAAACAGTTCAGTGCTATGAATTAGTCTACAGACTATGGATTGAACATGACCTTGTTTGAGCAACACAGTTCAGTGCTATGTATTAATCTACAGACTGTGGATTGAACATGACCTTGTTTGAGCAACACAGTTCAGTGCTATGTATTAATCTACAGACTGTGGATTGAATATGACCTTGTTTCAGCAACACAGTTCAGTGCTATGTATTAGTCTACAGACTGTGGATTGAACATGACCTTGTTTGAGCAACACAGTTCAGTGCTATGTATTAGTCTACAGAATATGGATTGAACATGACCTTGTTTGAGCAACACAGTTCAGTGCTATGTATAAGTCTACAGACTATGGATTGAACATGACCTTGTTTCAGCAACACAGTTCAGTGCTATGTATTAGTCTACAGACTATGGATTGAACATGACCTTGTTTCAGCAACAGTTCAGTGCTTTGTATTAGTCTACAGAATATGGATTGAACATGACCTTGTTTCAGCAACAGTTCAGTGCTTTGTATTAGTCTACAGACTATGGATTGAACATGACCTTGTTTGAGCAACACAGTTCAGTGCTATGTATTAGTCTACAGACTATGGATTGAATATGACCTTGTTTCAGCAACACAGTTCAGTGCTATGTATTAGTCTACAGAATATGGATTGAACATGACCTTGTTTGAGCAACACAGTTCAGTGCTATGTATAAGTCTACAGACTATGGATTGAACATGACCTTGTTTCAGCAACACAGTTCAGTGCTATGTATTAGTCTACAGACTATGGATTGAACATGACCTTGTTTCAGCAACAGTTCAGTGCTTTGTATTAGTCTACAGACTATGGATTGAACATGACCTTGTTTGAGCAACACAGTTCAGTGCTATGTATTAGTCTACAGACTATGGATTGAATATGACCTTGTTTCAGCAACACAGTTCAGTGCTATGTATTAGTCTACAGAATATGGATTGAACATGACCTTGTTTGAGCAACACAGTTCAGTGCTTTGTATTAGTCTACAGAATATGGATTGAACATGACCTTGTTTCAGCAACACAGTTCAGTGCTATGTATTAGTCTATAGACTATGGATTGAACATGAACTTGTTTCAGCAACACAAGAAATGTACAAATGACCTCTTCATGTACTCTGAAACTTTTTTTAAAACTGACATGTATAAGCAATCATACACATGCACACACACATGCACACACACACATATATATATATGTGTGTTTTTAAAAACTTTTTTTTCCATTTGAGATATTTGTGATATATTTCTGTATTTCAGATTCTAATTCAAAAATAATTTCAAATGAATGTTTTTCTTCAAACCTGTGACTAAATTTTCCTCAAACAGTGAAGTCATTTTTTTAATGAGATAAAAATATGCTAATTACATAACTTTGTACATAATTATTCTATTATAGGTACACTCAACATTTTTAGAAGATTTTTGTTTAAAAAAAAATCATACATTCTACCAATTGGAGGCCATATAACTTCTTAACAAAGGACACCTTTTATCTTTGTGATGTGTTTAAAATGTCACTAACCCATAAAATAGTTGATGAATTCAGCAGTGAAGGCTGGTTGGCCAAGTGCTTTCTTTCTGACTTCCTGTTTCTCTGATGGAATGGTGTGAACCTATAACAAAATTTCAGAGAAATGAATTGGTTGTTTAATTGAAGTTCAAAAGCTTATCCCAAATGTGATGATTTGATTGAACTTTGTGGTCAGGCCACAAAATTGGATTCCAACATTTGGTTTAGGCCAAGTCTATCTTTAGTTCTCCAACATACTACAGTTATTGTCAGAGAGTAAATAGTCACATTGTAACACTAATTGAATTATATATTAGAACTCTATCTTATTGAGGTGAATTGTTTTGTGAACTAGGATCAAGTGACAGGAAAGCTTTAGTTAGTCTCCTTTTAGCTCTGAAAGAAGGAAGTCAGATGTTAATGTAGTCAAGACTGTAGCACTGAAGATATTTCAAGATTGAAAAAGTGAATTGGAAGTAGTATTTGTGTAAAAGTTTTGGATATAAAGATACATTAATAATGAATCAAAGTTGTATCAGAAGTAAGTTAACTATTGACTGAACTATTCAATTATGATATTTTGTATTTTGCAATTGAACTGTGTTGATGAACAAAGTGTTATTTAAATAATCTATGTATACGTCTGTGGAAGGACTAAGTTACTGAGTCTGTTGTAAGAGAGCTTAATGAACAACTGATTGCAATTCATGGACAAAACACAAACTAAAAGTTGAAACACCTACAATAATGCATGTTACCACAATCAAGTGACAGCTATATTTGAATTAAACTTCTGAAGGAAATAACTTTCTTTGAAAAGCTTAGTAAGGATTGATAGAATTCAAATGCTTAAAAAGTTACTCTTGTTTTGGCTTTATTCTAGGATAAATTCCCAATTCTTAAAGATTTTACAGCAAAAATAAATAAACAGTTATAATATAGACCACCATATTTAAAAAAAAACAACAACTACAATTCAAAGATTTAATGAAATGCACTTGCCTGTGTAATTACTCCCATTAATTCAGCTTTCCTGAGAAATCCTCGGATGGCAGATGGACTTGTATGCAAATGTCGGACCATCTTCTGGGTAGGAACTGTGAGAAACATAATAAAGTTTTATAAAATCATCACAAATTTTGAAAATATTATTACAATCTATTAGAATTGAGCCAGATTAATGTTTAAAGAAATATTGTTTGTATTTCAATGTAAAATAATGCATTCTTACAAGACACTAATCCTTACCCCAAGATGGAGGACGTTTCAGTTTTGTGATACTGTATTTCTCCTGATGACGAATCAGCTTTCTATGAAACCTTAGCTGGCAACAGAAAAAAAAACATAATTACCAAGTTGCTACAAAAGACCACAAGAGATCACAAGCCATACGTTGTTTAAAATGACAAAATATAAGCATACAACTTTAGTTCTGTAAAGGTACGATACTGATAGTTTGGGATACATTGATTAAAGCAATAGTCTAGAATGAAAATAAATGGGCATCAGACAGAAACTGGGCAGTGGCATTGTTTCTAAAAATACAAGAGACTGATTTTGCCCTACTGAATGCAACATTAAGCTTTAAATTTTAAGGAATAAACTTCATTATTAATGAACTGAGATTTCAGTTTGCTATTGAAGTAGCAGTGAACTGAAATGCATTCTAAGTGTTCCAGCAATGCTTTGATCATCTGACAATCTCCTAAACAGAGCTAAATTAAGGAGTCATATTTTGAGAATGAATTGAAGTACAAACAAGATATATATTAGATAAATACCAAACTACAGCTTTTTACATTACATAAATTTCAACAATCTATGTCATCTGAAATTTCAGGTTACCTTTTCATTCTCATCTGCAATGACACTTGGAGTGTGAGTTTTAACATGAGATTGTATGGCCAACCAATTGCGCCTTTTAATTTTGGAAGTAATCTTATCAGCATGAAGTTTACAGTAGGCAAAAAATGGATCAGCAATATCCTGGAAAAGATTTTTTACATTTTCAAAATGGAAAATGTGAGAACTTGACAAGTGATTTTAGTTACATTTACAATTAATACTTACGTCTTTTTATTCCAAGGAAAGTTGTTCTACAAAAGTGAATTACACTTAACAAAATATTACAATAATGCAACAAAATTTGCAAATCAGAATGAATGTTTCCACTTCAACTTTAAAAATGATCAGAATATACTGCCATTAATCAACTCAACAACAGATGCCAAATACTGGCATATGGGTTCACTTTTAAGTGCTTGTAGATAGGCTTGATTATCATGATTATATGAGCTTTACTTTGTTAGGGCCAATATTCTTTCATTTTACCTGAGGTAATTTTATAAGAATTAAAAAGGAAAGATAATTCTTGAAATATATTTATTTGCTTTAAGCAGAAGATGAAACTCTCGATGGAAGTACATTCATAAAGCCCAAATGGCTGCAACTTATGAGGGTATAATAGCTATTCACATTGACAAATTGTTTTTACTTTTTTAACAAATGTAAGAACCTTTATGGTTGGCTTAACATAAGAAAGTCCTCAAAAACAGTAAAACAAGTGGATCACCACCAGGACATAAATGAAGCTGAACATTATAAGTCTTTCGACTGCAAAGTGTCACACTTAAAACTCCATTCAATTAAAATGCACAATTCACAACCTATGGTTGGGAGAAGAAAAAGCAATTAGATACCATCACTTCCTCTGGGGCAGCTTCAGTCAGCAAACCTTCTTTCTGAGCACTGGAGGGAGAAAACAAAATTCAAGTGTCAAATAAATAGCACAGAGATTTTTGTTTTCAGTAATTAAAACAAAACATTGTATTAATTAAATCTCCATGGATGTCATGATTGTCACTTCTTTCCCTTTGACATCACCTGATACTAGAATATACTTTTACTAACAATTACAAAACCACTAAGTTAAGTTGATTGCATAAAAATCTAGTATTTGTCCTGCCAGTATTTGTTTTTCATATATAGTGGATGATCTAAACTTGTGTACAGAGAGATGCATTGGTCTTATAATCCCTGCTTTAATATTTTTATTTCAATCTTAAGTTACCTCCCTCTATTCTAGTGTTACTCCTCTAACATCTATTCATTCATCTGGCAGGATATAGGTGTCCTATTTCAATATGTACTCACCATGTGACATGGAAGTAAGCCTTGCACATGCCAGCATCACAGTTGATACACACACCAGTCTGACTAAACCTGGAGTCTTCACACAATGAGCATTCCTAAATTACAAAGAGTGATGAGCTTGTTAGAATGTACCAACAGCAGCATCTTACCTTACTTCAAACTTCTTTTCTTATATATTACAAACATTATTTAAAAAATAGAAGATAATTATGTCCAACGCATTTCATGTGTCAATCTAGCCATGCATGTTAATCAATGACTTAAACTCTAAGTTGTTGGTTTTCCTGGCTGATTCAGGCAACCCATTCCATTCTCTAATGGCATCTAATAAGTAATTAAAAAACACTTAAAGTCACCAAATTAAATAAAGTAATGAAAAAAAGCAAAGTCAGATCATTTGTAATTTGGCTGTTGAAATTTACTTTATAAAACTTCTGAGTGGCATTCACACTTTGGAGTATGAATGGCATTGAAGAAATGGCAAAAATTCTAAATTGCAGTTTTTGTTTTACTCCTGTCAGATTGTTTTTGTAAAATGTTTTACATGTTTCTGATGTTACTTCAGATTTGAAGATAATCTACTTTATGGTCCAAACCTCCCGCAGGATGATGGGAGATGGAAGTGGGTAGGATATGAAACTGGGACCATTGAGACAACTGAATGACAGTCCAGTGCATATACAGCATGACCAGGTAAACAGTCTGGATAACCCTAGCTTCAACTCCTTTCAGATTGCTTGTCTAAATGATCTTAACTTGGGACTTTTTCCAGAAAACTAGTTTCAATACAAATTTTTATCTCAATGCTGAAACTAACAAAGAATAGTGATGTGCACTTTGGTTCTAATTTGGTCAGTCTCTAAAAGTATGATTAACTTTTAAAAAAAATATTTTCAGTTCAAATACTCCTGATCAAAGTTATTTGTTGTAAGAGGCAAGCAACAAGAAATATTTTGTTGAAAAGTAATGTAGAATGTCATTTATCTATAAATATGTATATTTTTAAAAATAATAATAAAGATTTGCACTTTTACAATTGAAAAGCTATTAGTGTGAACTAGCAATATTATCAAAAGATGTCTTTTGTAGCATCATCATTTGTTCCTAAGATTGATAAAATATGAACACAATGAGAAATCTCTGTCAATAACAACTAATGTAACTTCATGTTATTTAAATGTATAAACATTGTGTAATTGAAAGCAAGTAATGTAATGTCATCTTAAATTCTCTTACTCTGGCTCCCCACTTAGAATAAGGCATCTCAAACAGTGTCACTAGACTCAGTTTATCAACATCACCAAAAGCAACACCTGGTGTATACAGGGCACACACAATGTGAACCCACCTAAAGAGTCAGAAGAAATAAATAGAAGGTAAAATCACCAACACAAAGATTTAAAAAATGCTAAATCATGACATTTTGCACATTCTTCTTCTTTTAAATGATTGATACGCTGCATACTTCATAGCAGTAACAAATATCTGCATTGAAGGTTATATTTTAATAGTTCAGTAATGTTGTTGACTGCATCATTTAAAAATGGTTGATGGTAAATGTATCGGGGGTTTGATTTAAGTAATTATATAATATTCATATCTTTTAAAAGCAAAACAATACATATAAACAGGTTCAATATGTTTATGTGAAGTCATACTATCTTTATGTGAAGTCATACTATCAAATGGAACTGAAGTTTGGTTCAATGCAGGAGTTTACAAAAATAATTAAAAAATCAAGTTGTCAATTAACTTCATAGAAACGAAAACATCAAAAGGTAGAAGCAGAAGATGATGGGGCCAGTACAAATAAACTTACTTTCCATTATCTGTTTCTTTAAATATCCCACCTGTATTGGGACACAATTCACATACCTGTAAAACAGAATGTAAGAAAGTAGTCAGCTAATGATTTCTACAAATATACAAATCTGTTAATTCCATACAAAATGCTTCAATCACTTACAGGCTTAGCACTAGCTTTACATGCATCACAGAACCAGGGTTCAGTGCTTGCTGATGATTCTGTGCTGGCAGTAGAGTGACTTTCACTAATACCATAACAACCTATGTTTGTTGTAGATTAAAACAGAGATATTTTATTTTCAATCAATCACTTACAATTAACTCTATTAGTACTAATAGTATGAGGCTATCAAATTTCACAGGTGAAAAAGAATATAAAGCTTCAAATAGTATTAAGAACATTTGCAAATTAGATTTGAACTCAACAGAATTGAAACTTTTAGAATGCAAACATAACTGTTCAAAAAATGATTACAGCCATTGAGAACTATCCCAATGGCCAATGTGCTTTATGATAAAGTAAGATGCATTTTAAAGCTAAATATCTCAGGAGCAATCCTGATGCTTCAAGTAAAAGATTAAGTCAAACCTTCATGAACTGAGATCCCACAGTTGTCACATTCTACAATCTCGTCATCATCAGCACTGAAAAACCATAAACATTGAGAGCATTAATCAATAACATCCTCTCAAATCACACAGGCCACAAGATTATTAGTAATTGATATTAGTAAAGACTCTTGACTGCTTCATTGCACCAAATAGGAAATGTGTTATGATTTCATGGACTCTTTGAACTTAAAAAAAAATAATTCTATAAATAAACACAAGACATGACCCTCAAAGAAACCCACTGGGTGACTAAAAAAAACCGAGATGACCTCTGATTGGGAACAGAGCAGGAAGGACTAATTGTTCTGTAGTGCTCTGGCAAGAAACTGGGCCATACTGCATAATGCCTCCTAGCCTCAAGTCATTGATGTTGTTTTGGTGGAGCAGGTGGCAGTTGTTTTATACGTTTTTCAGACTTTACAGAGAAATCGCTGTTGAAAAGTTATCCAAATAAGGGAGGGTTGTATGTGTGGTTTTGAACATTTGTTTTGTAAGACTGTCCAAGCGGGTAACAGAACGGATAAAATGTTATCACATTATTGCATATGTTAGCAAATATAGCATACTAACACAGCAATCTGCAATGTTTACACCAACATCATTACAATCCTTTCCAATTCCATCAACATTTTTGTATTGAGTTGCCTTCTCACATGTATAAAATCAACAAAGTTAACAATTCTGAATGAGATACAACTCAACCACAAAGGTTCTAAACACATCATTGGTCGTCAAGCTAGTTTTGTGGGTAATGGCTCTCATTAGATTCATTAGAATTAGGAGCATGAAGAGAATGAGGAAAACACATTGCTAACAGTTGAATAAAAAATAACAAAACTACAGATCAATCTCAATCCTAAACCTATTGTTTACTTAGAATCTTTTGTAACTCTCCTTATCAAAGACGTTGACCACAGAACTTGAAAAGTACAACAAAAAGGTTATAGCCTATGCAGGTATGAAAGTACAACAAAAAGGTTAGCCAATGCAGGTATGAAAGTACAACAAAAAGGTTAGCCAATGCAGGTATGAAAGTAAAACTATAGTACATAATGAGCAATAATACTGATATTCATGAAATGGTTTTAACTATTTTAAAGAACTAAGTTTTCATTGAATATAAAAAAAAATTCTTAAAATAAAATTTCAAAATGAGGAGAAAAAAAAACAACCGATTTTAGAAATACATAGAATTGTAAATCATAGTTTTAAAAAAAAATGCCATCAAATCTAAATTTTATGGCCTGTTAATAAGTGTTAGACCCTCTAGGTTTCAATAGGTGCCTAGCAAGAATAAAGTTATGAGAATGACACATTGCTGAAGAGCAAACAATACAATTAAAGGTATAATTCTTACCTTCTATCAGAGAGACAGACACAACAAACAATCACTTTAATCCTTCCCTGGGGAGCTGCATCTTGATAACTGTCTGGGTCTTCCTGTGCAGCGGATTCTCTTGCCTCAGCATCGGTTTTCTTTTTCTTTGTCCCCTGGGCATTCTGTGATGTTATTTGAAAAGAATCATTTAACTCAATTTCATGCTTTTAGTTTTCCAATGCGCTATGACCATATCACTAGTCTGAACCAGTTGGAGAAAGGGGGTCAGATAATGTGGTATTTGGGTTAATGTTACCATGATTGCTTTGGGCTCAAGACTCCTCAAATTCAACATATACCACAATATCTGTCAAGTACAATATCTTTTCCTTGTTTGATACCAAACAAAATAATTATTTACCAATAGTTACTAACTAACTGATTATTTTTGTAATTGATTCTTGTTTTGTCAAGGTACAACAAATAATTATGCAAAAAATTTCAACTTGATCAGAGATTGGGTGTGAGAGAAATAATGTGTACAAATTTTTACCAGCCAGAGTAGGTTGATATATAAATATATAAGCTTTGTAAAAACAGACAAATAGGATTACAAAACAAACTCAAAATAAAAAAAAAGGGTTTTACACACTATATTTTATCTTATTCAGTAAACATCTTACTGTACTGGACTTGTCTGTGCCAGATTTACTGGCCTTTTTCTTTCTTTTCTTAGGTACATAATCTTCATCATCCTCATCACTGTCAATCATACCCCAGGCTTGTCCTAAACCTTTAAAGTCAAGAAGGATGAATGCATGATACTTTGAAAAAATATATAGAATTATTTTTGGTATAAAAAGTCTACAAAATGAATATAAAACATGAGTGTCAAAGCACTAACCCAACCCAAAGCACTACACCAGTGAGCCAAAGATTTTGATCAAGTTGCACTCCTCCTTAATCTTAGGACTCCAGAAAAATATTGTATTATTATTATGTTGTTACAATAGAGAAACTCTTGTGTTAAAAAAAAAAGAATTAATTGTCCATAAAATTGTTTTTTTAAGGAAAGATCATTTTATTTTCTTAATTATATATTAGATCTGTGATCAGATTAGATTAGACTTTACCTTTTATTTCTGGGCTTTCCATGAAAGAAGATTTCTTTTTGTTTGTTTCTAAAAACTCTCCATCCTTACTACTATCTAGGTCAGTATCATCATGGTCACTTTCTTCATCTCCATCATCGTCATCATCAGTATCATCTTCTTCCTCTAATTGTTCATCATCATCATCAGTGATGTCATCCTCCTCACCCATTTCATTGTCTTCCAAGTTGACATCCTCATCATCATCACTGTCCTCCTCCTCATCATTTGTGTCACCAGAAACATTTTTTCCAAGTTCTAAATTAGAAAAAACAAAACTTTTATAGTTTTATGTAATTGGAAAAGGCCTTCTAGGGAGTACAAGAATTTAAATAGTGATTTATTTATTTACTTATTTATGATAAATTGTACTTCTTTTATTAAATATAAACGAAGCTGTTTCATATGTTTGCTATTTTCATGTTAAATATTGCGACCAAAAAAGTGAAATCGTCTAGTAAAATATATAGATAAAGGCATTCATTCTTGTAACTTAAGGCACAGTTTAATTGTAATTTGTTTTTCAGTCTAAAAGTTAATACTTAAAGGGAAAACATCTGTCTTTATACTAGACCCAGTTAAGAGCAATGCTGCTGATGTGTGGCTGAGAGGCCAAAACTGGTTGGTAATGGCTTGGCCACCTAACAAGGGGGCTCGAGATTGAATCCCCACTGGAGCCGAGTTGTGTTTGTTAAGCACCTAAAAAGGCACAGTTTGGAAACCTTCTTCCAGATAACCCCTCCCCCCTATCGGCCCACAAATGAGATGGGACCATAGCGCATTGAACATGCTGTAAGCATGAAAGATGCACGATATAAAAGCAATTGAAAACAGGAAACAAGATTTGTAATCCTAGTGTTATCTGAGATTTTTAGTTAGGACGTTCAACCATGTTATGATGATGATTTAAGATGAATCAATGGCCACAAAAATAGATTAGAGGTAAAGCATTTTTTCTCTTACCTAGATACATTGAAGAAGAACAACTGTTTAGAATTATATTAAATACTTTTTTTAAGGTGGTAATTCTAAGGGATTCTTATTGGTTAATCAAAATGCAAAATTGGAAAACTAATGACTTGGCAAAATTTAAGTCATTGGCTAACATGCATGACTAGATGCATGACTCGTAGGATGTAATCATCTTATTTTTTAAAGAAACATCTGTATTTTATAAGATAAGAAATATCTGCTTTCTAATTTATACTTTTTAAAATTGTTATTATAAGTATGTTGCTTATTTCCCTAACTAGTTTAGGAAAAGGTACATTTTTAAAAAATGTGTACACATGGTTTAATTAGCAATTTAATTAATGAGTGCATTAAATAAAAGTATTACCACTTCAAAATAATAGTTAACAAACCTTTTGAATGTTTGCTAATATCAAAATCACTATCTTCTTCACTGTCATCTAGACCACCAAAGTTGATCTGAACCTGACTTCTAGGCACAGGCTTGACTCTCCTTTTTCTTGGATCACGATTCACTAAAAAATATATGCAGAATTCTTTGAGACTTCTTTAAGTGAAGCTTGGTAAGGATACTAAAATTAATTCTAGAACAATAGTATAATTCACTTATATACTGAAGTTCAGAGACTTAATAACTACTTGTGTAGTTGCTAAGAACAGCTGTTGACTGGGAAAAGTGGAGGTATTTTGTTATATGAATTGTTACAGCACCCCATGTCGAAACAGAAGGGACAGATATTATCAAGATGAGTTGAAATTTAGACTTACTAATATTAATGTATAGAATCTTGTATGAGAGACCCGGTGAACCATATCATCCTCCAAACTATTAGATTTTATTTTGATGGTTTTCTTAGGAAATGACAATAAAAAAGAGTGTGTGTCTATCATAAATGGGAGTTTTAAAATACTCGAGGGGGGGGGGGGGGATAAACATAAAATCCATGGTTATGCTTTATCTAAAAGAATCTGGTTACTGTAGCTTGCTTTAGTTTTACATTGAAAAGGGAGATTTTAACCTCAAAACCCTCCTTTGGAGGTAAGGTTTAAACTCAAAATGCCCCTTTGCTATGCTCATGGAATTCGATGACTTGTTTGCTTTAGTGTTGTTGTTTTGTTTTTAAAAAAAAAATGGAGGGGGGGGGGGGGTAAATTAAAAAGAAAAGAGGGTATCAATGTATTGTAATGTGATCTATAAAATAATATAGAAATCTGATTCTGTGTATCTAGTTACGTAACTAATACATTAGTATTATTGGATCTATATCACATGACATTATTATAATAATAATTATAAATAAAAAAATGTGTATTAAAAGTGATTATTATCATATGGTTATGTCATTACAAAATAAAATTTAGAGCTAGATCTAAAGTAAATATGCATTTTACTATTTAATTTATATAATTTAATTAGATATTTAAGATATCTATATAGATCTAGATTCTATAAATCGTTATTCGGTTATGATCATAATTTTTGATGCAGCTTAACTTTGACACTAGAGAACTACTTTCAAACTTTGTGTGTGAGTACAGTTTTAGCTTAATAATGCTCTCTACAACTCTAATACTCTTAGGCACTCTGGCTCATTGTCATTGCTATCATGTGACATTTGCTTGTGCATGTTAGTGTAATTAAAAATGTCTTGTTTCACTCTGAATTTTTTTACTACTTGATGTCGTGCAAGTCCATTCCAATTAATACAGAACAACACATAAGATCTTGGTTGGCAGACTAGATTTATTCATCATAAAATAAAATAACAGTTCACTGGCTATTCCAGCCATAAATAATTACATATGATGCTTCATAAATCCAATTAAATATTCTAAGTACACAACTGGTATTAATCCATTGAATCCTGAAACTAAGTTAGACATCCTTACAATTTTAGAACATGGCCATCACTGCTTCTACCCATGTGGTTAAAATTTTAGAACAAGATTTCTTGCCCACAATTCAACTGTCAACGCTTGTTTCCCATGTGAAACATTATGAACATGAACATACCATGTACTTCGTGCTTCCCAACTAATACATGTCCCTAACTATCAAACAATGATGCGACTCTCTTGTCTAGTGCTGACTCTAGCAGCTAGCTCAACTCGACAACTGAGTTTGCCAAAAGTTGCAACCGTACAACTTGGAACTTAACTGACTTATTAAATGATTATATAATATAATATGGAAGTTATAAATGCTCTAGATGTAGAATAGAATAGAGATCTACCTAGAATTATATGTCTAGATATAATAATTATATATATTTATAGTCAGTGGCAAAATATGTAGATCACAGCTGGGGCTGCATAGCCATGGGAAATACTGCATTCCTCATTAATCTTCGGACTTGAAGACAAGCCTTATATATATTATATATAACAGGTCTACATCTAGTCCAAAATCTTTTTAAAGTCTCAAAGCTGGCCTTTGTAATTGGTTTGGCTTCTTTGCTTTATCAGGGTTAGGGGATTTTAGGAGGTTTTTTAAGGATGAAATGTATGATGTCCATATGTGTATGTATATATAGATAAATATTATATATGTGTGTGTCTCGTCCATTTGTGTGATACATTGTAAAACATGAAAATAGAGATATGCATTTATCAAATAAATTATTGTTACTTGATTTTGGAAATAATAAATAACTTGCCAACATATCACCCAGAGCAGAAACAACGTCATTAGCTGTGGTATGAAATGAAAGTTATCTTTTAATCAAGTAACAACTTGACTGTCATCCCAAAACCTCAAAGAACCATTTTTTTTTCAAAGATTTATTAAAGAACATATGTGTATCTTATGTTGTGCATTTGAGGTTTAGTAATAATGTTTTATTCTTTTATTAACTGAACTTAAATCTTCCTCATAAACAGAGTCTGTAATATATAGGCCTATTTGTATGTTTTGTTGACATTTACTAACTAAATATAATGGCTTTTGGATGGGGGGGGGGGGGGGTATTAGACCCATTTAAAATTTGTTTTTTCAAGCAAATTTCTTTTTCAACTATAGATGGAGTTTCCCTGGCTTTTATGACCAAAAAAACTTTATACAGCTGTGTGTGAATTATCTTCATTGAATACCGTAAATCTAGACTCTAGATCTAAGTCACTGAAATTAGTGGACTTTTCACAGCTGTTTGAGAATAATCTTCAATGAATTTATCGTAGATCTAGAATCTATAATAGACCCTATATAGATTCTAACTCTAAGTCACTAAAATTTGCTGACTTTTCATGGTTTCACAGGGTTAGTAATTATCTTCACTAGATTCTAGTGATTTTTAGCATAAATCTAGAGCCTAGAACTAAGTCGCTTAATGCTTTTATTAATAAATAAAAGGATGGCTGCCTGGTCGTGCGGTTTGCACGCTGGACTGTCGTTCAGTTTTATCTATGGTCCCGGGTTCAAACCCTGCCCGCTCCCATCCCCCGTCATCCTGTGGGAGGTTTGGACTAGGAAGTAACTATCTTCAACTCTGAAGGAACATCCGAAACATGTAAAACATTTTACAAACATTTTTTTAATGCTGACCGGTAAAAAATCAAGTGCTGTATCCCTTCCATTGTTTAGATCTAGATCTAGACTAGACAGTAGATTTAGATCTAGGTCTAGTACTAATAGATCTAGACTAGAGCTACCAAAATAACGCAGATACTACATTTTTCTTTATCTAGACACTTGATCTAATAATACTTGTTATGTTTGTGATTTATAGATCTAGACAAGTCTAGATCTAAGACTAAATAGTAAATTCTAAATCTCTATAGATATAGACTATAGAAGAATAGATCTACTTATGACTTAAAGACATCGTTAAAAATAACAACAAACACATATAAACCAAATAAATGTTTTTATTTCTTTTCTCAGAAACATTTACAACAGATACAAAAATTGAGATTATTTGAGATAGTAAACAGAAAACACCATGCACTTCTAGCTTAAGCCTATTAATAGGTCTAGAGTACTCTAGAGTCTAGACCTCAAATGCCTAGATCTAGAAATGATCAAGAACTAGATCTATTTATATCTTGATAATATTTCATTTAATATTAGATCTTCTCTAGTCTAAAATACATATATACCCTTTATCTAAAATTGATATTGATATAAATAGTATATTATACTGTATTTATGTAAAAAAAATGAAGATAAATATAAGAAAAAAAGTGACTTTTTATGGTAGGGTGGGCCGAAGAGGGGGCTTATTTATTAGTTATAAATACATTTTAAAGTTGTTTGTTTGTTTTTTCAAATGTTCTATAAATATACTTTACTTTGTGACACAGTTTTATGTTAATAATATTGTGACTTTGTGAAATTCATGGAATATTGGACATATCTTCTGTGAATGGTGGATTTTTCACTATTAGGGGTAAGTGTGTTTGATCTCATTTTTTTATGTTAAATACTTGTCTGATGTTAATGAATTTACTTTTTTTGGATTCCTCTGTTTTTGGGCATTAAAATTGATACATATTATGTCAAAACTGATAATGGTTTTGTTATTCAGGATGATGATAAAGTATAATTTGCAACTTTTTTTACCAAGGGGGTTGGGTCTGGGGGGGGGGGGGCTCAATAAATAGGCATAAATGTCTTAAAACACTTGTTTATATATTTTTTTCAAATGTTCTATAAATATACTTTACTTTGTGATACATTTTTCTATTAATAATATTGTGAATTTGTGAAATTCATGGATAATCGGACATATCTTCAGTGAGTGATAGATTTTTCATTATTAGGGGTAAGTGTGTTTGACCTCATTTTTTCAAGTTAAATAATTGTCTACTGCTTCTGATTTTTTTTTTTTTGAATTCCTCTATTCTTGGGCAATAAATTTGATATATAATATGTCAATAATAGCCAATTTGAAATTGGTAAAAAAAATTTTTTCCTAAAAGTAGAATGTTGAGAGCTCAATTACTATAGTACTATACTTCTAAATATTAATTAAATTACATTAATTAATGATTACTGATTGTTATTTACTTTTAGTTTTAATCAAGTAAACTTACTAAGTTAACTAAAAGTAAATCACAATCAGTAATCATTAATACCAAGTAAAGAGCCTAGACCGAGTGGTAAG
Organism: Biomphalaria pfeifferi; assembly: GCA_030265305.1. Classification (NCBI taxonomy): domain Eukaryota; kingdom Metazoa; phylum Mollusca; class Gastropoda; family Planorbidae; genus Biomphalaria; species Biomphalaria pfeifferi. The sequence goes on from JASAOG010000047.1 coordinate 165,210, forward strand.
TCCAAAGTAACGAAAGTTGATTAGATCTAGTTACTCAAAGACAAAGTGATGTGAAACTTTGAAAGTGACTCAAAGTACCTCAAAATAAGAAAGAAAGAAAGCGTAATGAGAGATAGATCTAGAAGTTATACATAATACTTACGCATAGCCTTATATAAAAAGCTTACTCTTGGATCAAAATCATCTAGCTGAATTTCGTCAGACGTAGACTTATTTCCATTTTCTGAAGTGTTTTTGTTCTTCTCAGAGCTATCCATTTTGCTTTTGAAAATGATCAACTCTTTAATATGAAGTTTTCATTAATTATCACCACTGACCGAAAAAACAACATAAAAATTTAATCAGGTAGCATCACTGAGCTATACATATTATGCTAACAGCAGCTAAATGAAGTGGCGTCACTTGAATCGGTGTCACCCGGTGCGGTTAGCTAATGATGACAATCCACATAGACCAATCAACTTTGCCTCAAACAATGCCCAATTAAAAACTATCGTTAGTTTACAATTATTTTTTTCTGGAACCATAATACAGTGAGCCGATTACGTATAATCATTGATTGTTGCACAGTTGTAAAATGAGTTAAGACTCTATTCTTTTAAATTTCATTATGTATTACATTTTATCAACAGTTATTACATATATTACAATTAAGATATTATGTTTTTAAAACTAAAAACAGCGTTAGCATTAGCAAAACTTTTCTTTCTTTCTTAGACTTTAAAGATTTTTAGATGTTACGAAAATGATTTTTACATTATGTCTGTGTTATTCAGACTTTTATAAGACGTTTAACGTTCATTAATCATCGTATAAATATAGCACGTCCGACATTTACACACCTAAAACCAACCTGGAAATCTCCCCACATCTCCAACAAGACTAAAATAAGAAACTTTAACTCTATTGTCAAAGCGGTTTGTATGGTTCTAAAACATGGAGAACAACCGATGCAAAACCTTCTGGAGGAGTAGGATTTTAAACTCAAACCTTCTGGAGGGGTGGGATTTTAAACACAAAAGCTTTCTGGAGTTGTGGGATTTTAAACTAAAAACCTTCTTGGCTGCGCTGGGACAAATGGTGGTTTAAAATGTAAATCTCACCTACAATACACAAAATCAAAGAAAATACCAGACACTAAATTCCACCCTCTCCCTGTGGGAATTTTATTCCGGGGTGTGGGGTTGAATCCCGAGCCCACCCCCTCCTCGCTAAGCCCATGCATTTGATAGCCGAAGAAAAACTCTTGATGAAGACAGGCGCTGAAAACAAAAAGAAAACTTTAAAAAGTCCGCCGGCGTAAAACTGTTTTGTTTGCATTATTTGCTGAAAAATATGCAGGTCGTTATAGGGTTTGCATAGTCATGTGAAACACTGCACTCATTGTCCGGACTTTGATAATGTATAATTAAATATTTAAATATCTAGGTAATAAAGTATAATTTTATTTACAATATGTGTGTGTATTTAAAATAATTATGTTTTCTTTTTACTTGATAATTATACTAGTCCTGAAGTTCAGCCCGACAGACATACCATACACACTCAGTTGTACACAAACTAATAAACAATGTGTAAGATGATTTTAAATAAAATATGAATTTAATACAATGATATTTATACAGTGATGTTGAATCGACATGAATTAGCAGCAGACATGGAACGTCTTGCCCGTCTGTCTTATCCATCAGCAACAACTGAATGTTTTGGATGTTACAGTGTTACTGATGCTTTTATGAAGTGCGACATGATGAACTTAAAAAGACTTGGGTTCTCTAAGTTTCTTTTGGAATCAGCGGAAAACATAAACTTAGCGAGGCTCTTACCTGTGCTCTGTTCTACAGTGACCAGAGATTCAGTGAGGGCCACACTATAACAGAACAGATGCGCGGGAGGAAGATGGTGGAAGAGACTAAGCCGACAAAACAAAACACTCATTTGCTGCTGGAATTTCAACACCAATAGCCGTATAATAATAATAATAATAATATGGGAACCTTGGCTAGGAGATTACGCGTTTATGGAAATTATCTAAAACAACAATATACCCCATTGTTATATCAACCGAGGGGATAATAACAACTGACCTTAGAGATACCTTCAAGGCCCTTGGCATTCCTAGGAAAATTCTCGTTGCCTGTCAGAGGGCGGTACCGGGTACTTCTGCAGACCTGCCACATCACCAGAAAATTCCTCGGTGGAAACTGATAAAGGGACTACGATGAATTTTGTTTCCCTTTAACGAAACTAGACCCTGGCTTCGCCAGAGAATGAATACTCGTTCTTTTATAATAATAATAATAAAACATTATTTGGCCTGGATAAGTGTGGCATCATAAGCATTAAAAAGGGCAAGGCAACGAACACCAACATTACATTTGAAGGTATCGAGGAATTGAACTCTGCCTCTCTTTATAAATATCTTGGAATAAACCAGAATGCCAAGATAAACCATAAGAAATTAAAAGAGGACTTTCTTTGTAAATATAAGCAGAGAGTAAATAAAATTCTCAACACAAAACTGTCTGGAAGTAACTTCATTGCTGCAATAAATAGCTGGGCCGTCCCAGTGCTTCTGCATACGACGGTAGTCATCAAATGGACTGACACCGACCTACATGACATTGACAGGCTCACGAGGAAATTATTAACCAAATTTCGATGTTTGCATCCCAAGTCCTCCACCATAAGGCTATACCTGCCCAAGAAGGATGGAGGCCGTGGATTTCAGAACATCTTCAAACTGTGTAAGATGCAAGTTTCAAAAATACGATCAAAACTGCACGCCTCCAGCAATGAACTAGTTTCCTTCCTACGCAAATACGACTATGAAGCATCACTCTGAACCTAAACAATGTTAATGTTAATGTCGGTTTTGGACACTAATGGGGAAAAACACTCCATGGAAAATTCCCGGCTTTATTAGATGGGAACAACATCGACAAGGCTGCTTCCTTAACATGGCTCAAAGCAGGTAATCTCTACCCTGAAACTGAAGGCTTTGTTACAGCAAGACAGGACAAAAAAATTACTCAATTTTGTTGACAAATGCAGAAAATGTGGAAATGTGGGTGAGTCAATTGAACACATAATGGCAGGATGTTCAGCCCTATCGGAATCTGCCTACCTAGGTCGCCATAACCAAGTTGCAAAGCTAATACACCAGCACTTGGCTTGACACACAATTTGACCGGTAAGGATACTCCTCCTTATTACAAATACTCACCACAAGAGGTTCTCGAGTCTACTGATCATCTACTGTACTGGATAGGGCTATTTTGACTGACAAAACGGTAGATTTTAATCGCCCTGATTTGCTGCTCATCGATAAAAAATAAAGTAAAAGCCGCTACCTTTATTGACATCGCCGTACCACTATCTCATAATTTAAAAAAAACTGAGATGGAAAAACAGCGAAAATATGGGAACCTAGGCTTGGAAATTAAGCGTTTATGGAAGTTATCTAAAACAACAATATACCCCATTGTTATATCAACCGAGGAGATAATAACAACTGACCTCACAGATACCTTCAAGGCCCTTGGCATTCCTAGGAACATTCTTTCATAGGACCCGCGCTTTCATAACACCGCAATTTCATAGGACCCGCGCTAATTCAAGGTGCATACATTAATTAATTAAAACATTTTATAACTCAAAACAGATTTCTCACGCCCTCCTGGCGATTTACCAGGAACTCCTGGAAATCTCCCGAAATCGCAAAATATACAAAAAAGTTCTTAAAATATATGGAAATATATACACGAAAATTGTCATTTTGGGTGTCATTCAATATGCAAAACGCATATCTTACGCGCGATATTATACATCAGCCGTAATTGATACATTTAAACAACAGTCAAGCGCGCAGCCAGTCTTTCTTAATGTGATTACTACTCTTGTTTTCTTGTGGACTATCCGCAGAAATAAGAGAGTGATCTTCTTGTTTGACCTGTTGAGGGAAGAAAAGAATTATATATTGTTACAAATGAACAGTGACAAGTAGAGGTCAACGTGTGACCCCAGCGAGATGACACAGCAGCCGGTGTTCTCTGGAATCTACGCGTATAAACAAAGACAGGATGTGACGTGTCCTCACGTGTTATTCCAGAGGACGAACAGATCTAAGAAGGGGCAGTGTTACGAATGAACAGTGATAGATAAAGGTCACTACGTGTGACCCCAGCGAGACCCCAGCGACCCCAGCGAGATGACATTGCAGCGGGTGTTCTCTGGAATCCACAAGTAAAAACAAAGACAGAATGTGACGTTTCCTCACATGTTGTGCCAGAAGATACTAACAGTTTTTGTGCAACTTTGGATGAGCGATTAGGGACTCTATATAAGCCAGAGAGTTAATGTGAAAGTCAGTCGTGAGTGAACCGTTACAGTCGATACAGACGATATAAGACGTGTGCGGTTCTATTGGAAGAGAAATGTGTACGACTCGATGCAAGTTAACTAGGGTAGAGTTAACTGGAGTGGACTACTGTCGTTAAAGTCTATACAGGGAACTACAGTGGACTTGAGCCGTTACAGTCGATACAGTCGTTGTAAGACGTGTGCGGCTCTGATTCGGTAGACTTGAGTACGACTTGGTTCAGCTTTGGGAGACCTGGAGCGACACTGGGAAATGTGTCGTTGGTCTGTTCTGTGGAATACGGCTCGATGCAAGTTGAGAAGAGATGAATTGCAACGAAGTGAAGAGATGAATTGCAACGAAGTATAGCTAACTGTAAACTGACAGATATTGTACAGTCTTCTACGCTACATGTTACAGTGACAATTGTTAGAGTTAATAGTCAATAAAGTTAGATGAAGCTGAAAGTTGAGTCGTCAAGTTCTTTGCAGTGTTTTTATTTGTGTGCCTACTAATACATTTAGCCAGAAGATTCAGAAATACGTAACAATATATAGATAATGTATTTATATAGCGCTGTTAACAAACATAATGTAGACTCAAGGCGCTATTATAACATAACAGACATAAACACTAGAGTTAAAATGATAAACTAATCTAAAAGTTTTGAACAGATAGCTCTTAATGTTCTTCTTGAATATAGTGAAGCGTGTTGTCTGTCTGAGATCAATGGGGAGCGAGTTCCAAACCTTTGATCCATGCACTGAAAAAACCAGCAAACCGTAACTTTTTGTGGAATCACCAAAAGCGTCGAGTCCATGGAGCGCAGTGTTTTCTGAGGGACATATAGATGGATCAGTTCACTAAAGTACAAAGGCATTTCCTGATTGTAGATGCACTAATGTGGCCACCTTGTATTCGATTCTTGCCTTCACAGGAAGCCGATGAAGTGTACGCAGGACGCAGCAGGAGAGATGTAGCAGAATGCTGTCTTTTTTTGTAAGACTATTCTTGTAGGTTTGGTTTCGATTCGCTGCAAATTATTTATTTTGTCATCTGGTATGCCTGCTAGCACTGCATTGCAGTAGTCTAGGCGGGAGAACATCAATGCCACACGCCCTCAGCTAGCTTTTTTGTTGACTCAGTTATCAAATAAGGTCGAATCTGGCCCAATCTGCGAAGCTACAGATAGAGACCCATGCAAAGCTGACTTGTGCAAGGGTCGAATTACAGGGCCGCCGCTACCTATTGTACATTGCACGCAGGCGGGCGAATCTAAGGGGAGGCCAAATCATTATTGCAAGGTTACTTTTTAAAATTTTTAATTCAATAAACAAAAATTACTAGAATATTTTATTACTTTATATAAATTCTAATATTCCATTATCCTTTTAAAAATTAAAATAAAACGATATTCGTACATAAGAACTTATTTTGGAAACTAAAAAAAAATAGTATTGTAGATTACGAGGGATCCCCAGGGTTTTTTTTTTTTCATATGTGCCTACTCCTTTCTGCCCTAAAATATTTGCGGTTGTTTTTAATATTCGGAATCAGATCCTTTGCAGACTTGATTGAAAACCTGCCGCATCTTCAATTCTATCTCCAGCATGGGCGTAGCCGGGGTGGGGGTTAGGGCTCACCTCCCCCCCCCCCCCCCGAAATGAAATCCCCCCCCCCCCCCGGAACGGAATTGAGTGACTGATTTTTCGCTTTGATTTTAAAAAAATTTTAGGTGAGATTTTAATACTAAACTATCACTTGCCCCAAAGGTGGTTTTGAGTTTAAAACCCCCTACCAGGGGCTTTCGCAGTTAAATTCCCCTCTTCTATAAAACAAAACAAAAAAAAAATGCAAACGACAATCATCCAAATTTCACGAGCACAGTTAAGGAAGATTTTGATTTTAGCCCCCTCAAAAATTTACGATAAACCCCCTCTTCAATATGAAAAAAGAAAGTTACTCACTCAAAATTCTATGAGCGTAGCCAAAGGGGTTTTAAGTTAACCTTCACCCACTCTTCAGTAGGGTTTGAAGCTAAAAAATACCTCAATACCCGGTATAAAAAAACGCAAATTACGCCCTCAAAATATTATGAGCGTAGCTAAATGGGTTTTGACTCAGTTTTGAGTTTAGGTAAAAAATATCTGTTTAATATTAAAAACAAAGCAAATTATACACTCAGCATGTTATGAGTGTATTCAAAGAGGTTTTAAGTTTAAACCCCCCAAAAGCGGGGTTTAATGCTAAAAAATACCTCTTCAATATAAAAAAAGCAAATTACACACTAAAATTATTTGAGCGTAGCCAAGACCATTGGGGGTTTTGAGTTTAAATCCCTCTCCTACAAATGGCTTTTTTAAAAGTGTAAAAACCCTCCAGATGGTTTTGAGTTTTAAATCCCCCTACAGAGCGTTTTGAGGTGGAAAAAATCTATCTTCAATATTATTCCAAAGCAAACTACAGTTACTAAATTCTATGACCGTAGCTAAATCGGGTTTTGAATTTTAAAAAAACCCATAACTCCAGAGATGTTTTAGTTTAAAACCCCCAACAGATAATTTTGACGATAAAACTTCCCTTTTCGATATAAAATCTAAAGCAAACTACAGTCCCTTAATTCCAAGAGCGTATTCAAGAGAAGTTACACATTTCTACCAGCGGCGGGGCTTAATTAATAAAGTGCAGTGAATAGTCATCTGCCGAAATTGAAAAACACTAAATGTGGCTCAACAAAGATGGCTAAGACAGATTTGAGAGTCAGTTATAGAGATCGAGTGTAAATCAAGAAAATCATATGCCGAACTGGGAGTCGACCCCTTAGTAAGGTTGTGACAGAGCGTCGCATGAGGTTTGCGGGACATGTTCTCCGACAAAAATAATTACGCATTAGAAGAGTTGCGATGACATCATAGTACAACTTGGCGCCACACATTCATGGAGGTCCTCAGAGCAGGTGGAAAGAGGCCTCAGACATTACCTGTGACAGATTTTTGTGGAAACAGTTTGACGGCAAATGCGCCGAACGGCGCCGGAGGGTCTAAGTCAGTAAGAATAGCACATTAGGTTTTTGAAATAAAACTTTTTAATAGCAGTAAAATGCACTGTAGAAACCTCAGAATATGCATTTTGTTGGCGTTAAATATCAGAAATAGTGCCCCGCGCTGGGGAAGCTCCTAGCGTTCCCCCAGACCCTCTTGCTGGCAATGGCGGTAAGTCTACAATTTTCCCACTAACTCCAGGATGAACCTTTTAACGACTTCCGGAAGAATGAAGGGTCAAAATGTTATAAAGAAAAAAATCACCCCCAAACCCCCCCCCCTCCCCCCCGAAAAAAAAATCCTGGCTACGCCCATGATCTCCAGGAAGAACTTTTTACGACGCTTAAACATTAGGCAACACTATTTCGGAAAAAAAAAAGCATTTTTGTGAAATTTCATTACGTAAATTGGATTCTATACATAGTGTTAAATTAATATAAAAGAAAAAAAAAACTAAAAATTTTATTTTGTTATAATTATGACTAAGATTCTTTTCTTTTTTATTACGATCTTTAAAAAAAAACATTCACAGACCTCACTATGGGATCCTACATCGCTCCTCTAGGTCGCCAGATTGTAAAGAGGGCTTGGATGAAAATTTTGCCCCCCCAGAAAAGTTTGAGAAACACTGCTTTACACTGTTTCATTTCAAGTCATTGTATAAATGACTTGTACGTATTTGGAATAGTTATTTTGTATTAAAGTCAAGAAAAATATTCAGCGCTGAGTTGCTTCATTTTGTACCAGTGGTGTGTTGGATTAATGTGTAGGCACCTCAGAATTCGCGTATGTCAGATGATTGTGTAGACAATGCACATCTCTGTAAAATACACTCGCGATAATCATTATGAACCTTTACGGAATGTTGAAAACGTTTCACCGTCAATGGCTTTTGTAATTCGAGTCTTTTTTTTCTTTTATTTTAGGGGGGGGGGGTATTCTCTCTTACAATAACACAAAAAACAAACAAGTCATTTACACAGTTTATTGCAATATACTCGTCTCAGCTCATCCGTTATGAATATATTATTATAATATAAATTATAAATCGTCACAAATACAAGAGCATTGGCGAGTAGCCAGAAATAGATGTGTGAGGTTTTGAATGTTTATCACAATGAACCAAGATGTCAGATGTCTGAAGGCACGTAAATCAGAAATAGTTCATAGTGCATGATTCATAGTTGAGGGATATAACAGCAGTGCGAATATGAAAGGGAAAAAATGGTCTACAAGAATGTATTGGAATCTAAGGGCACATTTTGTTTAGTGTTTAGCTTCTTCTAGAAATAAAAAGGCGGGGGGGGGGGGGGGGGGGTCGGCATTTTAAACTTTCGCACGCAGGCGGCCTTGGGTCGAAAGACTGAGTTGAGTCAAAGAAAACTCAAGCTGGCGTAATATGTGGACAAAAGGAACCTGGCAGTTGTACCAGTGTTTCGGGGTCGTTGACGGAAAAAGGGCAGAATGACAACCGGGGAAACTAACGTCTGCATGTTCCAGGGAGCGGAGACTGGCAGCACAGTATACGGAGGCTCCAAAAGGGTTATTCCTTTCACAATGTTGGGAATATTACAGAATTTTGAGGGCGCAAGGAATGATCGGCCTTGGGTATTCTAGGTTTCTTTTTGGAAACCGGGGCATCTAGGTCAATAGTTCGATTCAACCATATTGGAAATCAGAAGATAATGCGAGTGAACGGTTGTATATTGAAAACTGCCAGTGACGAATGATTACCAGTTCTGGGACAGGTCAGGTTAAACTTTGACGATTGGACATAGTCATTCAGTCACATTTGAGACAACAGTCCAGAGCGCATACCAAACGACCAGAAAGTCATTAAATAATTAGGAAGAACTGTCATGTCAATGAAATAAAAAAAAATATGGTTCATTAATGGTAGATGGAAAAATTACTTATAACTACTCGGCCTATCTTCCTGTATTCAACTTGAGCCTGTCTGTTCTGAATGAATGCACTATGTCTAAAGACAAAGGGATAAATCCTATGCAGCCGACGACAATCCACGTGATCCACGCGATAGAATGGAATAAAATGTCTTGATGCGTGGTCAAAGTCTCGGCTCACGCAGACTTCTGGAGAGTACACAGTTCTGCAGATCTCTTCCAGACGTCTTGGCACTGGCGCCAGAACGTGCTCGAAGGGCCGGTGGTCGAGCGGGAAGACGTCAGATTTCTTCAAGACGATTCTATTCTTCTTGAACGAGGTCATGGCCCACAGGAAATCAGCGTCTTCGTGGAAGAAGAAAATGTCGATGAATGGAAAGCGAATAAAGTGCTCGTTCTTCCAAAGCGACGATTGCTGCCAGAAAAACTTGAAGATCATATTGTTGGAAGCATGCACATCAAAGCCTGGGATACAGTGAAGGATCTGAAATGGGAAGAATAACATATGGTTTTGACCCTGCATTGCACACTGTCAATAGGCGTGAAATCATGCACCATGGGACACAATAGAAAAACAGAGAATCTGGAGGATGTCAACAGTGAAACTTAAGCTGTTATAATCTATGATTAATCGTACTGTTTTATAATCTTTTCGTTATAAGTAAAGCTCTATTTTCTTATTTATGATTAATCGTACTGTTTTATAATCCTTTCGTTGAGGTTTTCGGCTGTTATAACAATGTCATAGTGTTACCACCCTGTAGTGCATACCAGTATTCAGGTGCACGTAGTGTCGGCCTACGCAACAGCGCACCACTTAGAACAGAATCAAAACACAGGGTTGTTTGTTTTAGAATTTCTGGATGTTCCTTCAGAAATGCAGATTGTTATGCCCTAGCCACTGCAGCAAAGGAAGAGATGAAAGAAGACAAGGTTCAAACTCGGGACCCTCCAAATGACCACCCGAAGAGCAAGCAGCATGCAAAGATATGTAAAAGACAATAAACGATGTGTCCAAGCCCAGTGCAGACTACTGTGTGTGTTGATTAGTGCTTAAGAGCTATCAAGCTTCAGAACTGGGAGTATCCGTAGCGGTATCCTTTTTCTTAACTTCTTTAAATAATTCTCTTAGTTACACATCATAGTCTACTTAACAACCTTTCGCGTTGAGTTTTTTTTTTTTTAAATTGTAGGTTAACAACAATATCAATGTCACAAATTGCATACGTAGTCTACTTGACATTACAACTAAACGTTGGCCAAGACCATGCGCTACTTTTGTTGAACATGTTGAAATATGTCCTTAACATTCTAATTCCTAACAAGCAAAATATGTTTTTTTTAAATAATTTTCAAAAAAAAAAGGCTCTGCCCTTAAAACTAAATCAATCTACAATAATTACACGTTGTTTCCCTTATTCGATATCAAACAAAATAATTAATTAGCAATAATTAATTGACTAATTGAGCATTTTTGTTTATTGATTCATGTTTAGTTACGTACAATTAATACTTTTTTAAAAGTATCAACTTGATCGGAGAATACGCGAGAGAGAAATAGCATAAAAAAGTATGTAAGGGGACTAAACGCAACAAATAAAACAATATCTCTGAATACTGAAGTATTAGTATCTCTTGTTAGTATTAAACAAAATAATTAATTACCAGTAATTAATTGTCTAATTGGCTACTTTTTTATTGATTCATGTCTTGTCTATAGTCTATACCTGGGGTCTCAAACACGTGTCCCGCGGACCACATGTGGCCGGCGAAACACATTTGTGTGGCCCGCGACCATGTCCGCGAATTAAAAAAAAAATTGATAAAATTTACAATGACCACATATAGGCCGTGAAATGATTTATAACTGCACACATCTGTAAATGAGGTGTCCCCCCACTGCAAGCGAAGATTCTGCGAAGGCAAGCTTTGTTGTTAGCGAGATGGCATCACGACCATTCACTGAAGGCCGGTTTGTAAAATAGTGTATGCTACAGGCGTGTGAAATTATCTACCCCGAGAAAAAGAAACTCTTCGAAGACATAAGTTTGACTGCGATCACAGTTGCAAGCAGGATCACCGAGTCAGCGGCTAATGTTCAAAAGCAACTGATTGCCGCTGCAAAAGACTTTGTAGCATATTCCATTGCACTGGACGAGTCTACTGGTGTAACAGACACCGCATACTGTGCCGTATTCATTCGTGGGGTCGACGAAAACTTGAACATTGTTGAAGAGCTATTGGACTTACTACCCATGAAAGGAACGACGAATGGACTCGACGTGTTTCAAGAACTGGAAGGTTGTATTGACAGGTGTGGCTACCGTGGGAAAAACTTGTTTCAGTGGCTACGGAAGGTGCACCAGGAATGTGTTCAGAGAAGGTTGGTGTTGTTGGATTAATGGTAGAAAAACGGTATCAGCTCAGCTTGGCGGGACCTTTTGCAGCAATACACTGCATTCTGCACCGAGAAGCACTCTGTGGCAAAAGTCTACAAATGAAGAACGTGATGGATATTGTCGTGAAGACGGTGTACTTCATACGTGCACGGGGTCTCAACCACACACAGTTTGTGTAATTGCTAGCTGATTTGGAAACGGAATACGGAGAGTTGCTTTATCATATTGAAGTCAGATGGTTGAATCGTGGAAAAGTGCTGCAGAGATTTTTTGAACTGAGACGGGAAATAGCATTGTTCATGGCAATGAAAGACGGAGACATACCTCTGCTCAGTGACCCGATGTTTTGTCGGATTTTGCTTTTCTTACTGACATCACCCAACATCTCAATGCACTCAATTCACAACTATAGGGCACAAAGCAGCTGATTACCGTGATGTTTCACCGCATCAAATCATTAAGATACAAGATGACTTTGTGGGCCACTCAGCTGGCAGATGGAAACCTGGCTCATTTGTTTTTTCTACAGAGCATTACGGTTGAACCACAGCGCCTGAAAGACTACGTAGACATCCTCTCCAGACTACTGGAAGATTTTGAACACCGCTTTCATCAATTCGCTGCTCTCGAACCACAGTTTTTCCTTGTTGCCACTCTCGTTCGCAGTTGAAGTGAAAAACGTTCCAGAGGAAGTCCAGATGGAACTACTGTACCTGCAGTGTGACACTGTTCTGAAGCAAAAATACGCTGATGTCGGTGTTCCAGATTTCTACCAGTTTCTTCCCAGAGAGAAGTTTCCACACGTATTCTGCGCAGCTGCTAGAATTCTAGCGATGTTTGGTAGCACGTACGTTTGCGAACACTTTTTTTTTCCAGATTGAAGATAAAAAAAACAGCATTACGATCAAGACTAACTGATAAGCATCTGAGAGCAACCTTGCGGCTTGCCACTACACGCGACCTCAGGCCTAACGTTGATGGTCTGGTCTCTGCCAAACGCTCTCAGATGAGTGGACAGAAACATGAGTGACAAGCCATCTGCAGTAGGCATAGTAATTATAGTTGTTTTTTAGGGGGAAACTACAGTTTCTGCTTTTTAATTAGTGACAGAGACAACGTCAACTTATTTGAGTCAACTATACTGCCTGTGCCTGTAATAAACTACACTAAATGTAATGAATAATTATCAAAACTTTATTGTAGCATTGAACTGCAGTGACAGTAGTGTTCGTACAATTTAATGAAAAAAACATTCTCTTTTTGTGGTGTGGCCCGCTGAATGGTTGTTACTTTCTACTGTGGCCCACATGCTTAATTGAGTTTGAGACCCCTGGTCTATACTGTTACGATCTCACTATCCAGGCTCTCTGCAAACTGCACCATACACCACCAACTTAAAGAACTTGACAACTCAGGGCTACAAAGTAACGTAACACTTTAATAGTTGAATAAATAACAGCCAATACTGTACAATTGGCAGCACGTAACACAAGACTGTACAAATATCTCTCCGATAACACCGTACCGCCGTATCAACTCTTGCACTGGCCTCTCCGTCTCGTTCGGGCTTGCACTGGGTTCAACAGTTCAGGACTGACTTCACACACTAGGCTCGTTGTGTCGGACTCGATCACAGACCAAGATCAAGACGCCAGTCGTCTCAACTGTACTTGACAGTACTCCGCACTGAACCGTCGTAATGCTCCGTACAGAACCACACCGTTGAACTGTGCTGTAGTGAACCTTCTGTCGTGAACCCCTTTTCTGAACCGTGCTGCATTGAGCCCCTTTTCTCAACCGTCTTGACTGCGACACTTCCGCTCTTATATAGGGTCCCTACTAGCCTTCTCGAACCGGACAGAACGCCGATCGAACGCCCGTTTCTAGGTGGTCAGATGACTACAACTCTCTTGACGCTCCTGAGCTCTGTTCACGACGTCGATCCTTCCCGAACCATAATGTTGACACTCGTCTCGGCCGACCGTCGTAACTCGTCACGGTTGACCGCTCGTCTAGCGCTGGCCTGGGGCGATTTGCGTCGGTTGACTACACTCACACCACTACCCCCATCTGTACCACCACCAGGTTTATAACAATACCAATGAATAATTGTGCGAAGTTTCAACTTGATCCGAGAATGGGTGTGGGAGAAATAACGTGTACAAACTTTTTACTCGACAGATAGACAGAGTGAGTTGATATAAGCTTTGTAAAAAAAAAGAATCTATTATAATAACGCCATAGAAACTGATACGATATGTTAAACTGATAACGTGTGTACCTGTTTTACTTTGAGCCAATCAGAAGCATTCATACATACATCCATATCATCATCCCATGGAATAAAACCATGATGGCGGTAAGCTCCCAGCATGCTTCCTTCCACCAGGAAGTAAGACAGATTGAACGCAGACATGACCGTGTGAAACACTTTGAAAGTAAGTAGCATCTGGTGCTGCCAGAAGCCCGTCATGGAATTTCTAAACCTAGAAAGACTGAGGGAAAAATAAGAGGAGGCGGGTTTATCAAGGGCTACAGTAGAAAGGATCTTTATTTTAAAATGTTTATTTTATAAATCAGTGATGCCCAACTTAATTCAACCTGCGAGCCAAATTAATTTCCGACACTCATTCGCGGGCCACATGGCCGAAAAGGTATAAAAACGAAAAGAAATTGACCTGAAACAGTTTTAATAGAAACCGGTTGATCTAGTAGTTACTACTTACTGTGCTTACAGTAATAATTGCGATATCTGAAAGATATCTTTTTTTTTTCGTCGGAAACTGGTTTCATTTCTCTACTTACAATGTGAGCAAAATTATAGCTAGCTAGCCAACGGTACATTTTCTTGTCTCATTTTGGTAAATATTCCCATCGATCCTCCAATGTCTAGGCGTAGTTTAAAAATCTTTTTATTCGCGCTCAAACTAATATTAGTGTAATATTTGTTTTATAATGCAGTTTATCTGTTGTTAAAAAAAAAGGCTACACTTTCTATACAAATCAAATATGTTGGCTTATTATCGTTCCAAAAACAAACAAAAAATAAATAAAGATCCGTTCAATTTTCCTGGTAGATTCTAAATTCTCTCATTTCATAAATGTATACATCTTAAGGTCATGGTGACAATCCATCAGAGGGTCCTAACGTAGGTAAGACACATTTCTCAACATTTTTTTTGGGGGGGGGGGGGGGGGGAGAAGTGGGGGGATTTACTGCTCTTTGTGCCGACGTTTCGGCGGGTCGGATGGAACCACGTCGCGGGCCGGATCTGGCCCGCGGACCGTATTTTAAGCATCACTGTTATAAATTGATCTCATAACTAATACGTCAGGCGGAGACGCTTTAGAGCTGGAAGACAGGGGAACAAGAAAAGGTGCATACTGTAAATATGGACAAAAATGTGTACAATGTAATTAAAAATCGTCTAATATTATGATTTATATTTTGTTTAATGTTCCGGAAGCTAAAGATAGAGACTAGTGAGATTTGCCCGTGTGGAGCATCACAAATGAATACCAGAACCCTCCTATATAAAAAAAAAAGTAAATGGAGAGCTGCCATATATGGAAACCACTGCGCAGTTCATGGCAGATAAAGGTTAATAATGTTTGATATTTAAAAAAAAACTGATTCATGTTTTTTATAAGTACAATAAATAATTGTTTAAAGTTTCAATTTCATCCAAGAAAGTCATGGGAGAAATAACGCCTTTGATCATCTAAGGGGACAAAACACTACATATTTAGCCATATCTGTGAATGCTGAAGTATAAATTTCAAATAAAATAATTCATTACCAGAAATAAATTGACTAATTAGTTAATTTTTTAAATTGCTTCATGCATAGTGTAACTCTACGCCAATGAATAATCGTGCAAAGATTCAACTTGATCCTAGAGATGGTGTCGAACAAATAACGTGTGCCAACTTTTTACCAGACCAACAGAGTGAGTTCATGCAACCTTACAAAAACATACGTTGAATTTGAGGTTATGTCATGGAAATATATGTACCTGGAGTCTAGGTAGGACAGATCTTGTAAAGATGTCCCGTACAAGTCCATGTGGGACTTCAAATTCTGGAAGTAGGTATCGTCATAGACCTTCGTCTGGAAACTTTCAGTGGTCAGCTGGTCAAGATTAAGGCCATTGATAATTCTCTGTTAAGAGACATGAATTAATAACATCGCTAGAAATTTCGTTTGAAATATACTGAAAAGCAATAGCACATGCACTAGCGGATCCAGAACTTTGGAGTGGGGTTCCAAACCCTAACCCTAACGCACAGTAAGCCCTAACAATTAAGCATAAACGCGCGTACAGCATTTATATATATACTTTACAATTAGCGGCCTCATGCATACGCACACATCATCTCATGTTACCAAGATTAGTTTATGATAAGCATATCTGTAAAAAAAAAATGCTGTTGATTTTAATTTATCAATCAGTGATAGAGTTTAAAGTATGAAAGTAATAACAAAATAATATGAATATAGGTATGTTATATATAGGGGTGCACCGGATAGTCCCTCCGGCTTCTGGCGAATATCCGGCATTTTTTACTATCCGGTGCTATTCGGCTCCGGTCGGATATCACTACCGGATAGTAAACCGGATAGTAAAAAATACACCTATTTAATATGCATAAAGTGGACCTCGTTCATTACTGTCTGTTATAGAATGTATTAATGTTGATATGAAAACAAAATAATGTGCTTAAAAATAGAGCCATTATGAATATGCACCAAACATCGTTTATTATAAAGACAAGGCATGTTAATAACTTAATATAAATAGAGATGAAACTTTACATCATAAATGCGCTTTACATACAGAGATGCAATGGCTGGCACTTTTTTCAATTTGTCTTGACCTTTGAGTAAGTTAGTTAACATGTTAAAATGTTAC
Organism: Biomphalaria pfeifferi; assembly: GCA_030265305.1. Classification (NCBI taxonomy): domain Eukaryota; kingdom Metazoa; phylum Mollusca; class Gastropoda; family Planorbidae; genus Biomphalaria; species Biomphalaria pfeifferi. Next base: position 181,827 of record JASAOG010000047.1, read on the forward strand.
ATTCCTTGACTACGTCATGCTGACCAGACGTCTGTCTAGCTGTGCGGGTATATCTCCAGAGGTAGAGATGAACAACTCCCACCCCCTTTTATTTGTTTAGTCCATCACATTGAGTTTTTTATAGGCAGGTAATCACAAGTGAAATACGATGGACGTAGGTTTAATGTCAGCGTATAGACACTCTCTAGTGGTCACACCTTTCGAGGGAACTGAGTTTGTTTACTTAGTAGTTAATCTTTATTTGGGGGGGGGGGGGGGGGGGCTGGATTACAAGAGCCACACCTCTAATGTAACCAGGTATATTTCTAGATGAACAACTCCCTCCCCCTTTTATTTGTTTAGTCCATCACATTGAGTTCATTGATTGACAGGTGACCCCAAGTCAGATACGATGGACGTAAGCACTCTCTAGAGGTCACACGAGGGAACTAGGTTTGTTATTGGGGGAGGGGGGGGGGGACTAGACTTTACATTATAAATTCGTATTACATACGTAGCAGCGATGTCTGGCACACTGGCTTGTCTTGACCTTTGAGTGGTCTAGTAAACATGTCATATTCCTTAACTACGTCACGCTGATAATCTGTCTAGATGTGCGGGTATATCTCCAGAGGTAGAGATGAGCTACCCCCACCTCCTTTTGTTTGTTTAGTCCATAACATTGAGTTCGCAGATAGGCAGCTGACCACATTAAGCCAGATGTCAACGTGTTGACACTGTCTAGAGGTCACATCTTATGAGGGAACTGAGTTTGTTTACTTGGAGTAGAATTTTTATTAGGGGCGGGACTACAAGCCAAATCTCTATAACGTTAATTTGGTATGAGTTTGTTTATTATGAGATAGGTTGACAATCAAGGGTCTGGACCACAAACTACACCTTTTATACTATTGGACGGGTAATAAGTTTGTTTACTTTGAGTTTCAATTATAAGTCAGGACTACAAGCCAAACAGACACTGACCAAGGGTATCTTTAAAGGGAGGGCTCAAGAGACTCAACACCCCCAACTTCTTATTTGTTTAATCCATGACAATGTATTGATAGAGAATATAGACATTGACCATTCTTAAGCCAGAATGAATTAAAGACATATTGACACTGTCTAGAGGTCACTAGATGATGACACTAAGTTTGTTTACTTGGAGAGAAATGTCAATTAGAGCGCTGAACTACAGGACACACCCCTACAAGTACTGGAATTACTTAAGATATTTACTAAGCCACTATCTGTATAAGGTACAAACCAGAAGCGGTTTGTGGCTTTTAAAACACGCGCCTAATGACAAGTTGATGGTGTAAATACATGAACACAAATATCTACCCACTATACAACTTAGATTGGACTTAAGACTAAGAGAGATATAAGCTATAAAACCAAGATTTAACTATACTTTTGAAAGATTTACATTAGTTACATATAAGTTTATATATTCTGCATGAGTTATCCCACATTCTACTTTGCAATTAGCGGCTTCATACATACGCACACATCATCTCATGTTACAAAGATTAGTTTATGATAAGCATATCTGTAAAAGAAAATGCTGTTGATTTTAATTTATCAATCAGTGGTAGAGTTTAAAGTAAGAAAGTAATAACAAAATAATATGAATATAGGTATGTTATATAGAATATTTGCAAAAACTTCAGTAAAACGAGCTGTTTGAGTCATGAAGGTATTCGGCTACGGCTCTGGCCGAATATCTAATTTTACTATCCTGTTATATCCGGCTCCGGCCATATATCAAAAAGTACTATCCGGTGCACCCCTAATATATATATAAATATAAATATTAATATATATATAATATTTTTTTTAAAAAGCAGTGTTTCTCAACGTTCGGCGAAAAAAACAAAGTCATGTTAAAGCCTTTCTCTTGACAGCTAGGGGGTCTGGGGAGCGCTGTAAGCTCACCCACTGGGGTCCGGGGTACATTCTTCACTGCAGAAACGCATTCTCCTGACATCTACAGCTCATTATTCATCCTATTAAAAAAGGACCTTTTGAATAATGTTTTACTTGAAAAATATTCTAATATGAATTTACAGACCATTACTACATTGCAAATACAACCGATTTGTTCTTGAAAAGATAAAATACCCTACATATTTAGATTAAGACTTTGATGATCGCCGCCGAAAAAAAAATTGTTCGAAAAAATAATGTTAAAAAAAATGCTCAGTTGTAAGTGATACATTTTTATCAATAGGTATGTTTGTAACTTTGATTTGTTACAGACCTATAATTGAAGGTTCTAAAAAAAACATTTCGGAAGTGGGAGGAAAAATGAGGTGAGCAAATTAGATTCTACTCTAAATTATTTACATTTTTAGGATTCTGGATTATATTGTGAGTTATAGTCTCAAAATTTTTTATACAACAGAAAATTATCCGTATGAATAAAGGTTGAAAAAAGTTGACTAGGAAAATAATATGCGGGTTCAGAACTCATCTCAATTGTTACTCTTATAATGAATTCTAAATGTTCCCAAAACAAAGTCTTTCTTAAAATAAATAAGATAAATTCGTGTGCAATTACATAAACTCTGTCGCCATATTTGATTTTTCTGTTTTAAACCGTCATCTTTTTGTATAGAAAGGGGAGAGGGCGGTAGAGTGAAAATGTTTATCCTCCCTCCTTCTATAATTTCTGCTAATGATTGCGTTTTGGCATTAAAGAATAGGGGGTGGGGCGACTCGATAAAAGAATTTAACTTATAGCATATATAAATTATATTAGTGACATTTTTTTTTCTTTTGTAATTTCTTAAGTAAAATACAAAAAGAAAAAAATATTGGTTGGTGCGATGGGCGGAGAGGCAACCCTTTTTCATTTTATATTTACTAATGATAAAATTTTAGACCTCTTTGGGGCCTATTTTTCTTAGTTACTCTTGAAAAACAAAAAAGTACGTATCAAGCTTGCAGTTTCTCATATTAGTTCATACAAATAAAGTACATAAATAGATTTATAATCACGTGACATTTGTCTTATGAGACACTCTATAGACGGCACTATTCTAATCACTTGATCATGTGCTGATGGGTAAATAAGCATCTATTTGTGGACCATTTACTTGTTATGGCTTTGAAAATGTCTGTCAAATAGGTATCTATTTCAACACTATGAAGTTCTTGCGTATTTTGCCCACGAGGTCGCTTCACAGCTAAACAAACATTCTTATTGACTGAAGAGGAAAAAAAAAACATACTTGCCTCCACAGAGTGGCATTGAACGGGAGTCTCTTCAACTGGGTAACTAGGATCTATCACGTACATTCTCAGTATCTGTAGGGTGCTGAGTGGTCTCCATGCTCCTGGCAGGAAGTAAAAGCCTAGGCCGTTCCTCAATGGCCTCACAAGTGCAACGATGGTCAGAAGAACTGCCAGAATCGTGGCCCACTGGATCCATTGACGAATGCACCGAGATATTTGCCTCCCCGGAAATGCCAGAAAATATGAACGCATGTTTCATAATATGCTCATGACCTAACTAGTTCTGCAGTTATTATTTTCTGTCAAAATCTTCCCAACTTTTGTTCAAGCTAAAAAAACATAATTCAACAATATTTAGCACAAACCGCAGATATTTATATTAATAACAACCTTTAGATACATAATTCAAGCAGATCGTAAGGTCTTCATGACAATATATGTTTGTACTATTTAAAGAGAGCAACAACATCTGACCAATGATAAAACTTGGCATAATACACACTCCTTAGTCCTTAGACTATTTGTGAAACTCGCCTCAGGCTTGCTGCCTCTAAAGGGTTTCTATTTTTTTTTTTTTTAAAAGTTCTTTGTTTTAGCATTCAGAATACGTTCGGACAACGTCTGAGGTGTTGGCACCAAATAAATATTTTTTTTTTTAGTCTTATAAAAATGTTTAATATTTTCTGGAATAGAAGTCGACATGCACTTAATATGTTTACAGTATACAGTGGCGTGAGCCATAGAAACAGATGACCTTTACATCATCTGCCCTGTAGATCGCAAGGTCTGAAAGGGGTACTTTTTCCTTTTTTTATACAGTGTCCAAATTAGAAAATCCATCAGAACCCCCACTTGAGGGGGGAGCCCAAAAAAGTGTCCGAAATTTGTTTTTATATTAAACATTACGCCATCCCCTCTGTTGTCATGATGCCGAAAATTCAAAATGCAAGGGTCATTAAAGAGGTCAAGCTCCTCGGGCCCCCAAATCCTTAGCTGACAGTATAAGTAATGAATTAAACTCAATTCTACATTTTTAAAAGTTTGGTAATAAGATCATCAACCTTACATGTCATCGTTGGCGTCAGGGAGGACCAAAAAAAAAATAAGAAAAAAAATAATGTGTTTGTACTATAAATGTATAGCTCTCCATCTTCTCCTTCAGTTAGGTATGCCTCATTTGTTTGGAGCTTAAAATCGATACTAGGTTGGATTAGAGTTACAACCAGGACTGCGCTCAATATTCGGTTCGTTGAAAGACTAACGAACTATTATGGAACATGCAAACTAAACATTAAATAGTACGAAGCATTTATGAGGATGGCATAATTATTTACAGCATCCAGCATAACTTATTAGTGATCTAAACAAAAATCTTGAATGAAAAGTAAAAGTAAAGTTTATCTTTCAGACCTCGCTATCTTTGGGCAGGTGATGAAAAATCCCAGCGAGATTCGAACCCAAGTGCTTAACCACTCTGCCACCAATGTACGTTGTTAACTGTATTCAGATTACTATGTTTACCTTTACTTACTTAAAAAAAAAGAAAAATTCCTTTTTTAGCTCCAGTTGAAAAAAAATGTATTTGAGGGAAATAATTTCCATTGATCACATAGAGGTAGAGATAAACAGCTCCCAACAGGTTGAGTGACATAGACCTTTAATACAGTTTTCTACGATAACATTTTGAATTTATTATCGCCTGATAACAACTGGGAGATACAGAAAGGTTTAAAGTAGATATACCACTTCACTAATAGCTAGTTTTAAAGCAGATATACCACTTCAGTAATAGTTAGTTTAAAAGAAGATATATCACTTCACTAATAGCTAGTTTTATAGTAGATATACTATTTCACTAATGGCTGGTACTCTGATATTATTAATGTATTCGCATTTAAATCGCCTAATTTATAATGATTCTAAATTGTATCTCAATACATGCGTCAGTCCAGCTGTTCGGGGGGGGGGGGGGTACCAAACATGTGTGTCAAGTATCTTAAGCCTTTATTTAGGTCTATGTGATTGTTTCTTTGTGTGTACGTAAGAGAGAGAGAGAGAGAGAGAGAGAGAGAGAGAGAGAAGTAGAGAATACATTAAGTATGAATCTGTTCTGTAACACAAACTATTTAATCTTAACCTTTAGTAGTTTTTCTTGTTGGCCCATGAGTCTCTCTCTCTCCAAGACTCTCTCTTTATCTATCTATCTATCTATCTATCTATCTATCTATCTATCTAATCTATCTATATCTATCTATCTATCTATCTATCTATCTATCTAATCTATATATATATATATATATATATATATATATATAATTCTTTTCTTCGCTCAACAGTTTGGACGAGCAAGAAGTAAAGGAAAGATCAATCTCTTATTTCTGTGGATAGTCACCACACGAAAAAACAAGAGGGGTGGGGGGGGGGGGGGGGGGGGGGAGAACACATATTCACAAAATAGAAGGGCCGGACCGTTGTAAGCAAGAAAGATCACTCATTATTTATTTCTAACTCACGTAAAAAAAAGGGGGGGGGGGGGAAAACAAGTAATCTACTCTGTAGTTACAATCGATGCGACATAGGCTCAGGAAAAAAGGAGGGGGGGGGGCAGAACAAGTATTCACCGGCCACTACAGATGGCTGTCTGGTCGTGCGGTTTGCGCACTGGACTGTCGTTTGGATTTATCGATAAACCCTGGTTCAAACCCTGCCCGCTCCCACCCCCCTTCGTCCTGCGGGAGGTTTGGACTAGGAAGCAGACTATCGTCAACTCTGGAGGAACATCCGAAACATGTAAAACATTTTACAAGCAACATTTTACAAACACTAAATAGCAGCGCCGGACTTAACCATTGTGACCAAGAAGTCATGGAAAGAGAACAAGTAATCTACTACGTATATTTACAGGTCACTAAATAGCAGGGCCGGACTTAACAATTGTGGGGCCCTATGCGAGTAGGGAAGCGGATTAAATTGAAATTTTAGAGTTTGTATTAGAATATAAATTCGTTTATGCATTTCATTTATTCTTTACTACGTACAAAATTACTTTACTTGCGTGTAGCGAAGTCATACAGTATATCATAATAATTCTGTTTCCTCAATAGCAAGAATTACCAAAATGTTTCTATCTATCTTTGAGAATTGTTGACCTCAGGTAACTCTTCATTAGTTTGAGGCGCGAGCTTCTTTCACCAGATTACACAATTACGGCTAGTGCACAATGACACCACAAAATGACAATTTTTGTCTATATATTTCCGTATATTTTAAGGACTTTTTCGTATATTTTGCAATTTCGGGAGATTTCCAGGAACTTCTGGTAACTTTGACAGGAGGGCGCAGGAAATTTGTTTTAAGTTTTAAAATGAATTAAATTAATAATTTATACACCTTGAATTAGCGCGGGTCCTATGAAAGTGCGGGGCCCACTGTGGTCGCATAGGTTGCAGTGGCCTAAGGCCGGCCCTGCAAAATAGCGGAGTATGCTACGCCGCTGGTCGACTAGTGTATATTTAAAAATAAACCAATGCAGTCCACAGACGACTACAGGTCACTAAACATTAAATATATATAATTCTCTTCATGGCTCAAAGGTTTGGGCTAGAAGTAAAGGAAAGATCACTCTTTTAGTAGAGACTAGAGTTACCCTACGAAAAAAAAGAGGTGGGGGGGGGGGGGGAGAAGTAGTATTGACCCGTCACAAAATAGCAGACCTGAGTTAACCGTTGTGACCAAGAAGTCATGGAAAGATCACTCTTTTTTATTTCTATCCCACGTAGTTGTAGCGGTGAAAAAAAGAGGGAAGCGAGGAGAACAAGTAATCTACTCTGTAATCACCCGTCACTAAATAACAGGGCCGGGCTCAACCATTGTGGGGCCCTATGCGAAACGGATTTCGGCCGGCCCTGCAAATTAACGGCGTATGGTACGCCGTGGGTCGACTAGTTAAATATAATGACGTTCCTGGGGGAAAAAAGTCCACTCGAGTCGTTCATTAATGTAAAATAACATTTTATTAAATTTGTAAAAAAACAACACATATCTCGTGCCAGGTAATGGACCTCATTCACCAATCGTAAACAAACAACATTTAGCCACGTGATTCTCTATCTCTTCTATACAAATTACGTAATACACAATGGTTATCACGTAAAAGTTTTTTTCGTTGTTTTATCAATAATTTTACGTGGCTAAATGTTTGTTTACGATTGGTGAATGAGGTCCATTAAATTATGAAACAATTAAAAAAAACACAAGTATAATATTTTAAAAAGTCAGTTCCTAGTTATCTTCAAATAATTTTGTAAACCAAACATTTTGTCATCGATAACAGTATGGGGATCGAACCCTAGGTATTCACGTTAGTTACTAATACTTTAGAACTTACATTACTCTTATTTCCGAATATCTCAATTTTTACTATAAATACCAGACATCCGCGTAATACTTCCTCTCCTGGCTTCCTTTTTATTTATTCAACACTCATTCAACACTCTTTCGCATCATATCACTTACACACCAAGTTGCAAACATGTGCTGCCAACTATAAATCAAGGTGTTCCTTCAACCCGTTCTAAGCAAATCATAGAAAAAGTCATAATTATAAATATTCAGTAAAATATAAAAAGTAGCTGCTATCGAAACATAAAATACAAACATAAATAATACTTAAATCTACACTTGTAAGAATGGCAATAAGGTATGAAACAAATCATTTCTGTTCTAAGTGATACTTGGAATGTCGCGTATGAAGCTTTTTTTGTCGTAGTTAGCGTTACATTCATGTTAATTAGAGTATGTCTAAAATGTGCTGTTAACAACTTTGGTATCAGAAGTAGGAATTTTAAAATGATATACACAAAACGAAACAAATAGGGTAAATGTTGATTTTAGTGAAAATGCTATTTGATTAAAACTAAAAATATCAAGTGAATGTCATGAAACAAAATGTACAAATGGGAATATGAAGCTGCTGAAGAAACGTTTAGAAACGAAAGCTGATTGGCTGTTTCCGATAGGAGTGTGTAACATTTAACACGATCAGTGCTAGATGTAACTACATTTTATTGGTCAACCAGTACTAGATATTAGGACAATGACTTGGACGACCAGTGCTAGACATTTGGACATTGACTTGGACGACCGGGGCTAGATACAAGGGCTTTGATTAAGACAACACTGCCAAACGGCTTGAAAGAAGGGTGTTAGAAATAAGATATACGGAAAGGGATTGCATGACAAGCAGTAAAAAAAAAAAAAGCACTACCTGATGGATTCAATCGTGTTTTGTTTCAGATTTATCAAATACAGTTTAGTGCACAATTAACGAGCTTTTATAACCCTGCACCCGCACCGACACTGAAGATGCGCACCAGCACACCGTTTAACACGAGGGATATACGACATATTGATCCTAAAGGATGGATTGTTTAGATCAGGCTGAAGTCATTTGTAGTGTAAGCTATAGGAGTCTGAGCTGTCTGGGACTATGAGCCGTCCTTCATGCTACCAGTGAACTGTATTGTGGACCTGGAGCGACAGTGTGTGTATCTGTGATCTGTGCTCATGTTTAGGTAGAAAAAGACTTGTAGAACTTAAGACAAGACTCAATGTATATTTTATAACTGTAAATACATACATGTCTACATTACCTCCTTTCGTTGAGGGCTTGCCTAGATTTACTACAGAGCAGTGGAAGTTTAACTGGGCGGGCGTTATCGACAACACCGATCAGCCACCGCGCCTACAGCATCCATAGTCATCCTTGTTCAAGTGGTATAGTCACGCGCCAACAGCATCCATAGTCATCCTTGTTCAAGTGGTAGAGTCACGCGCCTACAAGTCTTAAAACTCTTCCCTAACAACGAATTTGTGGCAAAAGTGAGCTCAATGTATTTATAGAAATGGCTTATAGATTACAGTTGGTAAGGAAAGAAGCATACACAGCAATTCAAATACCCTGAAACTACTGGCCTGAAACAAGTCAAAATGAAATAGTGGTTTACAAAAACATTGCTTGTAAATATCATGACATCACGTGAAACAAGATAAAAAAAATAAAAAAAATTACAAAAATGGAAGACTATTGCACTTTCTCTACAAAACATTTAATACAATTGTATAACTTTCGAAGAAATGAATATCCCCTCCCACCAAATTAGATCGTACAATTTTTAAGTAGGCTTTGAGCAAGTGCAGTGCCTAAGTATATCATCACATGGGCACACATAAATAAAACAATGCTACAGCAACGCAATTTACATCCTGCTGTCCAACTTTCGAAGAAATTGACAAAAAGGGTTTCCATAAGTTTGTTATATTTTTGGTCATTGTGCCTAGAATAAAATTCACACGAAATAGAAAGTATATTTCTTTCAAAGTACATATGAAAATAGTTTTGACACATTTTACATGCGTAGTGAAAGTTTGTATATAAATCTAGAAAAAAAATCCTTTATGCTAAGTATACATTATGTGCTTATTTAATCTCTTATTTGACAAATACGTGCCAAAAATTCTTTATTTTTGATATGATAATTTGAGATTTCAATCAAGCATAGATTGCAGTGTCTGAACTGGTCAGTAACATGAACTTCAAGCAATACTGTTTTGTGACATTAACTACATGGTCAAAAATTTTAAAATATAAACATGTTCCTATATGTATGCATGTAATGAAAGCGGCTGAATACAACAAAAATATATACATAATCCTATATACATACATAATATGGTATAATACGGTAGGAATATTATATTTGCTACCAGGGTGGCGGCGATAGGTTTTTGTTTGTTTTCTAATGTTTCTCCTCCCCATGCAAAGTTAACTTTATTCTGTAGTCTAAGATTTGAAAGAGCTAGCCTAGCTAGTCCAATAACTGCAACTTTTACATTCACCAATAGATAGTAGTTAGAATTACTAAATTTCTATAGAGACAATATTAAATGAAACTCTAATGTCTTAAAGGAAACAAACATCAAACTTTAAACTAAATTTCCCGAGACCTTTAGTATCTATAAATCTTACAGCAAGAAACAACCTATCAACTATATACCGGTACAAAAACAACACACATCTTTTCAAGATAAGTTCCCAGCATCAAACTGTTCCCAAAAAAAATTGGAAGTTTCCCGTTCACTTAAGTCTACTGAAATGTTAGACCGCTGAATGGTTGGCTTCATTTTGCTGTCACAGGTGTGAAAAGCTACGTCGATGTCTCTCGTTAAAAGAGATTGAAAATGTATTGACTTATTTAAATTGGGCAAAGCCTCAAGTCATTTTTTGTGGTAAGAGTTTTGAAACAAATATCTTCATTTTGGGCAGTTGTAGACTTGATGTAGAGTCTTTACATGACAAATATTCTGCGCCTAGTTCGATAGTGTACCCAGTCCAATATAGCTGCCAAATCTTTCCACAAGGGAACGCCATTAGTAGCGGGAGTGGTAGGCCTTCCGCATAGGTACGAATTTCGTATATATGTGACCCAGCCAGATCATGGTCACATACTTTGTGGAACTGTAGAGAGAAATTTGTTGAAGCAGTTAAAGGGATCTTTGGGACTCATTGGATTCCATGATTGATTTTTTTTTCAAAGGTAGCTAGTTTGTTGTATGAGGAATTCGTATTTAACTTTGGAGCAATTTTCAAATCCTAAGTGAAAGAAAAAGGGGGGGGGGGGGTCCAAGAAGCACATTGCGAAGCGAGCAAAAGGCTGACAACTTAAAATTTGGTTACACCTAGAACAAGATGGAAAGGATGACCCATGATAGGGAACAGTCAGTCATTCAGACTACTGTATAGATATAGAAAACATAAAAGGTTGAAACAACATAACGCTTCATATTTTGTTTGGGGGGGGGGGGGTTGACACAAAATTTCGGTGTAATAAATACAGCAGCACCAGGTTATAACAAAAATAACAAACAAGGCATTGCGAAATAATCAAGATGTTACGGCAACACATTCCTGAACAACTCTAGCACTGGATAAGCCAAGGATAAGCAATCAGTCAATCATAATTTAGTTCGTTTAGAATATACATAGAGCATAGAATATTTTTACTCGGGTGCTTATTGAACGAGAAATTAGGCTTATGATATTATTAAATATATCTAGCTTATATCGCTAACATCTTCTACATTAAAAGTATAAGTTTAACGCTCGTTGCAGAATACGGACCAGCACTAGAAGGAAAGAGTCTTTTACCGAGGACACGGTGAAACATATTCTTATTACTAAAACTAAGCAGTCATGCTGCAGTAGGCTTGAACCTTCAACTGTTCAAGAAATGGAAGTAGACTGGCATGATTATAAAGTTATATAAAGAACTAAACGTATGAAGAACTTGTGTAACAAGTGAAGGTGTTTGGGGTGATACTTGTTCACATGCAACGCCGGGCCTTATGATAAGAGTCTTGAGATCTATATACTTAGGCACAAGCAACAATAATGAGAAAAAAACAGTATTAACAAAAACAATGTACCGAAAAATCGGTCTTTATATGATTATGTCTTTCTCCTTGCGAGTTTTCCCATCAACTGGAAGACCATATTGGTACTCTCTCTGCACTTAAAAATAGTTAGCAATTCATTTGTTAGTTCCCCTTTCAGAGCTTGTGATCAATAGGGCAGATGATGTAAATGTCATCTGTTTCTGTGGCCTACAGTTAACAAGGATGTCACGTGGCCAACACAACGACCTACCGCCTTTACTTTTCCCCAACTAATGTCAAGTACCCATTAGAGTTGGCTGCACGTCTAAAGATCCCGAAATTAAAGTTCCCAGTCTTCACCAGGATTCGGACCATGTATCTCCGATTCGGAAGCCAAGCGCTTTACTGAACAGCCACCGCGCCTACAGAAATTCATTTAGGGATAAAAAAATAAATAAAATAGTCCAGGAAGTTATAAAAGAAGCTCTACCTCGACCTTTAGGTTTAAAATTTTATTTTTTTGGTGAATTTGGTTGCCAATCGAAAAATAACAGTACAAAAGATAAAAAAATATTTAACATCAATTTAAATAAATCAAAATCGTAGGAAACAAAGTAGTATCAAGATAATGTTAAAAATATAAAACACCAAGTCTAAATTGAGTGTAACAAAGTGAAGGTATTTGTACCTCTTCTATAATAGTATTTTCAGTCATTATTCCAAGCTGCATTGTTAAAAGTGAAATGTCGTGGGTTTGAATTTGTTGCTGCCCAAACTTGTATCTACCTAAACACCATGGTGTGGCATAACGTGCACTAACAAAGTACGTTTTAAGTCTTTCTAAGTATAACCACACGATTTATCTGTGTTTGAAATATAAACATTCATTAAGAAAATATTAAAAAAAAAAAACTCACACGAAAAGTTATGGGTATGAATAACATTCATAACCTGTCCCTATAACAATATCTGTTGCAACAACCTCAAAGCCTGGGAAACTTAACACCTGGTTGAATGAATTACTGGTAGATTTAGTGATATGTCAAACTGCAGGTACTAATTACATTTATTATCATGTAATAGTATCTAGATTAGAAATCCACGTGAATGCAAGAAATCTTAAAACGAGGCTATAGAAAGTGTGTTTTCCGTTCCAAAATAGTTTACACTTAGGTTACATTTCAAGAAATGTATCCATACGCCTTGGACATGCTTAGGAAATAAGATGTCGTAATATATTTCCAGTATTTTCATTGCACTACTTTTTATTTCAACACGTAAACAATCACGCGCACATTAAACTCTTGTTGTGATCCAATGCTACGAAATGTTTTGACGCTGTGCACGTGGATAGAATTTGTATAATAGGCTTTGAGTTCTCTTTGGCGAACATAAGGTCACTATTGCAGGTGGACTAGAGTTGTCCAGCCTCTCCTGTTGATCTTTTATGAAGATGTAATGTGGCCAGCACAATGACCATCGGATTTAAATTTGTCAGAGTACCTCTTGGAGTATTATGAGATCAGCCACTTCAAACTCTGAACATCTTGACAGGTCGACTAGAAAGTAATATCTCAAAGTGGTACACGTTATGGTGCATGTTTTTAAGCCATTCTCTAAGCACTTATTTATCAAAGTATAAGACCTAATGTTCACAACGAGGCCTTAACTATGTTAAAGAAGGCACTTTTTTCAAGAGGCATAATCAGCCCCTGCTAATGAAACACAGTATAATTACTCAATACTTTTTTCCCTATCTGCTTATACTCTATCGTCACATTTTTTCCCTGAAGAATGAAATTTTTGCGCTCTACAAAGGGGTAAATGTTCTTGAAGACATCGCAAGGAGTGTATTGATACTCCAAGAACGGCACTAAAGGCCGATCCTTCAAGTGGTCAAAATCTCTGCTGACGCAGGTGGTGGGGTCGTACATGGTCGTACAGAAGTGTTCCACCTTCCTAGGCACCGGTGCTATGATGTCTTCAAAGGGCCGGTAAGTCAGCGGAAAGATGTCTTCCTTGCGGAAGACGATCCGGTGCTTCTTGATCCTCGACAGTGCCCAGATGTACTCGGCGTTTTCCGTGAAGAAGAAGATGTCGATGTAAGGTGTCCGAAGGAAGTCATCTCCCTTCAGAAGATTGTTTTTCTTAGAGAAAAACTTGTACATCATGTAGCTTCTTGTATCCACGTCGTAGTCTGGAATACAATGAAGTATCTGTGGAAACATGAGGAAAATAGTCACATTGAGAATTTTAGCACTCGAGGCAAATCTAAAAGTAATTTTGGTCAATTAACTTTGAAAACTTCGATTTGGACTTCAAAAGATGTGTTCATGAAGTCATGACTTGTTATTAGGTTTTTTATAAGTATTTTTCAGTTTTTATATACTGACATTTAAAAAATAGAAATAGGAAAATCCCTTTTTTTTTTCAATGAAAAGCTTTTTGAAAAGACTTACGTTTAAAAACGTTTTTTTTTTGTCACTGTCATTTGGTCAAATTTTCTAGCATCGTACACAGGTTTGCTTATAGTGAGAATTTGAAACAAAAAGTTTTGTGAAGGAGTTTATATATATATACATATACATATATTCAGAACCATGACTTATGACCAAACGTAGTTTTAATAAATATGACTTAAAGAAATAGTGAAACAAATAATAGTGAAACAAATAATAGTGAAACAAATAATAGTGAAACTGTTGATAGGACCTACTTTCACTCATTGTATTTATTCACCAGGAAAAAAAAAGTAGTAAACAAAATCATTTATTTTGCATTGTGAGACTTCACTAGAAGTAAATTGTAGTAAGGGAAGTCTCTATAAAGGTTTATACGGTTTATATTTTTAAAAAAGTAACTGTCCGAATTTCAAGAAAATTGTATTCTACATATTTAGCTGGTTTAGCGTTTAACCAAATTTAGGGGGATGGGGAGGAGTATTTTAATTTGGTACCCCTTTCAGATCTTGCGATCTATGGGATCAGATGATGTTAAGTTCATGTTTCAATAGCTAATCATTTACGAGGGTATCGTGTGTTCAGCACAACGACCAGCCGCCTTTACATCCTCCACTAAGAGTGGAGTGGTTCAAGGTCGTCCTAAAAATGTTGCATCGAATTCAAGTCTTCAACGGTATTCAAACACGTGACTACTCTGTTCGGAAGTCAATCGGCCACCATGTCCCCCTTTTTATTTTAATTAAAGCCTTTTTTTTAAGTGGTAGTGAAGGCTTCACTAGACTTGTGCTATCTTATGCATTCATTCTGAAAAGGATACTAAAGCACGAAGAAGATATAGATTAGATGTATAATGGTCACCTGTTTGACCCGCAACCAATCAGATCCGTTCATGCAGAGATCCATGTCATCGTCCCAAGGGATGACACCGTGATGGCGATAGGATCCCAGCATTGTCCCCTCACACAAGAAATAGGTCACGTTGAAGGTCGTCATAGCCAAATGGAAGATTTTATAGGTCAGTCGAAGCTGGCGTTGCATCGCCGAGGACATGGGCGGCTTGAAGGGTGCATATCTGGGGATTGTATCAGTAACATTTTAAAGGGATTTACGCTGCTGAATGTGGATAAACTCTCGTGTGATTATACTTAGTTACATTAGTGTAACTGCGCAAAGTGGAAAGAGAGAGAGAACGAGGGAGAGAGAGAGGAGAGAATAAATCAAATGAAAAGAGAAACATACAAAATAAAGAAGAGAGAGATGGAATGAAATAGAACAAGAAAAATATTTTAAAAAACATAAAAAATGATTTTTAAAAAATTCAACAACGGGGAAGAACCCCGTCCTTAAAACTACATCCAACAATAATGTACTAGTTATTTCCCATCTTTGGTATCAAACAAAATAATTAATTACCAATAATTGATTGACAAATTGAGTATTTTTGTTTATTGATTTGTATTTTGTTAGGTACAATAAATAACTGTTTAAAGTATCATCTGGAAATAGCCTTAACAATTATTTAAGGGGACTAAACCCAACAAATATAGCCATATTTGTGAATACTAAAGTAATAGTTTCCTTGTTGCTATGAAACAAAATAATGAACAAAAGAGAGACAAAGAAGCAAATAATACACATAAAAACATATTACAATAAGAAAGAGAAGACCAGAGAACGTAGAGAGAACAAAGCAAGAGAGAGAGAGAAAGAAAGAGAGAGATAGAGAATGTGTGTGCACTTCTATGAGAGTTTCCTACTGCACATCAGTGAAGAGACTTACTTCATATGAATGAGACTGACGTCTTCTTTGGATACGCCATACACATCAGCATGTTCCACAAGCTGGGAGAAATAGTGGTCATCGTAAGCAGGGAGGTTGTCCAGAGTGGCGACAAGTTTGGCCCAATCCACTGACTCTATCTTGGCCTGCATAGAGAGGGAAGAGGAGAGCCAGTCATCACAGAAACTTGCGACGAAATAGAAACAAAACCAAAATGTTCGGGCCGTGTTACAAGGGAAATGTTAGCATGGGAAATATAAATATCTACATCTGCCCGTGTCTGTCTGCGTGCATGTATCTGCCTATCTGTGTCTTTGTGCTTGGCTGTCTGCTTGCCTGTCTGCCTACCAACTTACCTACTTATCTATCTATCTACTTACCTATCTTATCTTATCTATCCATCCATCCGTATATAGGCCTATATATATATATATATATATATATATATTTGAAGTAATATATATATTTAATCATCTCTTACATTATTGTTAAGTAAGTATTGCAGTATCACGGCAACTATGTCATTGTTGGGCCATTCATCATTGGACTCACTGGACGCCATCTTGGGCAGAACTACTTGTTCACAAAACAAGACGCATAACTCACAATGACTAAGGACTATAACTCACAATATATCAAGTATTAACAATTCTATATAAGCTTCGAATGTAATATATAAATTGTCTCAACTTATCGAACTCAACAAGCACATCCTTGTGCTTCCTGTAGGTCAACCTCGAACATTGATAGGCCATATATTCTCTTCATGTTAAGATTCTACAATGATAGCTATTCTCTTCATCTTAAGATTCTACAATGATATATCTACCTGTATTGCCTCGCACGTTATTTTCTCGCCCAGTTCTACTGGGTATCTGACTTCCTCCAAATAAAACATCTGAATGATCTGGCCAGAGCTGAGGTGGAACCAGGAGGCCGGGATGAAGAAGTAACCGACCAGGTTTCTTGCAGGGGTGACGAATGCCAGGGTCAAAAGACACAGGAGCACAATAGCCAGAACGCGTAGGATGAAAATGGCTTGTCTCCTGAACTTCGGCCGGACGCTGACCAGACGAGGAAGCTTCCTGTACAGACGTCTCACCCGGTGGAGCCGGAACATTTTCCTCGCTTATTTACGACGTTCTGTGAAGAGAACAAAAAAACTTGGTTGTGACAGAAGGCCTCAACTAAATAGTTGTGACAGAAGGCCTCAACTAAATAGATGTGACAGAAGGCCTCAACTAAATAGCTGTGACAGCAGAAGGCCTCAACTAAATAGTTGTGACAGAATGCCTCAACTAAATAGTTGTGACAGAAGGCCTCAACTAATTAGCTGTGACAGAAGGCCTCAACTAAATAGCTGTGACAGAAGGCCTCAACTAAATAGCTGTAACAGAAGGCCTCAACTAAATAGCTGTGACAGAAGGCCTCAACTAAATAGCTGTGATAGAATGCCTCAACTAAGTAGCTGTGACAGAATGCCTCAACTAAATAGCTATGATAGAATGCCTCAACTAAATAGCTGCGACAGAATGCCTCAACTAAATAGTGTCTACATCACATTACATAAACAAATCATTTGAATACATTGAAGTCATAATCATTGACATGAGCAATTAATAATTAAATTGGAATAATTTCATTTTTATACCGCAGATTAAGAACATTATCAGATTTATTAGGTCCTGTTATGTCATTCGTATATGTGATGCTATATTATGCGACGCCTACATTATGTGATCCACTATCACGTGATCACTATATTAGGAAACATCTATTATGTCATCAATATTTTAAGCGATAAAATCACAGCAGTGGAGGGGGGTGTCAACATTATCAAATTATCAAGCGTATCGCGACATTATCCACTTATCAAGTGTATCACGACTTTAACTTATCAAGAGTATCACGACATTACCAACTTATCAAGCATATCACAACTATATCAATGTTATCAACTTATCAATTATAATAAATATCATGTTATTATAAACCTATCAAGTGTATCACATTATTCATTTATCAACTTATCAAGTGTATCATGCTATCACCAACTTATTAAGTTTATCATGACATAATCAACTTGTCAAGGGTATCGTGACATAATCAACTTGTCAAGTGTATCGTGACATAATCAACTTATCAAGTGTATCACGACATTATCAACATAATCAGCTTATCAAGTGTATCGCAACATTATCAACTTATCAAGCGTATTACGACATTATCAAATTATCAAGTGTATCACGACATTATTAACATTATTAACTTATCAAATGTATCATATTATTACCAAGTTATCAAATGTATCACGGCATTATCAAAATTATCAACTTATCAAGTGTATCGCGACATTATCAATTTATCAACTGTATCTCGATATTATCACCGTTTTGTTTTATACACACACACACACACACACATCGTCAGAATTAATCTGATATAAACACAAAAAAAGTTCGGAACGAAGATTTAGATGAAATAAAGGTTCTTTTTAACAAAATAGGCTAATGTAGAAAATACTGTGATACTTAATAATGTCTAGGTAATGGTTAATATAAAACAAGTGTATCTAATCAGTTTTAAAAAATACATAGATTCTGTTTTTAGCCCGAGTTTTATTCTTGAAAACTCACTTCATGTGATTTCCAAGAGCCGTGTGGAAGTTCTCACAATACTGCTCCTTATGGCTGGTGTAACCAGTACAATGACTAATTCCTCGTTAAAGCTTGTGTTGCCAATACAATGATCCATTGCTCATTGAAGATTGTTTGGCCACCACAATGTCTGACTGACTCATCATGAAAGCTTGTGTTGCCAATACAATGATCCATTGCTCATTGAAGATTGTTTGGCAAGCACAATGTCTGACTGACTCATCATGAAAGCTTGTGTTGCCAATACAATGATCCATTGCTCATTGCAGATTGTTTGGCCAGCACAATGTCTGACTGACTCATCATGAAAGCTTGTGTTGCCAATACAATGATCCATTGCTCATTGAAGATTGTTTGGCCAGCACAATGTCTGACTGACTCATCATGAAAGCTTGTGTTGCCAATACAATGATCCATTGCTCATTAAAGATTGTTTGGCCAGCACAATGTCTGACTCGCGAAAGCTTGTAATGCCAGTACAATGTCAAACTCCTCAAATAAAGTGTAGGCTTTCTCCAATAAACCTCAACTACTCATTAAACCTGGGTAGACATTGGCCTTTATAAAATATTCCATTTTTTAAAAGTTTATACCGGCATTAAACTTGAAAGCATAAATTCGATAGCCAATCACTACATCACGCAGTCATTCCAAGACTAGGGCCCCTGGTCGTCGTGACCCACATTTTGAGACTTGTTGGCGAAAGCAAAAGTAACAAATGCCTTGCGTCATGTTCTATGACGCAGTTCTTAGTCCCAGCAAGAAAGAAGAACATGAAGAACAGGATTGACGATTTTCTCTGCCTCTCGCAGACCCCTGAGTTTAAGTTTGAACTAAGCAAAGTTTGAATCAATCGGACAATGGCGCTTCCAATAGTTTTTTTTAATCTGGATAGCCTCCGCCATGCTGTGGCCAGGTCAGAACGTCTATGTGATCAGAAGACTTTTGGAGGATTTCACCCATTATTCCCTAATCTAGCCTTTGAATGGTCATTCGGTAGTGAAGGCGTACAGATGACCAGCTAGATATACTCTTGTGTCATGACTTAAGCATCAAATGCCCCCGTCTTCATAACAGTTTAGCAAAGCAACGTTTTCATTTCTTGGAGTGAATATCGTTTAATATGTCACAATCTGTGGGAAGTTTGGACCAATAGCTCGTTGCTCGTCATAGGTCTCTACGGGTTGTGACGTTGCAGGTCAGTGTTCAGGCCTTCCTGTAACGATTGGTCTCGGTCATACTCACGTGATGGCGTAAACATGCTTCTATTAAAATGGTATTATTGCTTGTCTATGTGCTATCACCCGGAAGTAATTCAGATAGTGGGACATGTTTGTCCGTTGAAGTATTTGAACAAAAACATCGTTGGCAGGCGCGCTCTTTCAACGAAGATAATTGTATTCTGATCCGTTGTTTGATATTGATAGGGAAAACATTACCGGGGAGGGTGATAGGGCAATTATCTGTCAATCCTATCAAGAACACTACTGCTTCATTGATTACCAAACTGGCAGCCACTGGCAAAGAAAATTAAACTTGTAATTTGCTAATGATAATGTTTTTCAATAGCCAAATGGACGTCTGGATATCTTCATGGAGACAATCCCCACATGTGAAATAGTCTAATACGCACCTTGTATATAAGAGAACAAAGTTAGTTTTGTGATTGGTGGATTTAACTTGGAACTAATAGTTCGCAGTGACATTAGCCATGTATTGGGGATTTTCCCTCTAAAAGTGGATCTCATTACTCTGCTGTTTGTTGACACTCTATTGAGACTTCATTAAGGTTGTTCCGTTTTATTTTATTCAAGCAATACAATGTACTGGGAGAGGTTAGGGTTAGAAGAGGAAGCGATATGAAGAACTATGGGGGCGGTATAATGTCACTATCTGAGACAAAACGGAGACTACTTTTATTTTTACAAAGCTTCTATCTGTCTGTCTGTCTGTCTGTCTGCTACACGTTATTTCTCCAACACGAATCTTGTTAGAATTTTTCAAAATTATTTTTTGTACCTGACAAAACAAGAATCAATCTAAACAAGTTTACAATGGTAGCACAATGATGCTATAACAAATTACAAAAAAAATCTGCATTGCCGCGCAATCTTAACAACAAGCATTTCGTGAGAGAACGACCATTAAATCGGACATAGGATTCAAAACGAGCTTAAGGGAATGATGGCATCAGAAGTAAAAGGAAAAGTTATTGATAAAATCAAACTTGCTTAATATGTTTCTGTCATCCGTGACTGCAAGCCATAAAGAGCAGATGCCCCTAATATATTTCATTTTTTTGGAGCTATCCGATTGAAATTCAAGGAACAAAGAGTCAGACAAAGAGTACGACGCAAGAAATACAAGGTTACAAAGACAGTTTGTGAGGAAACACAAACTCAAAATCGGCCCCCGAAGTGGTCCACCCAGGCAGGTAAAAAGGCAGGTTTCAAAATTTTCAGAAAGAATATCAGAATGAAATTCTAACAAAGGCAAATGACAGAGAAGAATGGAGAAAGAAATTTGACCGATCTTGTGTGGTGACCCAACGGTCCAACAGACCAAGTGAAGGTGAAGTTGGATGTGAACCTGGCCTAGCTGATGTCATATAATGATTATCTAAAAAATCTAATTGTTTTGTTAAAAGTCAATCTCTTATTTAAAGCCTCTAGAGAAAAAAAATGTTTCCGTAAAAATAAAGAAATTCCTTTAGTTAAGTGTATTGGGTGCTCACTAGTGTGTTGCAGTTCACGCGATAATATGAAAAACTACTGATTAATTGTTATTTTAAATTATGTTTCTTTTATATGCATATTAAATAGATTTTTTTTTTTTAAGTAAACTTTCTTTTTTGTAAATTTAGTAGTTAGTTATTTATATAACTTAGCAATACATTTGTAAAAAAAAATAATAATTTGGACAAAATCCTAAAATCGTTTGCATAAATGTGTTTAAAATATGGTAAATAGTTATCTCCCTTACTAAAAAGCCTGCCGTGTTTGTTACTATTAATAGTGAATAAATGTAAAAATGGTATATTTTATGAAAAAAACTGATTCCATTGTTGATTTTAAAAATTACATTTTTCGCTTTCAGAAAAGAAAAAAAGCAACCGTTGCATCAGAAATTTGAAAGGTCTAAAATATCATGATTTCGGATTTTCAATATATTTTCTAGTTTACGAGATCTAAACTGGACGGACGGACGGACATACAGACCACACAAAAGTAATAGCGTCTATTCCACTGTCGGGGGCCGCTAAATATTAACCAATTAATTAACCGACTATCGGTAATTAATTATTTTGTTTGGTATCGAACAAGGCAAAGAAATCGTACTTGACAGATGTGGTGGTATAAGTTGAATTAAATGTTTGATGAGGCTTGAGCCCTGACTAGACACATTTTGTATGTATTTCAAAAGCGATCACGTTAACCCCACCCCCCTCCTTTTCCTTTTACCAACTGGTCCAGACAAGTGATATAATCATAGCGCATTGAGAAAAGTAAACGCATGAGATTGCGCTTAACAAAACAATTGGTAGAAAATTTTCTAATCGCATACATTTATTATTGTTGGTCTAAATCCATTACTAATTTAATTACATAACTGATCCAAACTAATTAATACAATTACACTTAATATAAGCTTTTTTTTAAAAAGTATTTTTATGTTTGCCTTGTTCAAGAAATAATGTACAAAGACTTTGTGTTGCAGTAACCTTGCCTTATTTCATCCTACTTTAACACCCCCCACCCCCATATTTATAGAATAATAGCACTCGATTGTATGGAACAAAGTAGCGATCTTGTGAGTGTAGTGAGATGTGTGTTATATCTCTATGTACGAATCCATTCTTAAGGTTCAACCGCTGAGACGTATATCCTGAAGATTTTCTTGTTTCGGACGTTCCTTGAAGATTATGACGTCCTAGCCTAAACGTCCATCAGGATGACGGGATGGCAGCTGTGGCTGTGTTTGAACTCGGGACTATCGTGCCGACAAACTGGAGCGCATACCACACCACAAATCCCTAGGTAGGCCTATAACAAGACATACCAAGTTCAGCAGCCAACCTGGCCACACTGACCTAACCAGGATTAAAAACAACATCTGTCATTATAATAATTGAACTATATTTGTATTTGAAATCTGGACCTACAGCAGATGTTAACAATAGGATGGTACACCAACACACCTCGAAGTTAAGTCCCAGTGGTTCTAAAAATCTTTCGAGAACATCAAGTTTAAAAGTAGCTTTACTTTGCTTCGTGGTGGAATAGTCAGAACCCTTACCTTATTTCTACAATTCAGACACTACCTTTTTTATACGCCCAGGCATCAGTTGTGGCCCTTAAGAATAAATCATTTTTGTTTCGCCTCCTCCAGAAAAAACTGTCAAAAAGAGAGACAACAACTTTGTCTGTCATGTGTGGCAACTGGATCTGTCTAGTTGCGTGAAAAACTGCACTCAACCCTAATCTTCGGGACTGAAGACAGTTTCTTCTTTGCCATCAAGGATTATTTATGTACCTAATTATTATTTTTTTTTTTTTTGCGAGAGTACTATATATTAAATGTTAACTTTTTTTTTTGTCATAGTCAAATTTTCGGAAGAAAATCAAAAGTAAATTGCAATCATCGCCATAAGTCAAAGTAGCTACTTGGAAAGTGATGAAAATGTAGGGAAAAAAAGTCGATGTGAATGTTAGGACTAGTGTTCCAAACGGACCAACTCGTATTAAATATGTGTGTGTGTTTACTTCGAGTTCATATTATTCTTTATATATGGGACAAAAGAGTGGTTCGGTGGTCGAAAGATAGAACGATTGGCTTCCAAACCACGAATCTTGGGTTCGAATTTCGGTGCCGACAGGAATTTTCAATTATGGAATTTTTAGGACGCCACTGAGTCCACTCAATTCTAATTAGTTGTAAATGCTGATGGTCGTTGTGCTGGCCACATGACACCCTTGTTAACCGTCGGTCATATGAACAGATAGATCGCAAGGTCTGAAAGGAGTACTTTACTTTTTATATGTATCGTATAAAAGAGCTGGCTGAAATGACACTTTATGCAATAAAAACAAAACTATTCTTGAAACAGCTTACAACTGGATAACTCTACTGCTTTCCTTCAGCATTATCAATTACAGGGCATAAAAGTTGCTAACTGAAAAAAAAAGATGGACCGACACATCCAGGTACATTGATAACGATTGTTGCCGATAATAAAAACATTCATTTGTATATAATGTCCTTGTAGAAGTTTACCCGTGTAGACGTCACGTGTTGTGGACTCATTGATGGTTTCTTATGCGTGTAGACCATAGACGTCATGTGTGTTGGACTCTGAAGGTTTCTGCGCTACACAGATAACGGTGTGGTTTGTTCGTCCCCTAACTGTACTTATAATACTGCGTTGTGAAAAGACATTTGTTCGCTAAGCCTAGGGCTACGATAGTTAAAGTATAACTAGTGAACTTACTGAAGGACTCTCATCGAGATCTAGACTCTTGAGATATATACGACTTGAAACTTAGTCTAAAAAGTCTACTTTACTAGTCTCTACTACTTTACTTACTATTTGATTTATGAGTTTAAACTTAAAGTAAACTTAAGATCCTTCAAAAGATCATTTAAAAGATTATTCGAAAAGTTTAATGCGTGAGCGTCACGCTAAAAGATGACCACGGGAAATCCGCAAGATAATACAGAAGAGTTTCGGGAAAGCATAAAATAACTGTTAGAAGGGCGAAGTATTTACACAAATGTAAAAGTCACATTTTTGAAAGACCTTATGTTAACCTTAACACATTGCGACCACAATGAAGATAGTGAAATAGTAGGGACAATTGTTTTTTACCGGTCTAAGATTTCAAGTAAGAGACTGACAATCAACACAAATACATTAGCGGCTCTCCTTGCATGGCCACCACAGACTACAGTGACTTAGACTAAAAGTTAATGTACGTCAAGCAGATTCTTCAAGCTTTCAAATCAAAATGGGATGGTACAGTCAAACTAAAATGTGATGGTACATTCAAACTAAAATGGGATGGTA
This sequence comes from Biomphalaria pfeifferi, assembly GCA_030265305.1. Taxonomy (NCBI): domain Eukaryota; kingdom Metazoa; phylum Mollusca; class Gastropoda; family Planorbidae; genus Biomphalaria; species Biomphalaria pfeifferi. Next base: position 206,442 of record JASAOG010000047.1, read on the forward strand.
CAGTCAGACTAAAAGGTGATGGTACATTCAAACTAAAATGGGATGGTACATTCAGACTAAAATGGGATGGTACAGTCAAACTAAAATATGATGGTACATTCAAACTAAAATGTGATGGTACATTCAAACTAAAAAAAAAATAAAAAAATAATGTCTTTTATATAGTGCTACTTTCATGATTGTTAAATAATAGCATGCATGTTCCAATCTCATTTAAGGGGTGTATCTGGGAGTAGGTTTTCATGCTGCCTTTAGGCGCTCAGTAAACACAACTCTGCTCGAGTCGGGTGTCGAACCTCGAGCCCCCTTCAAGTACAAGCGTACTTGGCCACTTGACTACGCTTCCCACTAAAATGGTATGGTAAATTCAAACTAAAATGTGTTATTGTAGAATTTTATTCCTTATTCAAGATGTTGTTTTTTTTTTTAATTACGTAAATTAGAAAGTTGATTAATGGAAGAAACAATACGGGCTCGAATGTTTGTAGGCCTACGTTCTGTTTGTGGAGAGAGAAAAAGTTATCAACGTATTTTCTTGTATATTTTTAGCCCCACTTATAGATCAAGATGTATGAATCTTACAGGCTTCGATGTTCTTCCGTTATCTGTTCAACAAGTAGTCTACCATTTTAAAAGAACATGCATCATGCGCACGAGCGGGCATTATTTTAACTCACGTTTATCTTACACACATAAGCGAAGATTTCGTTTGCCATACTGTAGCTATACTAGTATGTGTAATGAATAAATTGTAAGAACAAATGTCCTACTACTAATTATTATTAGGCCTATTATTACTATTATAGCCTAATTTGACCATTAAAAAATCATGGCTACATAGCATAATGTGCTCTTAGGTTGATTTAGATTTATATTAGTAGGTAGTATATTCCAAATAGCCTAAACGTACACCAGCAGCAATATGTCTAAAATGACGTTTTGTTGATAGATCTATATCTGCACTGAGTATTAAAAAGGCCAGGCTCACGGTGATAGGTCATGTCTATAGACTTCACTGAGTATTATAAAGGCCAGGCTCACGGTGATCATGTCTAGAGACTTCACTGAGTTCAACAGCTTGGCCCTTTGTTCCCATTATGACCGAGATCTAGTTATTGAATTTTGTTTTTTGTACTGACACAAACAATAGGCCTACATAATCTTGTGTAGTTCAGTTCTAATGAGTTCTATAAAAATAAAATGGATCGAACTCTTTAAAAATAACGAAATAATGAAGTTTGACTTTAAAATAAATTGTTTGTTTGTTTGGCGTGTTTCGGATGTTCCTTCAGAGTTGAAGATTATCATTATGTCATTGTTATACACCTTAGCCCATACCTCCCACAGGACGACTTGTGGTGGCAGCGGAGTGTTCAAACTCGGGACCATGGGAATGTCAGTCCAGAGCGCACTCCATACGACAATGCATACATCTGAAGTTCGATGTGGAATAAATGAGTGTCTATTACTCATAATTAGCCGTGAAGTAAAATGTATAGGCCTACGACTATGCGTGGGATTCGACTTAATAAATCTACCTAGATCTAGTCTATATCATCTACAATAATCTACATTTGAAGTCTAAAACTAGCTGGGACATGTTCGACAATCGGTGAACTATAAAAGTAAAAGACAAACCACTCAATTAAATATAGATATAGATCTACTTACTTTGAGTGTAGTATTTTATCCAGATCTTTTTTAGATATCCTTTACCAGAAAGAATTGTATAATACTAGCATACTTGAACTGAGTTGTCTCATTAGACCAAAGTATTTACTCGTCTGTTATCAATATTATAGTGTTTCAAAAATACACTAGATTGTGCGTAAAACAGAACCCAGATGTATATAGGCTAACATTCTTTTACTACCTCATTTTTTTTAGAATTATTCATTATAAGTGACAATAGGCCTGTAGATTGTGTAGACATGTGCATGTTTTAATAATTCAAAGCCGTTTCAAAGCGGCAAAAGATAAATACGCTTTGGGTTTAGATAGATTATAGCCGTTATTGTTCTCACGACTATTTCCTATTCTAATTTGTTATCAACGAGAGTAAAAAGGTCTGCGATGACATTATAAGGGGAAAAAAGAGAATTTACTCTGCTCTATCAAGGCAGATGAGTTATTTATGCAAATTATGATTATCATTTCTGTGTTTAACACTTGAAAATAGTAATGTCAATATAAAAAAAATTGACACACTGCAGACAATATATCAAAAGTTTTGCAGTGTTGAAAAGGGGATAACCCTGTCCTGATATTACAAAAGAAACAGAACGAAAACAAAGCCCCCTAAGAGGCCACTATGTATTTATCTCTGTCATTCGAGAATCAGACTGGTCTCAGCCACAACACATTCTGTGTACAAGTTTTTTTGTTTTTTTTGGTTTGTTTTCATTTTAACGGTGGGGGGGGGGGGGGGGGGCTGTTAATCTCGTTTTCCTTCTCAACAAGCATAGGCACTAGTGGGGTGGGGTGGCGGTGTGCCTGAAGTGAAGTGGTAGTACCAAGCAAAGCATTGTTACAATTCACTTCGCACAATGCATCGATCTTCATAACCATTACCGATATACCGGGTAAACAAAAAGTACCGGTATTATAAGTTTGTATAACCCCAGTATATGAAGACTTTATAGTTGTTGGTTTTTTTTTTTTCAAATTCTAAAAATGTTTCATGACCCGCCAATAAGTACTTTAAGAATAACAAACATTAAACATGTATATATCAATACAGTAGCGACTGACAGCCATCATAAATGTATTCTGTGATGGTTACAAAAATATTAAGAAATTGCAAAACATGTAATTCACCTTTACCTGTGTTGAATGTGGACGGGAATGTCTCGAGAGTAGGGATCCACAGTCACATGAAAAAATTGTTTCGAAATAGTGATCTGAATTGAACAATGGCCTGCTCTTTTAAATATTTTAAACATTAATGTACGATTTCTTATTGTGATGCATTAATGCTAGAATACTTAGATCTAGTGAGAAATACCTAAGGTGGACAACCCTTGAAAACAGAAATAGAACTGCAACACGTGTTGGCCTACTTAGTAGCCCACTAGCAGAACTGAAAGAGCAGTTAATCAAACTATGAACCTTTTTTTTTCCATTTGTGACCAGTGGGTGGGGAGAGAACAGAGGAGAGGTTCAGTTAAAAAAAAAACCACAACTTTCTAAGCGTGTTGCGGGTATCTGAACCTCGTGTCGCGGATCTTTGGCTGGCTTTTTTTTTTTTATATGTGTCACCTACGCGCGTGTGTGTGTTTATGTGTGTGTTGTAACTAGACTCTTTACCTGTTTCCATTCGACTGCCCCGACTAGGTCTACCCCTTCCCCACCCAACTTCCACCCAGCCTTGTAGTTCTTGTTTCTCTGTTGTCCCTTAGCTCTCCCCCCCCCCCCCCTCCCTTCCCACGTTTGACACAATCTTGGTCGTCTGCTGACGACGCGGGCCACCCGAAGAAGACAGAAGAATTTTCAAACACGGTGAACGACCTCTATGTGTGACGCGTAGGTGCCAGGAGGGGAACCTGAATTATTCAGGCGACTAATCCCAGGGCCTATGACGCATTACTTTTGGCGTGATCTCTCAATTATAATTAGAACTGACTGTAAACTCGTGGCACGACAACTCTTGGAGAATCGTGACGTTGACTCCAATGAGCGTGTGTGTGTGTGTGTGTGCGAGATAGACCAATCGTGATAGGAAGCCTGAAGACTATCCTGTAACGTCGCAGTCTGTGGGCAGTTTAGACTAATACCTCGTGGCCACGTCACAGGTCTGGTTTCGGTGTATGTAAGGCGAAGGGAGTGCTCACATTGGCGGTGTTTGACCCGTAAATCTTTAGTATTCCGGTGAATCTTGTTTGGGTAAATAAATCATTTAAAAAAAAATTGAACACACTTTAAAGACACACTATTTCAATAACAGATATGTGAAAGTAGACTTAAAGTGAAACTCCGATGGTTTTGACAATGTTTGATAAAATATGTGTTTTGATTTACAGATAATGAATGTATTATTCTTTTTTTTATTTGCAATAATAACTTAGTAATTGATGTTATTCTGACGTAATTTTCCTGCGCATCCAAAAACAGTCTTATCTTCTTATCTTATATAATACAGACGTTACTTCAAAAAAGAAGATGATTACGTCCTACGCGTTATGCATTTAGTCATGCATATTAACCAATGACTTAATTTCTGCCAAGTCACTGGTTTTCCTGGCTAGCTCAGGCAACCCATTCCATGCTCTAATAGCACTAGGGAAGAAGGAGTATTTGTACAAATTTGTCCTAGCATATGGGACGAGGAATGTACCTCTATCTTTGTGTCTTTCAGAGTATTTTATTAAATTTTGTTTTTGTATTTGAAGATTATGGTTCAGTGCTTTATGTATAATTGTTACTTTACTTTTGAGTCTTCTGTCCTGAAGGCTTTCTAAATTTAGTGATTTTACTAAAGGTGTTACTCTAGTCAAATGTGAATATTCATTTGTTATGAATCTCACTGCTCTATTTTGTGTCTGTTCCAGTTTCTTAATGTTTTCTTGAGTTGAGGGGTCCCAAACGGAGGATGCATATTGTATTATTGGCCTAACCAAGGTTAAATAACATTCCAATTTTATGTTCTTATTTGATTTATATAAATTTCTTTTAATAAATCCTAATGCTTTGTTGGATTTTTTTTTATAGTTTCATCAATACGTGGATTCCATGACAGTTTTTCATTAATTATAACACCTAGGTATTTTGCGTTTTTAGTCTGTGTTACTGGTTTGCCATGAATAAGATAATTGGAATTAATTTGTTTTAGTTTTTTTGCTACTCTTAAAAACTGACATTTTTCTGGGTGGAAAGACATGCTCCAATTTGATTCCCATTTCTGTAATTCATCTAATTCTCTTTGTAAAATACCTGTGTCTTGTCTTGTTTTTATTGTTCTATATATTATGCAATCGTCTGCAAATTATCTGACTTTTGTTTCTGAAGTAATGCAATTTGGTAAATCATTTATGTAAATTAAAAATAGTAGTGGACCCAAGACTGTTCCTTGAGGTACACCTGAGTTTACTGTTATCGGTGTTGATTTAGAGCCATTTATTATTTCAGTTTGTTCTCTCCCTATCAGAAAATCTTTAATCCACTGATGCAGTGGACCATTAATGCCGAAATATTTTAATTTTCTAAGCAAACTATGGTGGTGAACTTTGTCAAAAGCCTTAGAAAAATCTAGTAAGATAGCATCTATTTGTTCACTATTATCTAAACCTTTAGAGAAATCATCAATTAGTCCTATTAGTTGTGTTTCACATGATCTATATTTCCTAAAGCCATGTTGGTATGGTGTGAGGACATTATGTTTGTCTAAGTGGTTTATGATGTTGCTATATATTATGTGTTCTAGGATTTTACATGTGAGAATGCTGATGCAAAGTATTTGTTTAGGATGTTTGCTTTAGTTTCATTATCATTATGTATTATGTTATGTTCATCTTTCAATGGCGCTATGCCTGTTGTTTCCATTTTCTTAGACTTAATGTATGACCATAGGTTTTTGTTGTTATCTTTATATATTACGTTGTTTATGTATTCACTCTGCAGCTGTCTGCTTACTTTTGGGTTAAGTGTTTTATTTTTATATACTTTTTGTAAACTCTTTCTGCCTTAGTTTCTTTAAATTTTCCATATAGGTTTTCCTTCTGTTTACAGACATTCACCGGGTTTCTATGTGACGTCACACTAGTCTACTAATTTAATCTATTGACTTATTGTATAACGGGAGATCATATAGCAAAGTTAACATTCTCGTTAAATAAATAAAACTTTGTCTATGCAGTTAGATCTAGATCTTGTAAGCAAAGAAAAAATGCGTATTAAAAGTAGATTTACACGCTTGACTAACAGTCTGTATTTTCTCGCCTGACCACTCAACACACAACAAACACTATCGCTTGGTTGTCTTGTCATGACCGACTACACGTAGTCTTGACTAGCCTTACACTGACCACACGATCTATTTACTTCTTGGGAAAGGGAGAGGCTTAGATGAAAATGTTACTTTTTTTCTTGAGTTGCTTATCCTGCCTTTAGATCTACATCTACATGTATATATAACTGTACCATAGCTCTGGAATAGACCGTCACTAAGCTCAAGAGCCCGTAAGAATGAAGCGATACGATTGGTTAAATCTAGTTTCCTTTTCAGTATTGTTGATGGAAGTGACTTATGTCTAACCTAAAAACAAAATCTTAAAGAACCCCGGTTTGTTTTTTGAGATGTCAAGAATTTACTGTCTAATTTATTAAATATAAATGTTTCTAAGCATTTAAATAAAAAATGGTAAAATGTTAACTATTACAACTTTTTACGCAGAATTCAAATATGTCAATAAAATCAAATTTGAAAAACCTTCGGAGTTTCCCTTTAACATGAATCTTGGATTGTTGAATAAGCCCGTCGTTCTGTCTTCCCTTGCTTATTGGTGGGAGGAAATACTATAAATAGCTATCTTTTTGGTGTATCCGGTTTCCTAACTAAAGAAAGTTTGGATAAGCTAACTTTTTTCAAAAGGTAAATGATCATTTTTGTGCATTATTTAGCTGAGGTACATTTTCGATGTAAAGTTCACTTTTCATAAGGCTAATTGTGTAGAGGTCATCTGTTTCAGTGGTCCACGGTTAACGAGGATAGTATGTGGCCAGCACAACGACCAATCTCCTTTACTTTTTCCCCAACTAATGTCAGCTACACATTAGAGCTGGTTGCCCTAAAGATCCCAAAATTAAAAAAATACCACCAGGATTCGAACCCATGATCCTGGATCAGAAGCCAAATGCATTACCACTCAGCCACCGCGCCTATGTAATAAGCTCTTCTGTTTATAGCAAAACTAGTTTCATTATGGAGGAAGCATTAGACTTTCAAACTAGAGCTTTATATATATTTGAAATTTGCAAACTTGATACTTATCTAAAAGTGATACTTAAATGTCTAGATATTTAGATCTCTATTCCAGTTCGAACTTAAAACATATTTTTAAAATTCTGGTTGGCTCGTGTGTAGGCTATGAGGCCACTTTTGGGTTTTTCCTGAGTTCGTCTATGGCGGAAAATGTAAAAAAAAACAAAAAAAAAACAGCGTTTTTTGGTGTATCCGGTGTACATAGTAAAGGAAGAGTTTAAAAAAAATGTTTTTGACAGCATGTTAATATATGAAACCACTTCTGCCAAGGGACCAAACAAATTTCCAAATTGCGCTTCAAAAGACCACTTAATATTTTTGGTATTTGTGAGAAGGTCTCTGTGCTACCTGTAAACGCTCAGCAAATACACCCTCTGCCCAAGTCGAGATTTGAATTTAGCCAAGTGGTATTTGCCCCCATCAGCCACTCCTCCATCAAAGATCTAGATCCACTGAATAAATAAATGACATTCCAACAAGTAGAGGCCTAATATAAATTCTGAGAGAGTTTTAACACATCTTTGTTTTTGACGTCATCCGGAACAATTTCTTTTATAAAAAGTCATAAATGAATTTTAAGACGATTGAATTATTGTTTTTTTTTTTAAAAAGGTAAAACCAGAGTTTCCACCCTGTGGCAAATCAACTTTTGATTTTGTTCCCCAAAAGATAATCATAAACTATAAAATTAGCTCCAAAAATCGCTAGAGTGATCATTGAAATAACACCTAACAGTCCAACTTCCAGTTTAAAAATGTTCACATTTATTATTACTTTATTTTTATATCTACCTACTGTATAATAATGTGTACTGCTACTGTCTGTCAACCAAAGTTAAATTTATTGTTACCTTTATTTAGTTACCTTAATTTATCTACCAACATGTTTGTGTTTTCCTTTGTCAAAAGGACTTCTACAATCTCTAGAGACACATTAATTGAACTTCAAATGTCTATAAAGAGTAACTCTGAAACAATAGAAATACATGGGCCACATAACAACAGATTACATTGTTAACTTTACCTTGGCTCTGAGATCAAAGTTATCTCCCTGCCAGCTATTCGATTATCAAGGTGAGTGTCCACCTAATTTTGAGTTATGTTAAGAGTCGCTCAGATTTGTCGTGGCTGCACAGAGTTGATAGTGATTAAAGTTAGTGATATCGATTACTTCCGAAGCACTACGATCCACTGAACTGGATATCGACTGCAGTAACCGAAAAATCGATGCCACGAACACATTGGATAACCTATTTTTTTAATGTCCCATTCAAGACGTGAATCACCTTAATGTATCGATCCTTCGCCCTCACAGTCCGAGGACGATATGGAGACGAATCGATTAGGTCATACAAATTTCTTAATACTAAGTGATACTTAGGTTTAGTATCATTGTCTGAAATTATGTTGATTTGTTACACTTGTGCAATGACCCGTAACATAGGGGACTGAAAGAAAAGGTCATAGTATTGCACTGGGAAGGCGGATTTAAAATGGCCGTTTCCTATAACAAATAAGTATAATATTATTTAAATCTTATAGTTTTAAAGAGAGATGTTTTGTTTTTCTAACTACCAGTATATTATTGGAAAATGTGTATTATATATGTGTTATTGATATTATCAAATTATAAAGTGGTTGGGTCACTTAAGAAGATCCACTGATTATTAATCAGCCATAGCAGCATACACTAACAGATGCTGGAAATACGTGGAAAATGGACAACCATGAATAATATGTCAAGGTGACACCGCAAGCAAAAAATAAAAAAAGACTAAAGCCACGCACCAGACCTAGACCAAGTGTTATATCTTGATCTACACTATTAGTCTCGATCAAACGATTGCAATATCTTATCGAGCCGATTGAAGATTTTCAAACATGAAGGCAAATCCATAAATTGGCATAAATAGTAACCTTTTTGGTGTATCCAGTGTACAGAATAAAGGAAGTGTGGGTAAACTATGTTTTTTTTTGTTTTTTTTTCAGTTGTATAATTCTTTTGGTTCACTTTTGAGCCCAACACAATCCAATTGTCTACGCTCTTCTGTAGCTTAAGTTTTTACATGGAGTTGGCAACACGGACGTTCCATTTAGCGTCCTTGACATTGTTTAGTTGATCGTGAAAAGCTCCAAATTATAAAAAGATTTATATTATCTAATCTAATTATATATATATTACAGACGTTACTTCAAAAAAGAAGATAATTACGTCATACGCATTTCATGTGTCAATCTAGTCATACATGTTGATCAATGACTTAAAGTTTGCTAAGTCGTTGGTTTTCCTGGCTGGTTGAGCCATTAGTTCCATTCTCTAAAGGTTCTAGGGTCCGAAGATTAATGAGGAATGTAGTGTTTGCCGAGGCTACGAGCCCCATCTGGGACCCACATACTTTGCCACATCCAGCGCTGACATAGCTATTGTCCGCCGGTGGCAGATTTAGATTTTATTTTCGCCGTCTACGTCTGTCCTCGGTAGTGGATTTTCTTTTGACCTTTGTAAGTGATCATCAGTTGTCTCGTTCTGAGGCCGCATACAGCCAGGTGCTCTCTTCTATGTCAGTTTGAGTTAAAGCGAGATGGCGCCTGAGTTGGTCTTTAAAGCGTTTCCGACGGAGCACCTCTGTTAGTCGACCACCTTTCAGCTCACCAAAAAAGAACTGCTTTTGGCATACGCTCGTCCCCCATACGGGACACCTGCCCTGCCCAGTTCGGACCATAAGAAGTCCCTCTATACTGTCCAAAAGAAGCGTAATAATAATGATAAAGCAAGTTTGACTACTTTGCACGCGACTTACTTTGGAAATATCCGAAGTTCATCGCCAATCTAGGAAGTCTGTCAAGTTTTGTCTCCCATGACTCTCGATGTTCATACACCTCTTACTTGTGCAATGGACTCATAACGTAACATTTAGATCTTTCCAATTGCACGCTTTAAAAAGGACATTTGATTGCTTTCGAAGATACATTTGATCGTCGTGGTTGGCGTCTGAACATGTCCAGATTAAAGGCAGACATTCCTCCGCCCAGCAAGAAAAAGGCCTACGACCCATCTCCTGCTCGTAGACCTCCACTGAAACGACAGTGGCGCTGGGCTTACAAGTATGTCACTGACATGAGATATGTCCAGGTAGGTCAGGATGAGCAAACATGTCACTGACATCATATATGTCACTATGTGTACAAAAGTTTATGTAGATTTTTTTTAAAATCTCTGACACTCGGACCAACTATTTGTCACAAATCTTTGGTTTACAAACGTCCAAATTATCTTTTCACTTCCTTCGAAATTATACATAACAGTTAGGAATATAATAATGTAATGGTAAATGAGGAATAAATGAAGTTATATGACTGAAGATATAAATGAAAGAGTCAGAATACCAATTTACGGATATGCAAATAGTTTATTGTACAACATATATAAAATATAGGCACAGTTCGTAGGCTACTAAATCCAACAGAAAAAATCAATACCTCAAAGACTAAATTCTCCATTGACTATATTAATAAGTGTCCAAATATTCAATAACTTACATAAATATATCCATCTCCAACGATGTGCTGCTGGATAAAGACATCAACAACAGGATAGTTAAGACAATGGGCACCATGTCGAGGCATCAGAAAAGTGTGTGAGACAATACCTTGCTGACTAACAATACCTAGCTGACTAACAATACCTTGCTGACTAACAATACCTAGCTGACTAACAATACCTAGCTGACTAACAATACCTTGCTGACTAACAATACCTAGCTGACTAACAATACCTAGCTGACTAACAATACCTTGCTGACTAACAATACCTTGCTGACTAACAATACCTTGCTGACTAACAATGCCATATACTTATATATTGAAAGTTTAATTTTTAAAAATCTACCACTAAAGCAAAAGATAAAACTGGTGTACTTCATATTCTGTTAGTTCGTATTCTATTACATTTCCTAACTTTTTCTAAATCTTTTCTACTTTTAAATTATCTTATGTTGAAAGGCTTTCTAGAAACCTTCAAACGCATCGGAGAAAAATTAAAGAGACAAGGCCACGACAAGGGAGGAAAGAAAATTAAATAATGGCAGAGTAAAAAAAAACTTAAGGAGAATTTAATTCTAAGAAAGTGTTAGTAACTCATAGGCTGTAAAATTAATAATTATATTTATCATAAGTTTCTCAGACGAAAGGACTTTTTATAACTGTTTATCACTTGAACAAAACAAAAAGTATGTAACTCTATTTTCTTGTAAAATAGCAGCCCGTGAGCTGATTAGTAAGTTTAATTTGAAGAAAAGTTAATAATAATCGGGTCGAAGAACTTTTTTTAATGACATAATATGTGTCAATACTTTAGACCCAAAAAATGAATTGCAATGAAGTCTTGATTAAAAGGATAAATTAACTTGTTTTTTTTCCATGATCTTTAGAAAAGCTTTTAAATCAATTTGTAGTCAAGGTGTTCAAGTCCTATACACTATGACAGTTGCTTTTAAACGACGTCGACTTTAAAGAACAATATTAAATTATTAAGATTACTGGCGAATAAAAATTGTATTCCGAGAGATTTCTATTATTTATAAACTAATTTAATAAACATTTTACACATTGCCTTTTAAGCAGTTGTAGTCATTCTAGAGAACGACTAGGCAATCTATACAATGCGTAGGCAAAGTAGGACATCGCGAATTAATTTCGTACTTTGCCTAACGGTTTGGGGCGTTTTTTTTTTTTTTGGATTTCGCACTTTTGCCGGTGAAATAAACATCGGAAGAACATTTTCTTTTGTGTCTTTGACAGCGTACGCATTTTCTTGGTTTGTCCAGGTTCCGGATTCTGTCTCGGGAAAGGAGAGGACCCGCGGAACTGATACGATTGATATTGTCGTACGCAAGCATCCCGTGAGTAGTTCTTTGGAGCTAGGGAATTCAATGTTTCATTTTTATTACACATTGGAGTCAATATATAGGCCCTATAGTTTATAACAATATATAGGCCCTATAGTTTATAACAATATATAGGCCCTGTAGTGTATAACAATATATAGGCCCTATAATTTATAACAATATATAGGCCCTGTAGTTTTTAATATATAGGCCCTATAGTTTATAACAATTTATAGACCCTATAGTTTATAACAGTATATAGGCCCTGTAGTGTATAATTGTATAGGGAAAACTGATTTCGTGTCCTCAGTAAAGTCAATGGCGCTCCTTGTGCTACCTCTCAAACAAGTAGACCGATGCAGGACTGTTGAGACGATTTGTATAAATAAATTTTATTAGAATCTCGCCATTTCTTTTCTTCTTAATGTCGGCCAAGTATATCAACTGTTAATCTGTTGCTAATGTCAATATGAAGAACAATAACTCAACAACGGCTGGTAACTCTGCAAATGCTCATATTCTTTGCTCGCTTAATTGCCTCGTTCAAAACGAATTCAGTTAACACATTAAGTCTACAAACAGCAATAACTAGATATAAATACTGATATACAACACTCTCTGCTCACCATCAAAATTAGGTATTAATGGACATTTTTATATTAATAGTTGGAGGAGATGGTATCACAGAAGTATTATTCTGTATGATTAAATATCAGCTTGTACTCAAACTGAAGGGGCAGGCTAATGCTCAACACATGTGACTCTCCTTTTTTTTCAACCTTAGATCCAGAAACAATTTAGTCTATCTCTTTATCACCATGGTCCATTATAATAGACATTTTAATACTTAACGACCATGTCAACATTTTTCCAGTGTTTCTCAAATAATGTTCCCCGGAATTCTAGTGTTTCGCAAAGCCTGAACAAGTGCTCCACGAACTACTGGAATAATTAATTAGTCATCCACCAGGTTAATTAATCTGTCTAAAATAACTAAGCGAAGTTCTCCGAATGGGCAAAATGTTTCGTTAAGGAAAAAGTTTGGGAAACACTACATTAGACAATCAATATTTCATGCTTTTGGAAAACCATAAGAACAAGATATTGAATTGACTATTGCGAGCAGGGCCGGTCTTAGGCCACTGTAACCTATGCGGTCGCAGTGGGCCCCGCGCTTTCATAGGCCCCTCGCTAATTCTAGGTCTAATTATTAAATTGCAAAATATATACGAAAAATTCCTGGAAATCTCATGAATTTATTAAAATCTCCTGAAAAACAGACAAAATTGTCATTTGTGGGTGTCATTCATTGCTTAAAACGACAATCCTACGCGCGATAAAAGAAAAAAGACATTGGCAGCTTTCATGTAGTGATCGGGCGAATTTTTACCTTAATCGGAAGTTCCAATACTTTATTTACTTTTACAGTCACTGGCATATAAATATGCCATAGGTTGTAATACCGTTGTAAGACTCGTAAAGTAAAGTTAATTTGATCGCAACTTTGTACTTAGTAAAATGAATAAAATTCAAAGTCGAATTTATTTCTAATACAGAATCTTTATTTTCAATCATTATCCTTATTACCACCCAGAACGGGCCCCGCGCAATCAGTTTCGCATAGGGCCCCGCAATTGTTATGACCGGCCCTGATTGCGAGTGCTATTTGATCAATAATCAGAATGTGAGCTTGTATGTTATAACCAGCCAATAGAGTTCCCCAGGGTTAGGTTTAAATATGAAACATGGTGCACTTGGGCAGTTACTCTTATTAATACACTTAATACCAGCACAACCCCGCCTCAACGTCCCGCTATGAGTAGCTGCACTATCAGCGCTGCCGTAAATCATGTCCTGTTGTAATCATTTTATTAGCACACACAAAAAAAGACTCACTTTCAATATGTTCTAACCACACTTTGTTATCGAGTACTTTCACAACTTCTGCTGAACTAGTCACTCAAGTTACAATGCCTCATTAACTTCTTAGCAGTTGTAGGTTGTAGTTTTTTTTTTTTTTATGTATTTTCCCTCCTATCCGGAAGTAGTTCAATCTGTCTAATGTATCTCTGTGCTTGACGAGTTCCAGGTACAACGACCTGTTCCCACTAATCACGAGCAATGTGAGCCCGGGATTCAAGCTGGTGTTATTGTCGGCTCATTAGCTTAATGTTGTCAGCGACTGGGGCGTGAAACGGCTAATCACCGCCCAGACATGACAGTTGCACTGAACAGAAAAGTAAAGTTTCTCTTTCAGACCTTGTGGTCTATAGGGCAGGTGATGGAAAGGTCATCTGTTTCTATGGACTACGGTTAGCGAGGGTGTCATGTGGTCAGCACAACGACCAACCGCCTTTACTTTTCCCCAACTAATGTCAGGTGCCCATTAGAGCTGGGTGGACTCAGAGGCGCCTGAAATATAAAAAATCCGTCTTCACCAGGATTCGAACAAGGAAGCGAAGCGCCTAACCTCAGCGTCTCCGCATTATAATGTAAAATTAAAACAGACTTTCAAATGACATCTAAGTAAAAGATGTCTGCTACTTCTCCTGACTCGTACGTTCTGTTCACGCTCTTCCTTCCTAACAATGTTTTGTCCCAATCACCTTCCCCTTGGCTCATTATATTCAATTTCTATAGTAACAATAAACATACGATCGAACTCAGTGACGTCTCTAGGTAATTGAGGTTCCTGGGAGCTTGACATTCGACATCATGACATGACATGAGATAATGGCGTAATATTTAATATTTAATGTAAAAAATAAATTCGGACACTCATTTAGGGGACCCTGAAGCGGGGGCTCGAGGGTGGGGTCAAATGTGGACCCCCACCCTCCCCCACCCTAGATACGCCACTGATCGAACGAAGAAAGAAGACTCCCTTATCAAAACAACACGCACCATGGGCAAGTAAATACTTATAGAAAAACATTTTTTTTTAAAGTTTGTCTTATAATCGAATAGTACAATCTTCAAATGCTCCATATTCTGGATGAACAAGTCATTGGTGGCATCATTAGAGTTGATGAACTGTAACCCATCGTACGTGACATTATGTTTCGTCTTATTAGCCACCCAGCTTGCCCCGCTCCTCCTAGGTTTGAACCAAGAAGCGTGCAGTGGTTCTTCACTTAACAAATACTTTAGTTATCTGCCTCGCTGATTCTCAAGACTAATTTGTGCATAAAAAATAGCGAACAAATGAAACACATTTCAAATTTCACGCTTCTGATATTGCTAGGATAGGCTGGAGTAATTTGCTTGTTGCAGTCTGCTTACAGAAAAAAAATATGTAAAATAATTGAAATAAAATGACTTTCAATTAGGCGAACTCTCAGGGCGACTGTGTCTTCACGTTTCTTTTCAATACAACTACATGCGTAGAACAGGCCGTACACAAAACGTGTTTTGATCTTCTCTTGCTAGTATCTTTTAGCGTGACTAAAAATACACGCGGAATATAAAAACAATATTTTTGTTTAAACCAATTAAGTGTAATTGTATTAATTAATTTGGATCAGTGTCATCTGATTAAATATGTAATAGATCTAGCTAGAATAACAATAATAAATAGGTGGAATCAGAAATATTTTTATCAATTTTTAACGCTATTTCATGCTTCTAGATTTCTCAATGCGCTATGATTCTATCACTTGTCTGGACCAAATGGGGATAGTGGTGGGAAGGAGGAGAAGGGGATTTCTGCGTGAATGTTACCGTGATCGCTTTTTAAATGCATTTTAAAAAAAAAGATGTACAGCATGAATTCGAACTCATGACTCAAGCCTCCTCAACAACATCTGTTTAAATACAATTTCTTTTCCGTGTTCGAAAACCAAACTAAATAATTAATTACCAATAGTTAATTAACTAATTGGTTATTTTTTTCTTATTTTGTTAGGGTAAAGAAGTAATAGTCCAACATTTCTGCTTGATCCGATATTGGGAGTGAGAGAAATAATGTACCACATTTTTTACCCGACACACAGAGAGACAGAGTGAGTTGATATAAACTTTGAAACAACGAATCATGAGAGGGGGAAGAGCAGTGAAGAAAGCGATGGTATTTTGACCTGACTAGATTAATAAGTGAGTAACCCCCCCCCCCCCCCATTGGGATTTAAAGGTTTCGGTGATAAACTGTTTTTTTGAAGAGTTTATTAAGTAGCCCCTCCCCCTCCCACCCCGCAATGACATATTGTTTATCGTATCTCATTTAAACAGAATGACACTTCCCATCTGTCTGGAAAGATTCTTTAGAGAAAACGAGATCCTTGTCTTAAATTGAATTACACCCCAGGATCTTAGGTTTAGTATACATGAGCTCAGTTCCTTAGGAATATCAGTCATTCCATGACTAGGCCTATATCAGTTTCCCCTTTCCCTTAATCTGTTGAACCGTTAGTGCACCACAGATGCTGTGTCTCTCATTTTGACATTTCTCAAAAAATACATAGGTGCTGATTTCCAAAGTTGTTTGGACAACGGACAGACAGACAGACAGACACCTAGGATTCGTTCTTGTTTTCGTCAACATTTTGTTTGCCTTTTAATATTAAAAAAAAACAACCACATCATGCTTCACATTGACTTTGTCTATTAAGTGAATTATACGATTTGTTTTTACGTGTTCATATTCGAGGACCACACCATGCTTCACATTGACTTTGTCTATTAAGTCACATATACGATTTGTTTTTGCGTGTTCAGATTCGAGGACCATATCTTGCTGGACGTGGACTGGAAGTCCCTGATGTGCAAGATGCCCTACGGAAACCTCCCGGTGCTTTGGATAGACCACAACGTGTACGGTGAGACCAACGCCATTGCCCGCCACCTGGCCAACCATCTTATGCTTCTGGGGAATTCCGAGCCAGAGACTCTAGTGGCCGAGGCGATTCTTCACCAGGTACTGTGACATTGTCAGCTACTGTCATCATTTTGGGAAAGGGGGGGACACTAAGATTTGAGATACTTTTTTTTTTATTCTTCTCCAAAGGGTTTTATGAACTATATTTTTTGCGGTATTGTGATATCTGTATTATTTCGTAGGACTGCAATGGTGTGTAATTTATATTCATATTTTAATACTAAAAAGTAGTTGTAATATTGGTAATATTCATATGAAAAATGAGATATTTTAAAATTCAAAATTAGTTAGGGCCTACAGTAGTCGCAGGGGTAGTTGGATACTTCGAAATCAAAAAGTAAATGTAATATATTTTGTTATTTAGAATATTTTAATATAAAAAAATTAATATCTGTAGCGATCTTGTAATACTTTTATATGTAAAATAAAGGCGTATTTTTACAAAGCTTCTATCAACTCACTCTGTCTTCTGGTCAAATGTTTGTACACGTTATTTCTCCAACACCCAATGTCGGGTCAAGTTGAAATTTAGCACAATTATTTCTTGTATCTCACAAAACAAGAATCAATTAAAAAAATTAATCAATTAACTATTGGTATTATTATGTTAATATCTCGAGAAAGGGAAAGAAATTGTACTTGACTGAATTGGTTGTACAAGCTGAATTAGTTCCCTTTATAGGTCAAAGTTTGAAACAAACAATAGATAAGTAAACAATCTTCTATTTGCATAATCACCTCATTAGCGAGTGGTTAGTATGTCGATTTGAGGAGGCGTTAGCCATGAGTTCGAATTCAGGTCGTCCCTCATTTTTCATAAATACTATTAAAAAAAGCGAATACGGTAAAAAATTCTCTCAGATTTTCCCAACTGGTCCAGATAAGTGATAGGATCATAGCGTATTGAGAAAGTGATAGGATCATAGCGTATTGAGAAAGCTAAAAGCATGAACTAGCGCTACACAACAACAATTGGCAAAAATATTTCTAATCGCGCAGATTTATTGTTTTGGTCTAGATCCAGTAGCGGCCTTAGGGGGTGGCAAGTGGGGCAACCAGCCCAGACCCTGCGCCTGAGGGGACCCCGCGATTGGAGATTTCATAACATCGTAACTTCGAAAACCAGATCAGTTCTCATTAACTAGGATATGGAGTACTATATGATTTGATATAATACAATTTATTAAGTAAGTTTTTAACATGATATTTTTTTGGTTTCGAACTACCGTTCTGTTTCGGTAAAGACAGCATCTTATGACCTGCCGAATCTATGAGTTTATAGAATTAAAAACGCTGGGGTATTTTTTTAAACCTTTCTGCGAAAGTTGGATCTGTGAAAGTCACTGAATCACTGTAGCTCCTACTTCACACTTTGTTCTAGTTCTTACACCAATGACAGATTATTGTTTTCCTTGTAAATTGTTTAGCACGATAGTTACTGGAGGTCAATCAACAAACAAGGCTAATGCCACAGGAAGCATCTTGGTAATAAACTTCGGCAGCACGATGTTTTTGTAAATCACGTTAAGTGTGTGTCAGCGTGGTTGGATTGAGCTCTGAGAATGTCCAATGGTAGCACAATGGATACCATGATGCTAGAACAAATTAAAAAAGAAAATCTGCATTGCCGCGCAATCTTAACAACAAGCATTTCGTGAGATAGTTAAACTTTATGCGCCAAACAACGGTCAATTTTAGGCTTGGTTAAGAATAACTTAGCATGCTGGCAAATTCGACTCAGCCATCTTCAACTAAATAAGAACGCCGAGTCTCACGACCACTAAATCGGACATAGGATTCAAAACGAGCTTAAGGGCATGATGCCATCAGAAGTAAAAGAGAAAGTTATCGATCAAATCAAACTTGCTAAATATGTTTCTGTCATCCTGGACTGCAAGCCATAAATAGCAGATGTCCCTTATATATTTCATTTTTTGGACCTACCCGATTGAAATTCAAGGAACAAAGAGTCAGACAAAGAGTACGACGCAAGAAATTAAAACAATTCGATTAAGAGAGTATAGACGAATCAACATTTTCGCCAACAGCGTTAGAGGAGCACAAGCCTGTTTGCGTGATGTGGTACGATATATATATATATATATATAGGGCCCTGCATATGACACTCGCCCAGGGCCCCGCGCACTGCCAAGGCCGCCTCTATCTGGATCTATTACAAATTTAATTATATGACTGATCCAAACTAATTGATACAATTACACTTCGTATAAGCTTTTTTTTAAGTATATATTTTTTTGGTTGTTTTTCTTGTTTAATATTTAAAAAGGTCCTAACGTTTTTATAGACATTTGGATACTTATATACATAGCCCCAAAACATTCACAAGCGCAGTGTTTATGGCAGAAAGTCTCTCAAGTAAATCGTGCTGACAATCGTCTGTTCTAACAATCTGATAAACTGATTCTATTCCAGGTGATTGATTTGAAAGAGTCAGACGTCATGCAGAAAGCTTTCGAAGAGTTTCAAGAGCGACCAGACGATAACTTTGAGCAGGCTATGACTGTAAGTGCCTCCATAAAATAACTCTTGCGAGAGGGTACTAAAAAAACTGCAATGCTATTTCGACTATATGGCCTTCCGGTAATGATAATTTGTCTGCCAATCTTGTCAGCCTATCAATCATCTTTGTAACCGATAAGCCTAGGTCGTAAATGAATATGTAACCACGCTCCATACTCTGGCTAATGTGTTCATATGGATTGAGGCTTTAATATAGCTCATTAACACTATTTTTTTAGTTGTTATTTATGCGTAAAAGGTAGAGATGTTGGATTCTTATCACCGGTGTCTCAGCTCTAAAGACCTGAGGCGAGGCCGAAGATCGAGCACACCGAAAAGATCCTCTATTTTTCCTCCTAGAAGCCATGCGCGTGTTCCCTTGATGAACGGTGTGTAGATCGTGACATAACTGTTGGGTCTCTGTGTCAGTAATCGATTTAAATTCTGCTATCGCTGTCTACGCCTGTCTGTCCTCTTAGTGTATCTCGCGGTCTTTGTAAGAGATCTCCAGCTGTTTCTTTCGGAAACCGACTGCTGCCAGCTGGTCTTCTCTACGCCAAACATGGCTAATTGATACCTGTTTTCAGTGGGTATCTTCGTTACCCCCTTTTAGACCTTGCGATCTATAAGGCAGATGATGTTACGGTCATGTTTCTTTGGCCAACGGTTAACGAGCAGTGTGTCATGTGGCCTACACAACTAACAACCACCTTTACTTTGCCCAACTAAAGTCAAGTACCCATTAGAATTGGGTGGACTCTGGGGCCCCCTAAAAATCCTGAAATTCAAAATCCCAGTCTTCACCACGATTCGAACCCAGGATCCCACGATTTGAAGCCAAACACTTAACCATCCTCTAGAATAAGGAAATAATTTTAAAAAAAAAAATCATTCTCTAACATTTCTTTTTAATCTCCAGGTGATGTTGCCCACACACTTCAAGTTCTGGGAAGATCACATCACCTCCACTCCAGGGCCGTATATCTTGGCTTCAGGCCTCTCTGTGGCCGACTTGGCCATCTACGACTTTGTAGACCAATACCGTCGCTACCTCCAAATAGACAACATACTTATCCAGTATAAAAACTTAGTGGCCCTAGTCCACGTGATCAAAAATCATCCACGTCTGGCGGCTCATTTGAAAAAGAAGTAAACTGAAATAAGGGTCAGTGCAGAGCCCAGGAAACCAGGACATGGCAACTCTGAAAGATCAGTTAATTGTTATCAGTGGAGTTTTCCAGCTTGTTGAAACTCAAAAGGAGCGAACTGTTAAATAAACTTGTACAGCTACAATTACAAAGGTGTTTGGTTTAGACTTTTTAACTTATAGAATGAATCGAATGAGTGTTGTACAATAGGCACGGAATCTCTTAATTTTTGTTTGGATGGTACTGGTGAGCAAGTTTTTAGAGGCCAAAATAATGAAGAGATTTGAACCATTAGTCTTTCAATCTGCACTTACTTTCACTAAATCATCTGTCTCTGCTAATCTAGTAGTTACACTTCGCATGACTGACACAGTTTTCTTGTAAAAAAAAAAAAAAAAAGGTAGATCAAAATGACATTCATGTACATTAAACATTAATTACCTTAAATTTATTTCCAAGTTTCTTATTAGATAACCATAAGAAACCACTGGACACTTTATATACACACAACAGAATGGTTTCATTTATTCAAAACTTACACTAACAAGCGTATTATTGAGTAAGAAGAAGAATATCTTTATTTGTTTGTCCTAATTGTTCTCTTTCTTAGAAAAAAAGTGAAAAGTTGAGTGTTTCTCAGATGGAAGTGAATGACCATCAGAAAAGTCTGATCAATGTTCATGATTTTGTGTGTCCAACAATCAGGAGGTCATGTCAATGCAAATATTTGTGTTTTAGACATTTTTAAAAGTGCTTTTAAGTTAAGTCCCTTAAATCTGCCGCAATAATATCGGTGAGAAAGAGTTAATCATTACTCTAATGTTTAGCATCAAAATTTAGGGGCATTTGAACAAATGAACCAAAAAGTACTACCAGTACTTCAAGAACAAAATGCAAACAGTTCTGTCATTAATAAGAGTTTTGGTTCTTTACACATCACAATTTTTTACAAATGTCTGTCATGGAATGGAAAGCAGGATGCAGTAAATACCTACAAAACATATAACTGAAACAGAACAAAAAGATGATATTAGGCATTAACATGTAACAAAGCAAATACTTATATTTAAAACTAAATGAAGAAAGTTCCTAAAACAAAATTAACAAAAAAACAAGATATTGTGACAGAATTGAATGTTACTTTAATGTGGGCAATGGTAATCATTATACTGGACACAAGTTAACATCAATGTAGCATGTAATAAAAACAGAATCAAACTTCTAAAAAAACTCAAAAAGGCAAGCACCTGCAACATTGAATTTGAAACTTAACCTATTGATCTAAAGTCAATGCAATACAATTCCACCCTTAGACATAAATAATTAAATTATCAAAACTTTATTAAATTCCTACTAAAACAACTTCAGAGAAACAGAGTACATTTAAAACAATAGATAATTGGATAATACAGTTACTTGTAACAAGATTAAAAGGGAGATAATGTCTCATTTTATTAGTGTTTTAACATTACAATAAACTCATTCCATTGACCCTAGAAATATTAGACTGGACAAAAATGTTTTATTTTCTAAATTTATTAGGCTTTCTATATTCATTAAGAACATCCTTAACAATTATGTTAATCAGGTCCTCATTCAAAGCTTGTGATCTTCAGATGTAAACCTGAAACACCAGTTACTATATTTTGCAATAATATATCAAGAATAGATTGCCATATACAATTGGAAATTCCATAGTGACATTATATTGAAACATGTAGGCCTATCACATCTCAGCAATACTTCTAATTGATAGATAAGCATTTTTTGTGCATGTTTTATAATTACATATCAACCTTATCCAGTCTATAAATATATATATGATCAATGGTAAATTCATAACAAAAATTAATATGCTAAAAAAAAGGATTAAACCTTTTGTTGCTAATATAAATAACACCTTAAAAAAGAGTTTCTAGTCAATAAAAAATAACATAACCAGGTAAACCTGTTATTCACAACTACCTAAATACATTCACTGCGTCTGCTGCCTTTAAATCACTTCTTCTTGTTTTTTTTGCTAGAATTCTTGGTTGCTGGTGCAGCAGTCACTCCTCCTGCCAACTCTAAATCTTTTTTAAGCTTGAGTAGACTGGCAACTTCTGCATCAATGACAGACTTGTCTGCCTTGGCAGCCTTAAGATCTCTGACCTTGTTACCCTGGATTATGACAGATAGTGTTAATCTAACAATAGTATCTTTCAACTTTCTTCAGTAAAATCAAATTTAAAGAAATGTTTATTCACTTTCATTTTATGAAACAGTCTAAATATATAAAAATATCAGACTCGTTCCATTGCCAGAAACTGTTATGACAGACAGCAAAACAAAATCAACTAAACCTTGTACAACTGGTGTGTTATGATAGTTAATGTTTCTCAAATATCATAATATATAAAACAAAATCAACTAAACCTTGTACAACTGGTGTGTTATGATAGTTAATGTTTCTCAAATATCATAATATATTACAATATTCAAAATAATTTTTTCAAGGGTAAATTCAGATTAAATGTTACTGTTTTGTGACCAGAGCTGGTTTGAATACACTATGAAAACCAAGTCTTTGACCATGGTGTGACCACCGTATTAGGACATACAATGAGACACAAGACATGGAGTGGACACACTGAGTTAGGACACACATTGAAAAACAAGTCATTGGCCATGGTTTTGACACACACCAGTCCTTGCCTATTAGTTGAGACACACTGTGAAGTCTTGAAGTTTAGGATCACTGTCCAAGGACTAGTTACAAGTATGCAGAGTGAGTTCCAAATGAAGAGCTGGTTAAACAGCACATCATGGGATGAAAAGTCTTGGTTGCAAATGCTGTCAACACACTCTTCAACGTAAAGGTTCAGTTAATGACTTTTATTTAATAATGCACTCCATTTCACACTCAAAGAATACAAAACAAACAGGGGGAACAAACCTGTACAGCTACTGCCTGGGTTAACTTCTCTATTAGACCAGCATCACCACCAGCACTATTAACGCAGGCCGACTGCTCAACAACTGCCACAGCTGGCTGAGATTCCTTTTGTGACTCAGCTACCTCCAGGTCTTTCTTGAGATGCAGAAGACAAGCCACCTCCTTGTCAATGACAGACTTCTCTGCTTTTGCTGCTTTTAATTCTCTAACTTTTTGACCCTATGACAAAGATTTGACATCAGTCTTTTAATTTGTTCTAGTAAACAATCTTTGCAACAAAAAAGAAATCTGACATAAGACATCTGAATGAGCATTTAGATGTATTTTTGGACATTGTCAAAAGTAGCATTTGATTTCAATTAACAGTTGATTTCCTCTTTAATTTATAAAAAAGTAGAATCATGTTTAATTTGTTTTTCTTTAAATTATGTATAAAACATTTTTGTTGAGGTTTAAATGTAAACCTTTCATGACCAGCTTATTGTCAGGAAGAATTCTGTAACCTTTTTTTTTTTATCTTGGAGGCAATGTGTCTGAGTGGAAAAGCATATGGCTTCCAAACCAGAGGGCCCTGGGTTCAAATCTTAGCGAAGACTGGGATTTTTAATTTATGGATATTGAGGGTACCCAGTTTTAATGGATACCTAGCATAAGTTGAGGAAAACTAAAAGTGGTTGGTTGTTGTTCTGACCACATGACACCCTGGTTAACCATGGGCTACAAAAACAGATGATCTTTACAACAACTGCCCAATAGACCACATGGTCTGGATGGGGAACTACTATTTGATCTTAAAACGTATAAAAGAAGTCTAAAAATTAACAATAACGTAAAAAGTAGCACATAAGAAAACATTTGTTATTGGCTAATATTTAATGTATAGAAAGTATATTCTGACCCCCCTCCACCTGCTCTACTTCTGTCACTTCATCTAATATCTTATCAACTGCTAGTAATTCCCTATTACACCATTGTAACTTTATTTAAATCATACAGTTCAGCTACTGTGAATAAATTAACGCTATTCTCATTTGAGATGCAGATCTTGGTGTGTTACCTGTAGACTCACAGCCTGAGCCAACTGTTCTGCTGAAAGTGACTGGGATTCTTTCTTTGGTACTGCAGCCTGGGCTGCTTCTAAATCTTTCTTCAGTTGGAGTAGATAAGCCACTTCCTTGTCAATGACAGATTTATCTGCCTTTGCTGCCTTCAACTCTCTTACTTTCTGCCCCTGTTTGAATGATAATAGATTGTAACAATGAAAGAAAAATAGAAGACCCAAAAAGAAATACAGAGACAAGGAAGCTGAAATCTATAAGAAAAATAATTTGGTAATTGTACAATCCATAATAGCATAAAAAAAATGAAAGAGTAAAACTTGCAGTAAATGCATATAAACAGTAAACATTATTATAATTATAGCTTTTATATAGCGCTACTTTCATGCTCTAAGCACTATGGTCCAATCTCATTGGGGGGAGGGGGTATCTAGGAGAAGATTTTCTGTGCTGCCTTTAGGCGCACAGTAAACACTACACTGCTTGAGTTGGGTGTCGAACCTCGAGCCCCCTTCACAGGTTGCCAAGCCAAGTCAAGTGTAACTAACCCCTCAACCATGAATCCCACATAAATGTTTAAAGATGGTCTGAAGTACTGTCCTCATGAATTGGAAATTTATCCAGAATTAAATACATTTCTCCATATGACTCTAATAGTTACATAGTTACAGTCTGTGGAAGGAGTGGCTGGTAACTGGTGCTGAAGGTCCAACAATGTTGTCAACATTTGGTCACAGAAAGATATAATCACTACTTCCCCTCTTCTGTAAGTCTTAAAAGAAAAACATTTTTTGCTTTGTACACAATTGATCAGGAGGTGTAGTGGAAAGGGGTCCCGGGTTCAAATCCTGGTGAAGACTGGTAATTATAATTTTGGATCTGACCTGATTAGCTATAGAAATACTCAGTTTGCTGAAATCCTCTGTGGTTACAACATTGTTTGATGGCTGTGGTTTTTCCCCTTTTTTGCTTGGTTTCTGGAATACAAATGTTCAGTTGCTCAACAGATTAAACATGGCAATGAGAAGCTTAAAGCTATTTACTATTTTTTGAATAATGTAATTTACTATTAGGTTAATATTCTCAAGAAATAATTCATTCATTTATCATGAAAAACAAAAAGAAGTAATTTAGTAAAAAAAAGTTACTAAAACTGACCTTAGTTTTTTCTTCTGGTTTGCCAGCAAACTTGGCTTTAAGTTCTGACATAGTGGCAGATTCAAGTTTTTGAAATAAAGGACTTGGCTGTAGGGGGAAAAAATTTGAGGATTTTATTGAATTGTAATCAAAATAAAAAAAATATATATAAACATAACGAGTGACGTGGGTGTGTTTGATATTTTTACATGGCTAATATTTTCAAAATATTAAACTAATTCAAACTTCAATAGTTATTTTTAGTTTTACAAAAAAAAAACAAATGTGTAATGATGGTCTACAGAATGCTAGTGAAGTTTGGACAATATTGTAATGATGGTCTGCAGAATGCTAGTGAAGTTTGGACAATATCGTAATGATGGTCTACAGAATGCTAGTGAGTGAAGTTTGGACAATATCGTAATGATGGTCTACAGAATGCTAGTGAAGTTTGGACAATATCGTAATGATGGTCTACAGAATGCTAGTTTGGACATTACCATGTTTCTTTATTGCCTTTAAATTGGTTTAAAAAAAAAATTCCAGCAATTTTGAGAGAAAAAAGAATGAATAGTACATGGATTTTTATAACAGAGTGTTTGTGAAATATCTGGAAACCAATTCTTTAGTTTTGGATATTTTAAAATTAGTAAGAAAATTTCAGTTTTATGATTCAACTGAACACCTTTTGCCAATTTTCCTCCTTAAACTAAAAATATATACTGGTAAAGTAGAAGACTTTCATTACATAAACTTCTAGCTCAAAATGAAGCATCTCATCCTTTTTAGAATTAGATAAAAAATCCAAAAACTTCAGGCATGATTTAATATTTGTACAGATTTAAGCTGCCTAAATGTAATTTGGAAAATCCCTTTTTACATAATTAATCTACAAAATTTTTTGTCTGATTCAAGTCATTTTTTTGAAAAAAATGTATATAAAAATATAAATTTTACAGACTTTTAAATTCAAAGAGTTCACAAAAAGAAAAACATTTTGTTTGTCTCTAATAAAGTAAATTATAATGCAAAAACAAAATCAGTGACAAAAGTAACACTACATGCAAGCATTCTCCTAAATAAATCAGGCATTGTCATCTACCTGTCCAATCTGATGCCCAGGCTGTAACATGGGAACAAACTCTCCACCAATATAGTTGACAGAGGCTGGGGCATGAAGCTGCTGCTGTATGACAGCACTGGTGGTGGGCATGTAAGGCTGGAGCAGCACTGACAGCAGACATGCCACATTGGCACACAAGGCAATCACAGAACCAGCTCGTTTACTGAAACAGTGACACACACAAGTTACAAGAACAATTCAGAACTCAAAAATACACATGTACCAGTACAAATAACTTATCATTATAGAATTCAATGTAAGCATATTTTACTCTGGAAATTTCAGCATTATGACAGACATGATGGAGACTGTCGATATAGAGATACTTCAATCTTACTTACATTTTAAAACTAACTGTTAAGATTTTAATTAAATATGAGTTCGACTTTAGATTTTCCCACGTCTATATCTTCTATGTTTTAAGCTGCTTGGAGGTATTTTCCATCATTGTTCTATCAAAACTAAAAATTTTTTGTCATTCATCATTACCTACAGGAGAGCCTTCTTGATGTTTCTAATTTGAGATCTTCAAACAAATCTTCTAATGAAATAATTTACGAACTTTGGGATTTTAAAGCAATAGTGAAAAAGAAACTAATAGTGAATCTGTGTAAAGTAATATTTTGTCATTTTTGTGAACTATTATGCATCTATTGACAAAAAAACTTCACTCTTCAAAATTTATGCAGGAAAATAAAAAAAAAAAGGAGTTACAGATCCACAATCAACCTGTTAACAGAATTAAGGATAGTAGCTCAAATCACTAAGTAATTTTGTTCATGCTTGTTTCTACAGTTTGTATAATTGTGTTAATTAGCTATGTTCAAACAATGAAAATGTTTTTTTCATTTCTGTAACTCTAAAGAAAAAGGATACATAAAACTCAAGTAATCCAAGAAATTTAAATATTCAATGCATTTTATGGCCTTTTTTGTAACCTATTTATTATTTAAATATTGTATTTTTATCCATTTTTACACAAATTTTTTACATAGGTCATTTCTTTATATTAGTCGTCAAAAACTTTACTGTAAAGGTACGTGTAGTACTTACATTTCTTCAGGAGAACCTTTGGACAAAACCCAGGGTTTGGTCACTTGCATGTACTGATTGCCCAGTCTTGATATAGTTAAAATGTTTCTGATGCCATCACGTAACCTGGAAATTAAATCACCAACAGAGACTTCTCATTTTTTCATTCATATTAGTGTTATCATAAGAGTAACTGAGATATTCATCTAACACTGTAACCAAACTAAATGTTCCATAGACAATGGCATTTTAAAACAAATAAATTTCAATATTGATGTTTGGAATGAAAAAAAAAAGTTGTCAGACATGAAGTGGGAGCACATGCCAATGAAAACCAATGATGAAATGTTGAGACAGACAAAAAATAGTGGACAAATCAAACCAAGAGAGAAGATTCTCATCTTATAGGCACAGCCAACTCCTTGGCAATGTCTACAGTGGGTTAAGAGCAAGCCAACACAAAATAATTATAAATTAAGAAATGGGTTTCTAAGTGGAAGGTGTCGCAGTTATCTATGTAACTGTATAGTAGAATTATTTCTCTAATTGATAGTGCGGCGTTGATCACTATATTGATGACGTCATTACACTATTAATATTTTACTTTGTAGACTAGGGGACTGAGCTTTTGTTGCTTGTCACAACTTCTAGTGACGTAAAGTTAGGTGTGTGTGGTTTGCGTCATTTATCGTCTAGTACAGTCTCTCCATTGTTTTGTACGTTGGTACAGATAGACGTGTCTTGAGAGCTCTTGAATTTCTCCTTGGTTACTGTTACTAGATAGCCTTAACATTTGCCTTGGACATTTTCTTGTTGGATTATCTTGACCCCTGTTTAGGGGTTTTAACGACAAGTCTAAGTTTCGGTCGTAGTCTCAGTTCAAGACTCTATTTCAAGTTTTAGCATCAAGTCTAAGTAGTGATCTTAGCTTGGTGTCAAGTCTATGTGTTAGAGTCAGTGTGAAGTCTTGGTGTCAAGACTTGTTTATCCAGTCTCAATTTTCTATATTGAGAGTACAACTTTAGGTCTACAGTCTACAGGACTGAGGTCTTCATCTCACTAATCTCAGTTGGTCGTCTGGTGTTCAAGTTGGTTTTTCATGAGTCTGAGGTTCAAGATTCCAGACTGCGGGTTGCCTTGGTCAGACACGATGTTATAGTATGAACTGTAAACTTTTAGAATTGTCGTCAGTGAACAGTATCGGATCTAGAGGCTAGATCTATGTGGATTACCAGTTGTTGTGTTGGAGGTCTATTTGAACAACTTTTAATGAATATATTAAGGTAATGATATTGTTCAAATAATGATCATTTATATGTCGCAAAGAGAATAACTGGATCATTTTAGAATACATATTATTACACATATATCTATTGATATTGATACTATTATTATCATTCATCATACATCAGTTCATTTGTAAATATATTACTGGAATAAATTTTTATTGTTATTTAACATCATACACTGAGTTTATTAATTTAATATATACAACTGTATGTGTATGGTGTGCTTGTCAGGCTGAACTTGGGTCAAAATATTACAAGTTCAGAAAAAAATAACAATAACACACA
Source organism: Biomphalaria pfeifferi (assembly GCA_030265305.1). Taxonomy (NCBI): domain Eukaryota; kingdom Metazoa; phylum Mollusca; class Gastropoda; family Planorbidae; genus Biomphalaria; species Biomphalaria pfeifferi. The sequence goes on from JASAOG010000047.1 coordinate 235,703, forward strand.
TTGAAAAAATATTAATTTTAAATAAATATTCACATTTGAAATATCTAATAATAGTTTGATAAGTAAAAGAACACAAGAACCTGACAGAAGGCTAAGAGAGGGGTAGAGTTAAAAGTGTTTCAAAACGCTAAGAGAGGGGTAGAGCTAAATGTGTTTCTAAAGGCTAAGAGAGGGGGTACAGCTAAATGTGTTTCTAAAGGCTAAGAGAGGGGGTAGAGGTAAATGTGTTTCTAAGTGGAAGGCTAAGAGAGTTAAATGTTTTTCTAAAGGCTAAGAGAGGGGTAGAGTTAAATGTGTTTCTAAAGGCTAAGAGAGGGGGTAGAGCTAAATGTGTTTCTAAAGGCTAAGAGAGGGGGTAGAGTTAAATGTGTTTCTAAAGGCTAAGAGAGGGGGTAGAGTTAAATTTTTTCTAAAGGCTAAGAGGGGGGCGGGGGGGTAGAGTTAAATGTGTTTCTAAAGGCTATGAGAGGGGGTAGAGCTAAATGTGTTTCTAAAGGCTATGAGAGGGGGTAGAGCTAAATGTGTTTCTAAAGGCTAAGAGAGGGGGTAGAGCTAAATGTGTTTCTAAAGGCTAAGAGAGGGGGTAGAGTTAAATGTGTTTCTAAAGGCTAAGAGAGGGGGTAGAGTTAAATGTGTTTCTAAAGGCTAAGAGAGGGGGTAGAGTTAAAAGTTGACATACTCCTACCTGCAAGCCTCAAGATTGCTGATATAACCCTTCAGCTGGTTTGTAATCTGTGCCAATAGTTCTACATCCTCATCTGTAACAGACATTTCTTGAACTATTCCTTTGAAGTTGTTATGCAGGAACATCAGAGCTCTGGAAAAAAAATTAAACAGATAAATTAATATCATTATATAGAATCCTTTCCTATAGCAGTATAATTTGGTCTCAGAGCCTGGTTTAGGGTCTTATCTATCATAATATTTATAAGGCTGCCACCGATATAAGGGGATTATGTCATGATTGAAATAGAGATAATACAATGATCTATGCTAATGGACTGATATAGAATTTGTTTCATCTGGAAGGCTTGTATGATTTCTGTGAATATCATGAATTAAAAAAAAAGGTTTGAACCTGTTGATAAAGTTTCCCAAGTTATTCAACAGCTCACTGTTGTTCTTCAGTAGAAAGTCATCCCAGCTGAAGGCTGTGTCCTGGAAAATAAGTCATTCTAACATTTCAGAGACCATTTTGGTTTTATATAAAGCTCTTACTTATTTTTAAGAAAAAAATGTGTACTTCATTTTCCTTAAAATTAAATAGATAATTTTATTGGTCCAAACAAATGGAAATTCAGTTTGACTACAAATGACCATCTCATTATTACTACTATAACAATAACAATAGGTAACACGAACAACATTCATTTAAGCTTGCTTATATATATATATATATATATATATATATATATATATATATTTAGCCATCTAAATACTCAAAGGAAACTTTTCAAAAATATAGTATGAACTTCACCCATTTACTGACATGGAAACACATTTAGGGTTCTAGTATAATAAGTTTGGTGTTTTCTTGGTATTAATTGAATCAGTTTTAATACAAATTTAAATGTAAGGTAAAGTTCCCCTTTCAGATCTTGTGGTATATAGGGCAGATGATGTAAAGGTCATCTGTTTTTGTAGCCTACAGTTAACAAGGGTGTCATGTGGCCAACACGACCAACCACTTTACTTTTCCCCAACTTATGTCAGGTACCCATTAGAGCTGGGTGGACTCAAGAGGCCCCCAAAGATCCTGAAATTAAAAATCCCAGTCTTCACCAGGATTCGAACCTGGAATCCCCTGTTTGCAAGCCAAGTGCTTTACCGCTCAGCCACCACGCCTCCTAATACAAATTTACTTTGGGATAAAATAGATATATTTTATTTTATTATCACCACTGAAATGTTTCAACAATTCACACAAAAATCCCTCCCATTTATATTTTATTAAACAATCCTCAAAGAAAGGTTTGACACATATCTTTAGGACAGAATTGAAGTGTTCATCTATTTGTCACATAGCTTATATAAAATCAAGTTGGAAGAATTGTAAATAAATCTATCTCTAAATACACTGGTTCCATAAGAAGAAGTGACTGTATATTTCTTTAGACAAATATTTTTTGTTCGCTCTAAGCCCGTTTCATTTCCTCAACACTTACCTGAGATTCAGGTCTGACAAAGAGAAGGTAAAACCGGTAGATGTCTGCTTGAATACCTGTGACTTCTGCTTGATCTCCGAACACCCCAGAATTTCGGCTTTTGGAAAATTTAGTATCTTCATAGTTAAGATACTCTAAATAAAATGAAATAAAACAGATTAACCTCAAAAACCCTTAGTGAAATGAAACACATTCTTGATATACTAATTCATTGACATTAATGATGAAAAAAAAATTCTAGTATTCTAATATACTATAATGTATTCCTATTAAAACTTGATAATAGGTTTAGCATTTTATTTCTCAAAAGTGTTTTAAAACTTGAGGATAGGTTTAGCATTTTATTTCTCAAAAGTTTTGTAAAACTTAAACATTTTTTCTCAAACGTTTGTCAATGTATATAATGAACTTCTTGGAGATAAAAAAAGACAAACCAGATGTGTATTACCTGTAGCTACCATGTGATTGACCACACTGTAGCCATCATTGGTGCCCAAGAGGCAGGCAGGGAATATCACACTGTGAAAAGGAACATTGTCTTTCCCTAGGAAGTTGTACATCTCAATCTAATTTTAAAAAAATACTAGACATTAGCTTATGATCTATCTAATAAAAAAATAGGATCAGATCATAAATTAAATCTAACAAAATTATTTTATTTTGCACCATCATTGTCCTTGTTGTGTGTCTAAGAACATTAAATAACAAGTGAGATAAAGAACTTCAATGAAGTTTGATGCACATTTTGTCTTCTTCCAGAAAGAAACAACAGAGCACATTATTGTGCTCGTGTATTGAATACATCCCAACTTACTAGCAGAAGCAGGAAGCCTAAATAAATCTTTCAGTTATGCTAATCAAAAATTAAAATAAAATTAATTTTATTAAAATTGTTTATCTGATATTTAAAGCAAAAAGTAAGGTGTATGTATGTAGGTCGATGTATGTCCTAACTGTTTGACAAATCTTGATAAAATTTGGCATAAATGTTCCTTAGATCAGGGCAGAGACTGTAGTGTACATTTTATCTCCCTCCCAGAACCAAATAAAAATCCGTAAGTTCATCTTTATTTAAGAACGAAACTTTTTAACTAATTGAGTAAACCTGTTGTTACAGTATTTTGTATTTGATATTAATATGTCGGCTAAACAGGTAAACCTATTTTCATGCTCAATTTTTATTTTTATGACAAAATAAAACAAAATGAAAGGAACATTGGCCATGTTTGACATAGACTAGATCTAAATCAAATGCACTAGATCAGTAATACCCCAAGGCCTGCAGGCCGCAGGTATTATCCGGCTAGTATCCAAATATATTAAACTAGTCAAAAAACAATTTCCTCATAAAAATTATGCCTGGCATTTAAGAAAACAAATATGTTAATGTACCAGATTTAACATTTACTTTTAGCAAGCAATATTTTGTTCCATGGTACCTTTTTAAGAGGAAGATGAAAAACAACACATTTACTAAATAAACCATGAAAAATATTTCTACCTGCTGTGGATTTTTCCACCATTGCTTCCACTCAGAGGTGTAGTTAGCGGTAATGCTGATGTAGCCAATGGGGGCATCAAACCACACATAGAACACCTTGTCAGTGTAGCCCTCCAGTGGCACAGGTGTTCCCCACTTCAGGTCACGGCTAATGCAGCGTGGCTTCAGCCCATCTCGTATCCAAGAGTTTGTGATCATTTTGGCATTGTTAGTCCAGGTACCAGATTCAAATGCACCATTGAGATGACTGCTGAGAAGTGGTTCCAACTGAGTGAAGGATTGACAAATCAATTATGAAAAACTGTAAAGTGAATGCAAAAAATTTTTTTTTCTAAATTGGCAGCATTGTTAAAAGGTCACTAATGAGATCCTAGTTTCCAAGCACAAAGACTATTGCTTTACTTTCTCAGAATGTCTAGGCTAAAGAGCTGAATGGACAAGCAACTTGGATGCCAATTAAACTCTAGATAGGGAACTTTATATTTCTCCAACGTAATTCTATTTTTACAAAAATCTAAAATCTATCTTGTAAACAATTTTGAGATCTTTAGACAGCCATGGATGCTCTATTCTGTACCTACAAAATTGTATATATATATATATATATATATATATATATATATATATATATATGAAACAACACAGAATTAAAATAAAAATTGCTTAAAAAATAAACAGTAAATAGCAGATACATTTTTAAATTTAATTAAGTTTATTGACTACTATACTTCATTAGTTGTTTTTTTTAAATGAATTCTAGTCAAGAAATAAATTAACTGAGATATACACTAACTGTTCTGTGGAATGTTAAGATTGATAACATACAAATGATTTATGATGATGATATGTGGTCAAAACAATGACCAAAGACATATATTATCAATGACGTAAGAGGCATTTCAAGTAAAAAAATTGGATCTAGACCAGTACTCAAATCATGACCTTCATTAAGGTAATGAAAAGCTCTAGGCTTCCATTCTCACAGTGACCAAAAATGATCAAATAAATATATGCTTTTTTTAAAGAAAAATAAAGTAAGAAAATTACCTTTGGTAAATCAACAAACAAATGATTGGACGTCTGTATCACAGGAGAGCTCTTGCAGATCTTACACTTGGGGGACTTGAGTTCTACAGCATTGATCAGTTTACCACAAGCATCACACTGATCTCCACGAGCATCATCAAACCCACACAGTGGACATATTCCTTCCACAAATCTATCAGCTAAAAATCTGTACAGCAAATCAAAAGGTGAAAATCATCACTCAAAGTTGTCTAATTATAAAGAAAAGCATACACAAAGTCTTTAAAGCCAATATTTATAAAATATATATGTTTCAAGAGCAGCATAAAATGCTTGCTTGCCCATTCAAAGTAAGAGTGACGTAGTGCTTTTCATTATGTGTGCAATAAAACAGATCAAATGACAATAAGAAATGTTTGCCACTTTTTTTTGGTTCAGACTTTTAGAACAATAATGAATAGAGAGAAACAGATTGCTGATGCGCAGTTAAACCGTTAAATGTACCAGGAGATAGTTAATGATACAATTTAGGCCACCTCTGCTTATTATTTCAGAAGCAAATATGTGGGCACTAGGCCTTCTCAAAGAAAAAAGTTGTAAAAAAAGGTAAAGACAGCATATACAAAATTGACTGTAATAGAAAAATGTAAACTTGTAGACTTAACATCAGCAGAAACATTGAGTTAAGACATGGCTAGCAATATAGACAACAGTCTTCCTTACAGCATCCTACTGTTTGCTGTATCTCCAAGGAACTGAACAAAAAAATATTAAGAAACTAAAACTTTTTTTTATTCACCACAAATGCCTGTAAAATATTATGCATGCAAACCTTATATTGTTCTATTCAATAACTGAAATTTATGTAAGTTTAACTATACAAGGTCTATAACCCTTACTTATCACACTTGGTACACTTGAGCTGATCTACACTGTCTTTCAGAACATAGCCATTGTGATACAGTTTCCAAAATATATCTTGAGCTATTCTGAATAAAGATAAACACAAAATAATAACAATGATAATGAACAAAACAAATCATTCTTGGCAGCATTTTACTAAGCTTAAAACTAATCACAATTACAATAAAAGTATAAATATTTCCAAAATATATCTTGAGCTATTCTGAATAAAGATAAACACAAAATAATAACAATGATAATGAACAAAACAAATCATTCTTGACAGCATTTTACTAAGCTTAAAACTAATCACAATTACAATAAAAAGTATAAATATTTATAAAAATAAAAATACACATCAATGAATCAGGCAGAATTAGCAAAGGCCAGATTTGTGATTTTGTTTTACATATTGGTATATTTTTTTAATTTTCAGGTCTCTTTTGACCAAAGTTCACATTAGAAAGAAGTACACCATAGCAACTAATGAGTTTGGAAAAATCCCACAATTGCCACAAAGACTAAAAAGGTTTACAGGTCAACAACAATACCTAGCAATTCACACACCACACTAGCTTGGCAGAGAAATAATAAGATGTTCTATTGCACCTTAGTGAAACAAGAACATGCAGTATAAAAAATATATAATTTCAAACTACATGGATACATGTTTTTTTTAGAGCATACATCATCCATGTTGAAGCATGAGATTAAATGTTAAGTAGCTAGGACATGAAGCTAGACAAAAAAACAACTAAGATCAAGTATTTTACTGACTCTGTTTGTTGATCTGTGGTTGTTCTTCCAAAGTAGTCAAAGTCAATGTTAAACCATTTGTAGATCTGGACATGGAGCTTGTTATATTTGTCACAGATTTCCCTTGGAGTCACACCTTCTTCCATTGCTTTTGTCTCTGTGGCTGTACCATACTCATCTGTCCCGCAGATGTACAGCACATTGTAATTTCTCAGCCGAGCAAACCTTTGAAAAAAGTGTAGCAAGATTAAAATGAAAGCCTACTGATTTTTTTGCTCAGTTTTATATCTGATAATTACTTAGAAGCTCTTTGAGGCTATATTATGTTTGTTACTAGTTAAATTACCTTGAAAATACGTCTGCACTCAGCACACAACCAATTATGTTACCAAGGTGAGGGACATTGTTGACATAAGGGAGAGCACTGGTCACAAGAATATTTCTTCTTTGTGGATCTGGTAAACTTGGAAAAGTAAAAAAATAAGTAGAAAAAGATCAAGGGTTATCTTTTAGGTGAATGATACGTTACAATAATTTACAGTCAAGGCAAACATATACACTACATACATAGGATGGATTCTGGGCCTTGGCTGCTCAACATCATCAGGTTTCTTCCCCCAGGATGCGCGAGCTGATTCCAAATCTGCTTGAGAAAGTTTGACTTCAGGTATCTAACGAATGAGCAAACATTGGGTAAGCTGAAAGACAAGTCTTTCTTAATGAAATATTAGACAGAACAAAATTATATAGAAGTTCCATTTATTTGAAAGTTTTTCTGAAGAGCCTGCTTAGGACTATAGTATAGCAAAAAGAAAAGGGCCTTTTTTTCACTTATATCAAACATGTGAGACATGCGGAAAAAATTAAGGGCCTTGTGAGCTTTGATAAAACAAGATTAATCTGTCGATTGAATTAAAGGTTTAGTTTTTACCTGATCACCAGAAGCATCTGGATTTGCCACTGCTGCTCCTGAAGTTTGACGATCAACAATAGAAGAAGGAAGCAAAGGAAACCTCTGAGACAGTAGTGATGCCTGGTGGGTGTACAAGTTGAAATAATAAGAAAAATAAAATAAAGCTACAGCACATAATAGCCAAAACAAAAATGTGTTCATCAATAAGTTCACACTACATACTGTGCATATCAATGTACGTACTTTAAAAACTTCAGGGCCAGCCCCTCCAGTCAATTCTGATATTGCATCTTGTACAGCCTGAATCTTTGTCACATCTTCACAGTAGCGTTTGGTATTTGGTAACTTTGAAAGCACTTCTATACAAGAACAGTATATTTTTTTAGTGTAGCAAGATAATATTATACATTGAAAATGATGAGGTGACCTCTAAATGCCTAAGTTTTTTCAACAAAATTTATCTTTTTAAAAGTTAAAGTTTGTATCTAATTTAAAGACATTAAAGAACAATATAATTGTTTTGTGCAAATATTCCTAAAAAAAAATTTTAAAAAAATGATGCCCCTCAACTGCCCTATTGCTAATGTCAAAAATTAATGAGGAACGTGAATAACATTTATTTTCAATTTCAACCTGAGTTAATTATTTCATAATTTCCCAGGATATATACTAAGTCAGTCAGTAAAATATATACATATATATATATATATATATATGAGAATGAACTAACCTTGATTTTTAAGACTAAATAATGGAAAGATTGAGCTAAACACACAGACGTCACATATAGAAAGTGTATCCTACAACAAGAAATAAAATTATCAATTCAAACAAAAAAAAATTAAGTCACTTAATTATATGCATTTATATTAGTTGAGATAAACTCAGAAAGCAATCCTTTTAGACTATTCTAAATTTTCAGTGCTAAGAAATTTAGCAAATTACAGTTAAACTTAGCATATACACTAATATATTAAACATTGACTTAATTGAATTGTTTTGTATAGATAACAGACAAAGAAAGTAAGGGAGATAATGCATTCTTCTGTCAACCAGAAGATTGAGAAAATAAAGTTAGCCCATGTGTCTTGTGCTAGTCACATAACATCCTTAAAGCGTTTTTAAAAAGTAAATCTGTGCACATCTTATTGAATTTAGAAACTACCAGTTCTATTCAAGTTCTAAAATGTGTATACCACTAGCTATACAGCTATACAGAGGTAAACTGAACTTCACCTGTGTGAAGAATGTTTGAGTTGGATGGAAACTGTCCTAAATGAATATTTATATCTAAAATGTATAGTATGTATAGTGATGCTAGAACTTTTATCAACAACAGTAATGTTTTTATTAGTTCAACATTCTCTTTCATCTCAATATTTCAAACTTTTGGACAATGACAGCTTTAGGTCATTCCGCATATAATCATTAGCATTAAAAACTCTAAAGGGGGGGGGGGGGGGGGAGAGGAGGAGCTGAGAGCTTGGCTTCTGAACCAAGGGGACTTGAGTTTGAATCCTGGTGATGACTGGGACTTTAAAAATCAGGATGCCCCTGAGTCTACCAATAACAAGTGGGTACCTGGCATTAGTTGGAAAAAGTAAAGGCAGTTGGTTGTTGTGCTGGCCACAAGACACCCTCATTAACCGTGGGCCACAAAAACAGATAACCTTTACATCCTTTGCCCCAAAACTGCAAGTTAGGTCTGAAAGGGGAGCTTCATTACAATTTACTATGAACTCAAAAATTTAGTAAACTGTACTCACATCAAGTAGATATTTAGTCTTTGTTAGCTTGGACTCTAGCTGGTGGAGTGTTTTCAATAGTGAATCTGATACACTAGACTCTTTCTTTCCTTGGCCAATGATGTTGCTTAAATACGTAGCTATAAGGGGCTGTCAAGAGATTATTATTTTTAAAATATTAGTTAAGAAATAGCCAGAATTATATACAACATAAAGAAAGCAGAACTTTTTGTTTTGATGGTTTTATAATGTATTCGTATATATATTCTTGCTCCAAAATATGGATAGCTGCACTTCAGACTGACATTTAGATGGTCACGTGTTATAGCCTTGCCTGATGCCAACCCTTAAGGAATTTAGGGTTAAGTAATAATTGTCTTCATTTGTGAAGAAACATGAGAAAGTTGTAACCAAGTAAATTTACTTTTTAATTCACGAAGAGGATCTGCAATATATATATATATGCCTTTTTAAAAAAAAAAAACACTGTATACTCATATATATATATACATATGTACATAGACAGATTAATCAAGGGATTTATTTTCCTGTTGGGGATAGGTGGAAAAATAGAAAGAAAAAAAAATAAAAAAAATTTGTAATTCAGTTATCGTTACAATATGAGGTAAGGAAAAGTAAGAAGTTATCAGTTGACAAATATTGGAGTTGACAAAAACACACATAAAAAGTTGAGATCTCTGTATAGTATATGGTAAGTAAAATTTAAAGAATACAAAATTGGATACAGCTCCCTTTTCTTGAGACTGTTGAATAACATAATTCAAACCCTCTTTAAGCAGCACTAAAGTGTAAAAGTTTGCTTAGTCTGTAGACTAAGTTTCACTTACAAGTAGTTCATTATTCTCCCATTCTAAAATTTCATCTTCAGCTTCTTCCTTTTTCACCTGACCTGCTTTCAAAAATAGATATCTAAAAAAAAAACATGAAAAAAATAAAAAATATTATTTAAAAAAAAAACAAAGCAGATATGAAGTCAAATTGTATCAATTAGTTAGGATCAGTATTAGAATTAAATTTGTAATAGTCCATGAAATTGGAGGGGGGGGGTTGTGCTGAGAGCCAGAGGGGCATAGATCTGTACAATAAATGTATCAGTAAATTAAAAAAAAAAAAAAAATTATAGCTGTTATATAGCATGCCTGGGTGGAAACGGCCGTGAGAGAGAACAAGTCATTGCATTGCACTGTGCAAGGATGTAAAGGAGCTATCACAGCGATCTGTCAACCTCCAGCACCATCATTCAAGGGGCGTTATATAAATGGCGTGTCCAGCAAGGTAAGCCGGTAGATCCAAGGAAAATGACGGTGGTCCTGGTAGTGCAGCCTTTGGCTGCATCTCTAGTCAGAGTGTCCAGAGTGTCCAACGAAAGTGAATGCAAAACTAGACTTTGAGTTTAACCCTGAGTCTCACCCTCTGTAAGACAGAAAGGCGTATGCGAGATGTGCGCCTTACATTCAGGCCGGTAGAAGGGAGCTCTTGTTCACTTTTACTGGCCTAAGGGTCCATAATGCTTTTGCACAACTCTACACAACAATTTCAAATGTTTTGTGGACCAGTGGGGGAAGGGGGGTATTTGGGAGAAGGTTTTTCATGCGCTCAGTAAATACAACTCTGCTTCAGTCAGGTGTCAAGCTTCGAGCCCCCTTCACAGGTAGCCAAACCAAGCCAAATTCAAGCGTACTTAGCCTCTTGACCACGCTTCCCATGCTTATAAGACATAAATATACATAAATGAATAACTTTGCTGCACTTTGTTTTGACTAAACTCAATTGATTTCACTAATTGGACTCAACGCCCCAGCTATTTGAATCTTCCTTTATTTATTTTTAACCTTTCATAGTTTCCAGAATCATTATGATACAATAATCTTCTCAACCTTCCAACCATCTCTAGAACTGACATCATAGACTTTAACTCAATTTCAATAGACTTACTAGCAATAAACACATGATGATGAATGCCTAACCTATAATGACCTGAAATTTCAGAAACAAGGTCACACAATATTCTTTAGCTATCTGCTATGTTGAATATTAAAATGAATCACTTCATGACAGTGTTCTGTTAATGCTTTTAGGTAGGATTTTTGGTTTCTATCTTCCAAAATTATAATTATTTATCTCTAATTTTTATTCTAGTCTACAAAATTTTTCTATAAATTTTTTCGAGATATTCTGGCAGTCAAGCATGCTCCATTTCCTATTTACTAAATTTATATATATCTATATTTATAGTGAAAAAAAAAAGAAAGAGAAAATGTAAGAAAGAAAATTATATTTTTTAAAAACAATACATTAATACTTACTTTGCAGCTGTGTTAGCAGAGAATAAATATTTGCCTTCAGCTACTTCTAATACAGGGAGCTTTGATTTACTTAGAAATGGAGCAACAATATCTGCACAGAGAAAAGACAAGTTTTCATGCACCAAATTTGTCTCTTAAAGTTTTCAATGATTCCAATAATACAAAGTCATTAGAAATACTGGCTAGATAGCTTTACAACTTCTAGTATAAATAAATAATAATAAAAAAAACAACAACTGGAAAGCTGTTTTTTAATTTTACTTCTAAAGGTTAATGAATCATCAAGTGTAAAGGCATCTAAGGAAATCTAGAAATGAATTTCAATATGATGAATCAACAAAAATGTGCAATTGTTGAAACGAAGGTGAAGTCCATTTTGTTTCTTCTTCGTTCTCATTGTTATGTTGGAGCGTTCAGATGACTAGACCAATATATGAGATGAACTGCGCAATGGTTTCCATGTCAGGGAGCTCTCCATATAGTTTTCTTTCTATTGGGGTATTTTGGGGCCAGTGTCTTATACGGACCTCTTGGTAAAGAGAGCAGTTTTGGAGGACGTGGTCGGCATTCTCTGGTGATACTCCACATGGGCAGATTTCACTGGTTCCAATTTTGAGCTTCCGGTACATGTATTATCGCATTCTGTTGTGTCCGGTCCTGAGTCGAAAGATTACACGTTGCTCTTGTCGGGATAGCTTATAGTAAGCAGCATCTTTCTTGTAATTTGGATGAAAGCTTGTCCATTTCTCATTTATTTTATTTTCAATTAATTTCTTCAATTCTTCTGGATCATCATCATCATCATACTCCATTAGAGTGAGGGCTTGAGAGGCTCAAATCCTCGCAAAAGCCCTGGACAGAAACCCTGCTGTCTTGCGTAGTGCATAAATGTCGCCATACAGGTCGAGAATTTTGGGTTTCCCAGACCTGTTGAAACGGAGATCAGCAAGTCTGGGGCAGTCAAACAGAATATGAGGCACGGTTTCCTCTTCTTCCCCGCAGCGGGGGCACCGTGAATCAAAATTTGGCCATAGCCGCAAGAAATATGAGCCAACAGGACAGTGGCCTGTCCTGCACTATGCTATAATAGCTTGCTCAGGCCTGGACAGCCTCCACCACGGGGAAGTGCGGTCAGGGCGCTTCATGCACTCCAAGACTCCACTGGCTTTTTGGGACTTGTCCCAGCACTCAAACCACTTTTCCATTTCTGTTTTTTGTATTATAGCCAGGGCTTGATGAAAGCTTACAGCCTCATCAGTGGGTGGAATTTGCCCTCCCTAGTGGGCCAAAGAGTCTGCAATTGTGTTGCCAGTCACACCTATGTGACTCGGAACCCACTGCATAATTACAGGGGTGCCATAGCGTTGTTTAATGTTATGTGAAGCCATGATGACAGTGTTGATATTAGGGGACCATGGTCCGGGGCTTTGCAAAGCCTGTAGTACAGATTTTGAGTCAGTGACCACAACAATCTGTGTTGCCCTCAAATGTCCCTCGCCCAGTTGAGAGTCAATGACTTTTAAGGCTTCATAGACTGCCATGGTCTCCGCATCAAAACTGCAAACACTACCACAAAATCCAAAGATTTTGACTGTGTAAGAGCCAAGAAATTCGATGTAGGCTCCATAGCCTGCTCTTCCAGAATCTATTGATGCCGACCCATCAGTGTATGCAAAAATAGCACTGGGCTTGAAGGTATTAATGGTCTCCAGAGCTAGGATTTGAAGGTCGTTAGATGAACGGCTTTGCTTAGTGGCATTAGGGTCTACTAATTTCAAGCGTATGTCTGGGGTCGTTGGGCGACACCAAGGGGGAAGGGGATGAAAGCGTTAAATGTTTTGTCGGTTGGTTGTGAGGCCAGCTTCATCAGATAGTCTAGTGGCATGATGCATAAAAGACTGCATCTGGATACGTCTTCTGCATCTCCAACCATCCACTAGTTTTCTAGCTGGGAGGTATTCATCCAGCCTTTTATACCGCTCATAGCAGGTCAGTACTGACCTTTCCCTTCTAAGGTTTAGTGGACCTATATTAGCCATTATTTCAGCCGCATTTACTGGACTTGTCCTAAAGGTTCCACAGACAAATCTTAGTGCTTGGGACTGTATTTTATCAAGTTGTTCAAGAGCAGTCCTAGAGCCATAAATTTGCACAGGTAGGCTGTAGTCTATCTGTGATCGGACTGCTCCTAAATACAGGGATCAGAGCATGTCTGTTCGGGCTCCCCACTTTGTGGATGCCAGCTTCCGCACAATGCAAAGTTTCCATGAGGCCTTTCTTACAACATCCTGGATGTGCTCACACATTTTTAGTTTGCAATCTTAAGTTACACAAAGGTATTTGGGTAGCTTTTCCATGCTGAGAGCCACTCCGTTGAGGGAGAGCTGGAAAGGTTGCCCGAGAATGCCAGTCCCGAGCGTGAACAGGAAATAGACCGTCTTGGAGGTGTTTATTTCTAGCCTCCATTTTTGTGTGTATGAGCAGAGCGTATGGAGATCTTCTTGTAACACTTTTTGTATAGAGGTCGCGCTCTTTCCGGATTTCCAAAGGACAATATCATCAGCTTATAGCAGCTTTTGGCATTTTAGCTGAGCCGGTAGGTCATTTATAAGGGCGTATGACAGGACGGAGCCCTGGAGGAGGCCGTGCTCAAGGGTCATTTCCCCTGAGACTTCTCCGTATATCCTTGTTCTTATTGTACGCTCTTGTAGGAAGTCTCTAATCCAGTAATATATCCGTCCCCGCACCCCCACGGCTCTTATCTTATGAAGCAAACTAGGCCGCCATACTTTATCATACGCCTGTTTTAAGTCAATGAAGACTGCGTATGTGCTTTCGGTCCTATGGAATCCATCTGCTACGCTCTGCACAAAGATGTTGGTCTATAGCGGACATTCCAGCCCTGAAATCAGCCTGTTCTGAAGCTATAAGACGGGCACTCTCAAGGTACCAAACCAGACCCTGATTTACCATTTTTTCAGCCATCTTTCCCACACAAGATGTGAGTGAGATAGGCCTGTAGCCCTCAGCAGTGGAAGCATCTTTTTTTGGTATAGGAATAATGGTGGCACGTTTCCAGGCCCTGGCCAGATGACCATCTGCCCAGGTTCTATTTACGAATGCCAAGAGCACGGCTCTTCCTTTCCCCCCTACATGCTTAAGCATTTCGGGGTGATACCATCTGGCCCGGGAGCCTTTTTAAGCTGACATTTCCTTATGGCAGCATTAAGTTCGCCTATCGAGAAGGGGGAGTTCATCACTCCCTCAGCACTTTCTGTGGTTCCTTTCGGTCTTTTTTTTCATCAGCTTTGCGAACTTTATCAATGGCTTTGGACATTGGGGACTTCTTGGCAGCCTTATTGATCTTAGCAAAATATTTGTTCAACAAGGTGACAATTTTCTTCTTTGATGAAATGGTTACCCCAACTGGGTGAAGATAATGGGGTTGCTGTTTTTGTACGCCCAGCATTTTCGAGAGTTCTCAGAAGCCTCCAAGCCTTAGAGCTATCCCTAAGGTTTAACCTTGCACAGGTGTTGGTCCAACGTTCTCGTTATTCCCTGTTCACAGACGTTTTGACTAGTAGGCTGAGTCTGTTGTATTTCTGCCTGAGTGTTGGATTGTTTTGGGTTCTGTTGGACCTTTTTGTATGCCGTTCTCCGAGCCATAACAAGTTTGTTGATTTCAGCCGTCCAAAAGTTTTTGAATTTTTTACAAGGGTAAGTTCGAGGAATAAACTTTTTAGCCATGCCCAGGATAGCTGTTGTTCTTCTGGATAGAGTGCAGAGTTTATTTGTGAGTTAGTTCTCCCACTCTTGGCGAGTGTGTCAGCCTTCTCATTTCCTTCTAGTTGTATATGAGCTGGTATCCATTGAATAACAGTTTTTTTTGCTGTTGTTGTTGAGCTTTGTAAGTGCTGTTCTGAGGTTTTTAATAAAAGAGGAATCCGAGTTTTGCAAGCTTTGGAGGGTTGTTTTCTCATTGGTTAGAAAGACAATCTGACTGTGTGGGGAACTTGGATGATTTGCTAGCATGGTAGCAGCTAGTGCTTCCCTTTCTGCTCTATGGCTGTCAGAGAGCTCTCCAGTTGCAATGGATTTTTTTAGTTTTCCTCCATCTGGCCATGCGAATACACCTGAACAAGAAACCCAAACACTTGCTGAGTAATGGATTGAAGCCTAACAAACATATCTACAGTTGACTTCAGTACAGGATAAACATCCATCACACAAGGATAATAGATTTTGTTGAAAAAGATATATGTTGTTAAACAGTTTTACCTGAAAACAGACCTAGCTTCAAAGCCGAAAAATGTTAATATTACAACTGATTGGATAACAATTTTAAAAGCATAAAATTTCATGCTTTATGAATATTATCAAAGTATAAATAAATCAAACAAGCTTACAAAGGCTCATCAGGTAAGCAATACCTTATTATATGGCTTTAAAAGCTTCTTAATATATAGACCAGTACTTGGTCTAATAACAAGGCATGAATGTATATTAAATCTGGCAAAACTGATCTTACTGAGAGGTGAAAGAGTAAATGCTTAGCCTCTCTAAAACTGCCTAGTAATGCAATGGATTTTTAGAAAAGGAGGTATTCCAATTCAAACCCTTTATCTTTAAAGTTACAGGCTTCAGGAGTCAACCATTAACAAAAATCAAGAGTAGAAAACTTAAAGGCATTGGGACAACCAATGTGAAATAGTTTTTGGCAGCTCCTGCAACTGAACAGGTGGCTAAAATGATGCCTGACATTAATAATAATAATTTAATTTGTACAGCACTGTTCACAAATATGCTACTATGATAACATTACAACATAAACACAGGAAGGACAGGAAGGAGCTAAAATGACAAGTTAAAAAAAAAAAAAAAAAAGTAAAGTTCTCTTTCAGAACTTGTGACAAGCTAATCTAACAAAGTTTTGAACAGATAGGTCTTAATGTTCTTCTTGAATGTAGTGAAGCATGTTGTCTGTCTGAAATCAATGAGGAATGAGTTTCAGACCTTTGGTTCATGTACTGACAAAAGCCAGCAAACTGTTACTTTTGAAGGAGAATCGTGGCATTACTAGAAGCATTGAATCCATGGAGTGCAGTGTTCTCTTCGCAAGCCCTAATCTGGAACTCTATAGGAAAAAGGAAGGGACGGCCCAGGAATACATGACGCCGCGATCTGGAAGCAGATGCCAAGCAGATGGGCAAGACATGGAGACAGTTGTAGAAACTCGCCCAGAAACGAGATGCCTGGAGGAAGCTGGTTGGTGGCCTATGCCACAGAAGGGACCACAGGCAGAGATGAAGATGATGCAGTGTTCTCTGAGGGACATAGGGAGTGATCAGTTCACTTAAGTACAATGGCATTTCTTTTTGTAGATGCACTAATGACGAAGAATGGCCACCTTGTAGTCGATTCTTGCTTTCACAGGAACCCTCGGGGAAGGCGAAAGAGAGCTGTAGCAAAATCTTGTCTTGTTTTCCATAGGACTATTCATGCAGCATTGTTCTGAATTTGCTGCAGTTTGGCAATTTTGTCGTCAGGGGTACCTGCTAGCATGACATTGCAGTAGTCATGGCGGAAGAGTATGAATGCTACAGCTAGCTTTTTTTTTTGTCAGATATCTATTATAGATCTGGATCTGGCCTAATCTGCTCTGGTGCAGATAAAGACCCTTGCATAGCTGACATAAAAAGGATCCAAAGATAATGTTGAGTCAAAGAAAACTAAAAAATTCCCTTGAATATCCATGGCAAGGCGCAACACTTAGTTAGGCAATCCATGATACCTTTATTATGGACAGGAATCATCTTGGTGCATTCATGTTCTCAAAGCAAAAAGAACTTTTAATTAAACTATAATTAATCTAGAATCTAAATTTAGTCCTAGAGATCTAGATGTAGATAACAACTAGCTATTCTATTCAAACCTAGGCTGGCAAATAAAAAATAAATGCTGATTGTGATGTATCAAGTGTCATGCCCTATAGATCTATCTTCTAGCCATTTCTAGCTTACAAGAAAGTCAAACATTACTCCGCTGGTTTTGACAATTTTTGATATAATTATAATATGTGTTTTGATTTACAGATTACAGATAGTGAATATATTCTTTTTTTTTTTTAAATATTTGCAATAATAACTTAGTAATCAATGTTTTTCTGATTGATGTAATTTTCCTGCGCATACAAAATGGTCAGACTTTTCAACGGGTTTCTATGTCACCTCACACAAACCTATTAATTAAAACCATACAGTAAAGTTTACATTCTCTTAAAAAAAATATATCTTCGTCTATGCAGTTAGATTTAGATCTTGTAAGCAAAGAAAAAAAATGTGTGTTAAAAGTAGATTTACATGCTTGACTAATCACTGTAGTGTGTATTTTCTCACCTGACCACTCAACACACAACAAACAGAAGCTATCGCTGCCAAGGTTGTCTTGTTATGACTGACTACACGTAGTCTAGACTAGACTTACACTATCAGTTTGTTAGAATCAGTCAGACACACAATGCATTTACTTCTTGGGACAGGGAGGGGCTTAGGTGAAAATGACTTGTTACTTTTTTCTCAAGATGGTTTTAGGCTTCTAATGCTTTTAGATCTCTCTCTTTCTCTCTCTCTCTATATATATAACTGTACCATAGCTCTGGACTAGGCCGTCACTAAGCCTTTAAAGCTACTGTAAGAATGAAGCGATACAATTGACAATTGGTTAAATCTAGTTTCCCTTTTAGTCACTGAGTCAGCATAGTTGAGGAAAGTGACATTTGCCTGCTAAATACAAAATCTCAAAGAATCCCAATTTTTTTAGATGTCAAGATTTTACTGACTAATTTATTAAATATATAGTAGTTTATTTAATTCGGACATTTTGGACATTCTCTGTTTTTGTGGTCATTAAATAATTATTTTAATATTTTTAATAAAACTAGCGCGCTGTATTTTATAATGTGCTTGTGCATTTTCCAATGATTCTGACCAAATTTCCTTCCATTTATGTAAGAGAAACGAGTTTCAAATTTGTTAGTCAGGTTGTTGTTTTTTCCTATGTTACCCGGATGACTTAACCTCTTCCTAGGGTTAAGACTATATTTTTTGATTGGCTACGTCTATACTAATGAGCCTGGCAATATTTATTTTGTTTTTGGAGCTGATTTATATAAAATAAATTTGATTCAGCCAAGTTGTCTGATTCCATACAAAAAAAATTAATAGGGTGTCCAATTTTAATTGCGATTTTCTTATCAAAATTTATTTTTGACAGCCAGTTTTGGACATCAATGTTAATGATCTTATATTATATTTGTTCGTTTGTTGTTGTTGTTTTTTTAGAGAATAAATGGGCAAATGTTTGGAGTGAGCTTGGTACATTGAATGTAGTTAAATGCTTAGATATAGACCTACTAGATAGATCGAGATTTATAAATATATCTATAGAGGGAATATATAGAGGATTCAGTTAGGCAAGAATGGCTATCCTAACCTGTACTATACTACAAAATTTCAACTGTATTAGAAATTTATTAAATTAATAAACAAAACAAAAAACACAGACAACAATCAACACACATCAAATCATGCAAACATAAAATAAGTCTAAAAGTCGGTATTGAAGTCACTATCCCAGTAACCTTCTTATCTTCTTATATAATACAGACGTTACTTCAAAAAAGAAGATGACTACGTCCTACGCGTCATGCATATTAACCAATGACTTAAATTCTGCCAAGTCACTGGTTTTCCTGGCTAGCTCAGGCAACCCATTCCATGCTCTAATAGCACTAGGGAAGAAGGAGTATTTGTACAAATTTGTCCAAGCATATGGGACGAGGAATGTGCCTTTATCTTTGTGTCTTTCAGAGTATTTTATTAAATTTTGTTTTTGTATTTGAAGATTATGGTTCAGTGTTTTATGTATAATTGTTACTTTACTTTTGAGTCTTCTGACCTGAAGGCTTTCTAAATTTAGTGATTTTCCTAAAGGTGTTACTCTAGTCAAATGTGAATATTCATTTGTTATGAATTTCACTGCTCTATTTTGTGTGTGTTCCAGTTTCTTAATGTTTTCTTGAGTTGATGGGTCCCAAACGGAGGAAGCATATTCTATTATTGGCCTAACCAAGGTTAAATAACATTTTAGTTCTATGTTCTTATTTGATTTATAGAAATTTCTTTTAATAAATCCTAATGCTTTGTTGGATTTTTTTATAGTTTCATCAATATGTGGATTCCATGACAGTTTTTCATTTATTATAACACCTAGGTATTTTGCGTTTTTAGTCTGTGTTACTGGTTTGCCATGAATAAGATAAGTGGAATTAATTTGTTTTAGTTTTTTTTGTTACTCTTAACAACTGACATTTTTCTGGGTGGAAAGACATGCTCCAATTTGATTCCCATTTCTGTAATTCATCTAATTCTCTCTGTAAAATATCTGTCTTGTGTTGTTTTTATTGTTCAGTATATTATGCAATCGTCTGCAAATAATCTGACTTTTGTTCCTGAAGTAATGCAATTTGGTAAATCATTTATGTAAATTAAAAATAGTAGTGGTAAGTGATACTGGTCTGTAGTTTCCTAGGTCAGATTTTTCTCCTTTTTTAAATAGAGTGGTGACATTAGCTTCTTTCCAGTCCTTTGGTACTCTGTCCTGGTTAAGCGATGCCTGAAAGAGTATTTTGAACACTGGGGCTAGCTCATTGCTTAGTTCTTTGAGTAATCTAGCTGGAATACCATCAGGTCTAGACGCTTTATTTGGTTTGGTGTTGGCTAATAGTTTTTGAATTCCATTTTCTTGTACTACTATATCTTCTATGTTGTCTACTTGGTTCAAATTAAGTAATATGTCTTTGTCTCCTGGGGCTGAGAATGCTGATGCAAAGTATTTGTTTAGGATGTTTGCTTTAGTTTCATTATCATTATGTATTATGTTATGTTCATCTTTTAATGGTGCTATGCCTGTTGTTTCCATTTTCTTAGACTTAATGTATGACCATAGGTTTTTGTTGTTATCTTTAGATATTAAATTGTTTATGTATTCACTCTGCAGCTGTCTGCTTACTTTTTGGGTTAGGTGTTTAATTTTTATATATTTTTTGTAAACTTTTTCTGCCTTAGTTTCTTTACATTTTCTATATAGGTTTTCCTTCTGTTTACAAAGCTTCTTTAGTCTATTATTAAACCAGCATTTATTTATTTTGTTTGATGTGTATTTAGTTGGTATATGATTTTCTATAATGCTTTTAAGATTGGTTTTTAATGAAATTCCAGAGGTCTTCGACTGGTTGGTTAATGTCTTTTTCTAATAAGAATGTTTTTTGAAAGTTTAATGCAGCTTGGTGTAGTTGTGTTAGGTTACATTTATTCCAGAGTAAGATTTTTCTTTTGGGTTTTGTATTGGCTACTGCTTTTATCTAACTGTGTATTCTTATGATCTCATGATTTGATAGACCAGGGATAATATCATAATCAACTACTAATCCAGGTCTGTTGGTTAAGACCTAATGTAGGTAGAATAAGTGTGCTCATATGTTTTTTTCGTATTTATGTATAATTTGAAAGCTTCTTTATGATTTAATGTGAGGGGCTATGCCTGGGGATCTTAAAATTGAGTTAATTAGTTAATATAGAATTAAAATCTGAGTTTATTGATGCCTAAATATAGAGACTGTAAAAAATGTTTCTAAAATGTTTTACATGTTTCGGATGTTCCTTCAAAGTTGAAGTAATTACTTCCTAGTCCAAACCTCCCACAGGACGACAGGGGATGGGAGCGGACAAGGTTTGAACCCTGGACCATCAATAAATCTTAACGACAGTCCAGCGCGCAACTTGCACCACCAGGCAGCCATCCTAGACTGTCTGAAATAAATTATGGTGTCAGGAATCAAATAATGTGGGTAAAATTTGTCAGAATTAAATGAAAACACGCAGCCACTTTGACCTTAAATATAATAACAAATATAGGTTAGGGGTACAAATATAAGTAGTTATCCTTATTCTCCTTAAACTAAAGAAGATTTTGATACTTCATTTTCTTTTCTAAGTTGAACCATTGTCAAATAATGCGCTGTCAAAGTCAAACTTTCAAATTTGGGCCTGTAGGTGTCCGAATAGCATAAACTTCTCTAAATGTTTCTAAAATTTTTACTATCTATTGCAACTTTTTAAAAATATCTATAGATCTTGTGAGTATTAGTAGCTATGCGAAATTCCCCGGATGTTTACTAATTTTGAGTGGCGCGAAAAGTGTGCCGCCATTTTGAACTTTTATTTTTATTTGAAGTAATAGTGCTATTGATTTTTAATTAACAATAAATAAATAGTTGTGTTAGAAAGGATTTCAACTGTTATTTTAGAAGTGGGAACATATTTTCTAAAATAATTAATTAAAAAAATGACAAGAAAAAAATATTTTATGTAAAAATTTTTTTTTTACATCATCTCGATAAAAGTTTGTCATTTTTGCAGAACTACCACAAAATGTAGGTTGAATTTGTTCTTTAGAAGCTTTGTTTTTTTGTGTAGTTAATTAATGCAACCATACAATCAGTGAAAAGTAACTATCCTGTATAATGCAGATCTAATTCTATTTTGATTTCTGTGAGGTGACCGTGAGTTGCTAGTTTACAAAATGGCGTCCAATGGGACAGATCGACATGACCTTGCCGTATTGTATAGTTCTAGCTGAAAAAAATACAACTATGTGATTTTGTTTCATTGAAATTGATTTCATTGTGTAGAAT
This sequence comes from Biomphalaria pfeifferi, assembly GCA_030265305.1. NCBI lineage: Eukaryota > Metazoa > Mollusca > Gastropoda > Planorbidae > Biomphalaria > Biomphalaria pfeifferi. Next base: position 257,792 of record JASAOG010000047.1, read on the forward strand.
ATGCATTTGTGCATTTATTTTATATGGTTTTTATATGTTTTAAAATGCAGAAATGCTCCTATTTAGTTTTTAATCATACAGGTTATATGTTAAAAGGCGAATACAAATTATTTGATCACATGATTAAAAATACAATTTTGCCCCGTAGTCAGGTGTAAACATTCAATTTGAGAATGGAAGATCTTAGATCTAAATACTAGATATAGGTCTAGATTCTAGATCAAATTGTTTATTCAGTAATAACTTGAATCTATATATAGTATTGACTTAGTGAAAGATCAATACTAGGTACATTATTCTAAAGTGTAGATTAGATGAATTATTAGATCTAGACTATAGACTAATAGTACTAATACTTAATACTAATAGTATAGACTATAGACATATCATATGAGATCATAATAAATAAATATTAATAATTATTTATTAGCAATACTCCAATACTAATTATCTAATAGATCTAAATCTACATTATAGTCATAGTCAGTATAGAATAGTATAATACTATAGATCTAGATCTAATTATACTCTACTCTATATCTTTATAGTGTATATGATTTTATGATATATCTAATTATCTTATATTAATATCTAGATTCTAAATCAATCATCAGGAGTCATGATGATCTAAACCTAATAAGTTATAACTAAGAGTCTAAGTATAGACATAGGAAACTAAAGTGATCTAAACTGACTAAACCTAATAAATAAGTTATAACTAGAGTCTACTAAGTATAGACCATAGACTAGACATAGGAAACTAAAGTTTCTAACTAAGAATAATAAGATGAATATTAATTATAATATTTTAACTCAAATATTACTATTATATATATATTTTACTATTACTCAAATATTACTAAATCTAGATATATATAAGCTAAAATGAAAAGATTTTTGTGATGATAATGATTATCATTATATATCATATATATAATATATAGAGTATAGGAAATTATCCAATGATCCATATTGTATTATATCAATTTGAGTGGATTAAATCATCATCTAGATATAGATCTATAATAATAATAGATAGTATATATTACAAATTTAGATATAACAGGTCAAGATGAATCAGAGTATAATCAAAATAAAATCCATAAATTCCAAAGTAAACTTCTTTTTTTTTTTTTTTTTTTTTTTCAAAATTCATTTATTGCAAAGCCTTCATTAAATCCAAAATTTAAACATTCAAAAATTCCCACATGTGCCCTAAAATCATTGTTTTATTTATACTGTTATGCAGTCCTTCCACTACTTGCATGTCGTCATAGTCCCTACAATACTAACAAATAAACCACCATTGACTTAATCATCATTCCATGCTGCTTACTTTGCATGTTATCTGATTCATGCTGCTATTAACAAAGAAGTCACCATTCACTTAATCATCATTCAGTACAGCCTAACTTGCATGTCATCAGAGTCCCTACAGTACTAACAAATGAACTATCATTGACTTAATCATCATTCTATGCTGCTTAATTTGCATGTTATCTGATTCATGATCCTATTAACAAAGAAGCCACTATTCACTTAATCATCATTCAGTACAGCCTAACTTGCATGTCATCAGAGTCCCTACAGTACTAACAAATGAACTATCATTGACTTAATCATCATTCTATGCTGCTTAATTTGCATGTTATCTGATTCATGATGCTATTAACAAAGAAGCCACCATTCACTTAATCATCATTCAGTACAGCCTAACTGGCATATCATAAGATTCACTCTGTTACTAAGACTTCATCATCATTTTGTGGATCTTAATGTATATGTCGTCACATTCATCTATTACATTATCAGCACAAATTCAGCAATCATTTGTGCCTTCTATAATCAATAAACGTGGTCATCTTACCATCATATACTTTACAATGAACGTCATATAATCAATTTCAATTACCATTTTAAAAAAAAAATCTATGTAAGTACTTAATTTTTTTATTTTTTTTTTACTATACAAAATAATTTAAGTTTTTCTTTTTTTTTTTCTTTAAATAAACATGAAGATAAGTATCGCTGTTTGTTTCAAATGTTCCTACTGGGTTGTTGTTTTTTTAAGATCATTATATCTATTAGATATACATGTATATAAATATGATATAATATATTACTAAGTAATGTCTTTATACAAAAAAACACAACAAAGTAAATATATCACAAAAATAATTCAATAGAATCAAAATGTAAAAAAAAAAAACCAGTATACTTTTATTAAGCACATCCTAATCTTTTTATATATATACAAAGCTTTTAGCTGTGAGGTAAAAATTAGCGAACTGTTACACATTTTCAGAAAACCCTTTACAATATAAGTGAAAACGCGTTAAAATTTTATATATTTTTTTAACCGTTGAGCCTATAGCAAAAATCTATACATCATTGGAAAGCTCAGAACAAGTGGTTTAATATTATACTATTCATAAAATTTAAAAATAAAAATAAATTAAAGTTTTATTTAATAAATTAAATATAACAATGTCATATTGGCTTATTTAAAAAAAAATTTAAAAAAAAAATATAAATAAATTTTATTAAACAATACCATACTTCAATTAAGCACACTATGAGCTTTATTTTGATATATGGTTTTTAAATGGGCTTTGAAAATTGGTGAAAATATTAGCAATTTTCCTTCAATTTTCATAAAATCTGGTGTCATCATTTCCATTGACTTAATGTTAAGTGAAAATGCGTAAAAAAAATTTTTTTTTATTTATTCGCCGCACCTATACCAACAATCTATATATCATTGGAAAGCTCAGAAAAAGCACTTTAACAATCTGATATCATATTATTATTTTTTTTATTTTAAAAAATTTTGTCACATACCTAGTATTAGTATTAAGTATTAGACTTATGACTTAGTCAACTTAGTGACTTATTCTAGTTGTTAATAACTCAAATTTGAAAAAAAACATCAGTTTCCCTTAAGATAAGATCTAGACCTACATCTAATCTAGACTACATTACTATATAATTATATACATCAAGAACATCTAATCCATATCTAGATTAGATATAGAGTCTATTATTATATTATATTTACCATTGTGTCCTACTTCAATAGCAAGAATCTCCGATGCAGTTCCAGTTAATCTGGCTGCTATTGATATTTTCAGAGTTTGAAAATTACCCTTGTCTGAATAAAGCTTCATTTCTGCACTTAGATCTACACTAAAAGAAACTAGATCTAGATTATTCTTCTAGATTAACACACACACGCACACAAGATTAAATAAAAACAGATTGCCAGTTTATTTCATCACCATATCATAGGCATGTCGACTGTCAACATAGGATATAGGGATTCCGTCATTCGTAATCATAGACTACAATCAGGCATGGACTAGATCTAGCAGTCATGCTTTTCCGGGAAAGAAAAAAAAAAAAAAAAGATCAGATCTATAAATACGGCTAAAAAAAATAAATAAACATGCACATAGTCTTGTTATAGTTTCTAGATCTATGTAACCCTGCCTGGCCAGCGACAAAAAAAAAAAAAAAAAAGACAACACAAAATAGGCTAATTGTTTGTTTAATTATTTTAAAATATCTTGAATTTATAATTAATAGCCGTTGAAATATATTAATATAGATCTAGAATGCAAAAATGTTGTCTATGATTCTGACTCTGTTTTAACAAAAGGACTATACCACTATGGCATGGCTATGCCTATGGGCCATGTGGAAAAAATTAATTTAATAATTTAAAAAAATAGCTAGAATATTTCAACAAGGTTGTATTAGAAAAAAAATATGGTAACCACTCTGTTAGTGGAGAGCTCATGGACATGGAATATTGTATAGGTATCTATTATCTATTGTTGTATTGTGTTCACTATGACTCAGATGATGACCTATAAATACTATAATCTATAATATAATGGCGACTTTAACTCAGCTTATAAGACCACTTCAGTCCTGTACAATTTCTTATCCTTGTTTGACATACGGTAACAAACAAAATAATTTATGATCAATAGTTAATTAACTAATTGGTTATTTTTTTTTTTTATTGATTGTTGTGTTGTCATGTAAAAGAAACAGATCTAATTGTGACAATTTCAGCTTTATCTGATATTGGGTGTAGTAGAAATAATGTGTACAAACTTTTTGACAGAGTGAGTTGAACACAAAAGATAACCATACAATGTTCCATGTTCATGAGCTCTCCACTAGCAAAAGAAAAATTTAAAAAATCTTGGAAGACAACGGCCACCCGCTCCAACAGAACTACGTCAGGTCGTCGCGAAGTGGGCGACTGCTGTCAATCAAAACAAGAACGGAGCGGCACAAAAACTCGTTCGTACCTCACTCGGTCAGACTCTATCACCGCCACTCATTGGTCAGAGAACATGAAATGCACCAAGATACCTGTGTGTAGTCGCTGAATGAACTCTTTATGTTGTGTCTGTTGTATTTATGCATATTTTTCTGTTGTGTTGTCTTTATATGAGAAAAGAGTCCTTGTAATCACAACAAATTTCCGTAAGGATCACTAAAGCAGTCCCTTAGTCTTAGCAGAGTGGTTACCATATTTTTTAATATTTTTTTTTGTTTTTGAAGATTGCTGATAGAGGTTTAATTATTCTTAATTATTCTATCATATGCTAGATTTCTTTTTACTGTTTTGATAAGAGAGATGCATGCCATGAGCTAGTATAATATTGATGAAAAACTGACCAGTGTGTTTTAGTGTTTGTATGCACTGTACAGTTTTGACAAGCAGACTCACAGGACTGGATGAATTGATCATAAGCATTAATTGTAACTACTAATTGATATTGATATGATTTGAAATAGATGTTATAAACGTGCGTGGAACTAAATAAAAGTAGTTGTTCTAAATATTATTAACTAAAGAGTTGTTTTAAACTGATAAAACATGAGTTAGAGAGTGAGAGAAACACCTTACAATGATTTCTTTTATTTTTTACAAAGCTTCTATCAGCAATCTTCAACTAAGGTCAAGACATTAATATTATTATCATTATAGTAATCAATACAATCATATATTTTTAAATTATATAATACAATGCTTGTCTTCTATTGTGTCTTGTCTAATTATGAATCAGCTAAAAAAAATTTTTAAAATTAAATTTTCATATTTGTCATAGGATAGAAATTAAATCAATAAATTAACTTTCAGCATTTAAGTTCATATCTTGCTGATAAGAATCACTATAGAATCACCTTATGCTACAGACACACATATAGGCCTTGTAGCTGATAGTACTTTACCTACAATAATGTTTCCGACAATCTAGGCTGGCCTTTTTCTTCAGCTGCCTGAAGGTCTGCATAGATCCTTGTTAGCTGATTTTACATTGCCATAATGTCTTAAAATTTGAACTTTCTCATAACTCAATGTAATAGTTTAACAAATTGCTTTGATGGGTTCTATCGCTGAGTGACTACTTCTTCAGTGGATGTTCTATTATTGGAGTGGTTTCTCCCAAGTGCCAGTTTTGTATTGTTGTGGCAGTTGGTCTTTGACACTCCAGGTTGTTTGATATGCCAAAATATTCTTTTTTTTTTTTAAATTGATTCTTGTGTTGTCAGGTAAAGGAAATAATTGTGCAAAATTTCAGCTTGATCTAAGATTAGAGATTGGGTATGGCATGAACAAACTTTTTACCATAGATGGACAGAGTGAGTTGATAGAAGCTTTGTAACAAACCTGAATATTGAAAAGTTGCCCAAATAAATTTAATACTTTTAAAGATATTGTATGTCTGTCATGCGTGACAAAAACATAGCTACTATCCAAGTATATAAGAACTGACCAGGTTATTAGATCACAATGTGTATGTGTAAGGGAAAATATTTGTTAGATTGAAAAGTCTCTAAGACCTTGGAGAGACATTGATGTAAACACGTAGGCATTTTGAAAGACTAAGAAAAGGAATGTTAAGGAAAAAGAAAAGACAAAGATTTAAACAATCTGGTGTAACGGATGTATGTGTGAGTTGTGCTTGATGTATTTTCACATTACCTTGATGACAATCCCAGATGTTTGAGTATTTTGTATGGTGTATTACAGATGCGAGTTCTCTCAGACATACCCCTCCACAAACAGAATACAAAGGGTCATTGCTCATTAACTAAGTTAACTCATGATGAAATAGAATAACTAACCTTAATACAGAATGTACCACAGTGGAGTCAGTAAATAAATGTGATGTTATCTCTTCAAGAGCCTGCGTTTCTAAACTAAGGGTCTAACACAGGAAGTCTTTGTAAAGGGATGAAAAATATTGGGGTCTGTTCAACTGATGGATAGTTAATTTATTTGCCAATAATATTATTGTCAAGTTAGTGTTATTCTATTTGTACAAGTGATACATATTTTATGAGAACTTGTTCATTGCTAGATTACTTGTTTTACTGAATTGAGCTTGAAAGCATTAAACTTTATAAAAGTATATTGTACATTATGTACCTTCAGAGTATGGCAGTATGCCATTTAAATTTGGGAGATACTACTCTCCAAAACAAGTTGTGACAATTTCATTACAAAGTATATAGATTATCTAAATGATTTAACAAAATTAGCATACTTGTAGGACTTTTCATATTGTTTTGATGAGAGGCATCTGCAAAATTAATTCAAAATGTTTTTTTGAAGAAGACATTATTATATATCTTTGCCAATGCGATTCTAAATACTAACCAGTTCCTTGCATCAGAATGACATCTCTGTTAACCTCTTTTGCTTGAACAAAACAGGCCTGTTACAAGACATCTTGCTGAAGAAAAAGATGATCTTTGGATAATCAAGTCCATTACACATGCTTTAATGCCTTAAAAGTCTTTCACACTTAGCACTCTTCTTACTATGAGCAATGGTGCCTTGTAGATGCTAATTGAATGAATTTATGAAACTCGGATTCCAGGAAGAGGCTTGATGCCCATTTGGAGAGCTTACAACTTCTTCAGATCATCTAGTTAGCTAATAAAATAATAAGGCTTGTCTTCGAGTCTGAAGATAAATGAGGAATGCAGTATTTCCCGTGGCTACACAGCCACATAACTCTGCATTAAAAATATAACATAATCATTAACTCCTAATTTTTAAAAAGGAAAACAAAACTAATTTAGTTTACAAAAATCATTATATCTCAGATTTATTAGTGAACAAGTATGTAATGACTATTAAATGCATTATCATCATTGGATAAAATATTAGAAAAGTTTAGTGAATTTTGTATTAACACATACTTTTCAATAATAGACATTTCCATTTCAAGTGAATTAAATAAAAATAATTTAAAAATTATTGTGAATTATTAATTTTTGTTTATTAAACATGCTATGTCAACAGAAATCCTATCACACATTAAAAAAATAAATAAATACAAAAGTCCAATATAAATAAGAGCAATAACCATAAAAACTATAACCAATTATTTACATAAATGTACCTTATCGTTTTTGCAATTTAGTTTGACAAAAAATCTCAATTTAACATAACAGTGGAACTCTTTAAAAGCTTTGCTAATGGAATCATAATACACAACTTTGTATGTGTAATCCAACTATTCATGCTATAACAAAATCAAATCCTAATAGCAAACTGAACAAGTAATCAAATCTTATGTTTATACTGGTACTTCAATGATTTGATGTCAAAAATTAGTTTAGGAATTTAATTAATGAGAATTTTAATTGACCAATTTGCAATGAACCTGTCAACCAGTACACAATTAACTGAACAGTTTATTATATGCTAGGGTTGAGAATATTTTATTTTATGCATTTAAAGACATTATGCAAATATGCAGTTTGCCATTTAGAGGGTTCCACAATAACATTCAACATTTTTAAAAATTTAGTGCGGCCAATCACACTTTGAAGGATTAGACTTTGGAATCGGAAGGCAGCGTCCAAGTTTCTCACATCCAGGAGGAGCCCAGTTCTTGAAAGAAAGAAATAATAAATAACATTATACAAACCAAAATTTATGCCAACAAAAATTTATAGGGGTGAAACAAAAAAATACTTAGCACAATTTTATTTTTCAAAACTAATTTCTTTTTTTTTTAGCCATATACCAAATATAAGTAGAAAATTTAGTGCAACTCAATCTTGTCTGATAAATGTATTTTGCCCACTGTCTTCCAAGGTATCTTATGCAACTATTTAATGAAAATATTAGACAAATTCAAGATCCTTTCTTTTAAACATAGATATGGTTATTGAAATCATCTACTTTTCACTTCAATATAAAATTTATTTTAGTAATTATATTAAGTTTGTTACTTTAACAACAGGGCTGCGTTTTAGTGATAATACAACAAATTTACCATTACTGCATCATCACACAGGTTTAACTGTGGGACTCCAGGGACTAGATTGGCCAAATGTTCTTTCACAATACTCATAATAGTTGGCATGTGCTTCTGATAAACTGGACTTGTGGGTCTGCATTAAATAAGATACATAATGGAATGCTATGACAAGTTTTAATTGCTGTATATCGCAATGGTTATCAACCATTCTTATTTTAATTATCTAATACAAATATTTTAATATTTCAGAAGTAATCCAAATTCTATCATTGAAACAATTGTTTTTAAATATATTTTGGTGCAAATTTGACATGACCAACATCTAATCTTGTGCATCAGAACAGGAAACAACAGAATAAACAATATATGTTTCAGAAGTTAAAAATTGCAACTAGCAAAATCTGCCCTTGTGGAGCATTGCCATAGAATGCTCACCATGTCCTTCGAAACTACATTTCTTTATCAAGATGCAATAACAAAAATTGGCCCCAAAACACCCCTATAGAAAGAAAACTATATGGAGAGCTGTCTGATTTGAAAACACTGCTTGTATATTGGTCTAGTCATTTGAACACTCTAATATAACAATGAGAAAATAGTGCAAATTTGAATGACCCAAGAGAACAGTTGCAAAACATAAAATAAGGAACTCAGGATCTTAACTAGAAAACAGAACAATTTTGACTCACTTGATAACATATTTCTCTCCTGGGTCTGCTCCAAGGTCAAACAGTAGCGGCTGTAATGTATGATTTGTCTGATCATGGGTAGTAACTTCCACAACATTTTCACCTGGACAAAAATCTACCCCTGAACCCTAAAATAAAGAAAAAAATAATATAACAAAATTTATTATTCCTTTATTAATTGAACGCAAAAATAATATCGATAGACACATATATAATAATATATATATTTAGTATTATAATTAAATTTTGCATTTGAGCATTCAAATGTCTTCTATAATAGTGGTCTTTACATTCTAAGTCCTGACAAAATATTAAGTTGTTTCTATTGCTTTTTAGAGTTACCTGGAACAAATATTTAAAGCTTTAAACTGGGTACATATAATATATATATATAAATAAAAAAAAATACAATTTGAAATATTATAAAGCTCTAATTATTTAAATTAAAAGCTGTAACCTGTATATTATGAGCCCATAAGACGTTTACAATAGTGTTATCAATGTCAATATGAGGACTTACAAAAATATTCATAACATGTAAGATGGTGAGATAAAACAACAAAAAGTTGTGTTGTTTAGCCCATGAAAAACTAAAGCTGTAAATGGTGATGGAAAATACAACCAAAAAAAAGTATTAACATTTCAAGAGTTTGTGTGAAAATTTCTTTTTGGGTGGTAAAGTTTGGTCAGGAATTCAAAGCATTCATGCTTTTTTTTTAATTGCTAGTTAGTAATTATTATATTATAAATTTAATTATTTTGTAAAATGTATTAATGTATTTTTAAAATAAAGAATCAAAACTTTGACTTTATTTGTAATAAATGAAAATAAAGTTAGATCTAATATTTTTTTCCCCAAGAATATGAGAAAATAAAAAAATTAGGCTAAAAAATATTTTGCACAATCAATATAAAATTAAAAACTAATTTAATAATAAATACATTTGTGATACATGCACCTCAAGCATTCTTATTCTTTACTCAAAATGTATTTGCTGAGTTCAAACATACATTTTTAAACTCACTCCAACTATTTGACCAAGTCCACAAGTGAGCCTTATATTGTCCCACTCTGACAGCCATCAGGAGATCTCCACGGTAATAAAATATAGGTCTGTAAATACAGTGTTGATGAAAATGTTAATTAAAGCAGTCAATGAGCTAACAATCAAGTTGTCAATTTTTATTCAAATCCAAGAATACCCTTTACAATACTGGTTACTTAAATCCAATAAGCCTAATTTATCAAATATAAATCACAATGAAAAACTCAAATGATTGGTTATTCAAGTAGTTAAATAACAACAAATTTCTTGTTTAAACAAATGAACCATAAAGCTTAGATATACCTGGTTCCAGTCATCTCAAATAGTACTTAAGACACTTGTGAATTTACAAGTTAAAATCTTAGTTTTTAGAGGGTCAATCTAGAAATGGAAACTCATATTCTTCATTGACTTGTGTTCATTGTAAAATGAGACATTAAATGACTATTTTTCCTTTCTTTTTTTTATTATTTTCTAAGTGGTTTTAATCTATTTTAATCTAAACAGTCTTTGCTTTGGCTGTTCTGCTCTTTGACATATCCAATATGCAAGGTTAAAATAAAATATAAACTAATAACTATGTGATATAGTATGCCATTTCTGCAAGTTTTCTAGTGCATTAAAAAATGACCACAAGGTAAGGCATCACTCAACCATTTTTTCTTTCTACCTTTTCTTCTACCCAAAAATATGGCATATAGTCTTTTCTAATGATAAAGATAACAAATAAATTGTAATGATTTTTAATTCATCTCATCTCACGCTAATTTCACAAACCTTTCAATAGTTTTCCCCTTCAATAAAACATCTTTGATACTAATTCCATCTATGGGCCTATCAGTGGGAAGAGAAATGTTGCTTAGATCCAATAAAGTACTAAACAAATCCATCAATGAACCAGTCTGGAAAGAAATCTGAATCAAGAAAACAAAATATAGGGGTAAAATGCTTGTCACTTTGAATCAATAAAGGAATTTAACAAACTTAAGTGATTAGGGATGAACATAATTAGTAGTAGAGTCTTTGAACACAAGACAATAGATAGATAATTATTAATACATTTCAACTATGGTGACTGTGTGTACTACTTTATAGTGAAACAAGATAACCAAATAAAATAAATTAAGTTTTAATTAAAATATAACTAATCAATATGGTCAAAATATTGTTTATGTTTTAACATTACTTAAAGTATATTTTCAATTGCATGTAGTGAGGTTTAAGGAAATATATGGTTTAAAGGGATATGAAAGTTCTATTCAAATTTGTGTTATAATATTTCTACAATTTTAGTTCCAAAGTAATTCAGTTAAATACCCTTTATACTTTATTTGATTTGAGTGTTTTAAACAAGCAAAATATGCAGGTGGCAACTGAGTTTGCGTGATGATGTGAGATCCTAATTTTTCTGGACTCAGAATACAATGCCTTAAGGTTTAACCAAAAAAGCATTAAGGTTGAAGACAAGTAACCTAAAAGATAGTCTATTGGACCTAAATTGATGTGGAAAATATCAGTTCAAAATAAATATCATTTTATAACTTTAATATCAATTTATTTAAGTCCTTCAAACATATGACTAATAAAATCCAATGAGGTAGATGAGCAGTTAAAGAACATAGTAGTTTAATCAAGGAAATAAAGTTATGATCCTTGGTAGAGACTCAAGAGACCCATAATAATAATAAGGCTAGTCTTCGAGTCCGAAGATTAGTGAGGAATGCAGTATTTCCCGTGGCTGCGCAGTCCCAGCTGTGACCTACATATTTAACCACATCCAAGGCAAGCATGACCATTGTTCGCAGGAGGTCGATTTAGATTTTCTTTTCACCGCCTGCGTTTGTCCTCAGCAGCAGATTTTCTTTTGGTCTCAAAATATTTCTTAATGTGATATCTTTTAGCCAACATCTATAACAGATTCTAGGTGACACCACTATTCTCTGACAATTTTACTGCATTGGAAGCAGTAGCAAAAGCCAACAAGAAAATGATTGCCCATCTTTCTGCTGGATGCAGATTCCTCAGGAGGCTGACAGTTATTAACTATATATAGTTCATGATCTATCCCAGCAATCAATGAGCTTTGAAAAACTATAACGTAAAATGCAACCACTTGCTAGACTGACTTTAAATAAATCTTTAGCATCTCACTGGACAGCCACAACACACACACAGCAGGCTGATAAGTTCACATTGATCAATGATATAATTGTGTAACTCAAGACAATTACCTCACCACTTTTTATATGACTTGGCCAGAAAGCAATGGAAGGTTCCCTAGACCCACCTTCAAAAGTTGTCTGTTTGCCACAAAGAAAAGGCCCATTACTCCCACCTAATGAATATTACATCAAAAGAAGTGATTTAATTTAAACTTGAAACAGTTTTCAATGGCGAGATTTCTATTATTTTAATATTTTAGAAATTAAAATTACCAAAACACAACTAAGATCTATACAGTAAATACAATAGAATACTTTTTTTTTTTAGATGAAATATGAAATAAACCATTAAAATACATTTTTAAATAATGTTAAGATTACTATGATGAATGTCCTTAATAAAAAAATGTACAAATTTAATATAGCAAAAGCAGTCTTTAATTATGTATACAATAATATATATCTAAAAAAACTGTATGAACATGTCAGCTCATCTAAACCTTTTGTAATTGAAAAATATCAATTTTAATATCAAGTTTAAGCTCATGGCTTTTAATTTAAAGAATATTTTCAATTAGTATTATTATAATACTAGCGGACAAAGGCTTTGTCTGCAGGAGATGTGGAAAAATATGCAGGTACCGGTATCAACTGGATCTTGTGAAACACTGCATTCCTCCTTAATCCTCCAGATCGAAGACATTGCCATTATTATTATATATTATAATACATTAATTAATAACTCCGCCATAGACGGTCCCAAGCCAGGCTGAGAAAGGATGAGGATTGGGCATAGGGCTAGCAACCCTACCCTGTTGAAACACTAGCTACAGAAACAAGACAATGGATCTCCAGCTGAAAGGTTTATGACACATGTCGGTAAAAGCCAGAGTCATCTGAAAGCCAACAGGCCAATGACCATCATCTCAACCACCACCATCGGTACAAGGTATGTCAGGACCATGTATGAGACTGGGATGACAGCACAAGTGGCATGGTTCAACCTCACCGTCTTAGGAATCAGCAAGTCAAGATGGACTGGTTTCAAGCAGAAGCGACTGACTTTGGGTGAGCTACTTTATAATCAGGACATGAGCAGGGAGTAGCCCTCGATGCTGACTAAGCGGGCTCAGAGAGCACTTATTGGATGGGAAGAGCATGGACCACAGATAATAACAGCCTCATTCCACACAGTGAAGAAGAGGATTAACTTATATATTGTCCAATGCTACGCACCAACGAACGACAGTGAACAGGAAGAGAAAGACAATGTTTACAACAGGCTGACTTCCGTTGTACATGACCGACCTATAAAGAATAATAATGGGCGAATTCAACACTAAGGTTGGCAATGACAACAGAGGGTATGAGGAGATCATGGGAAAGCATGGACTAGGTGAGATGAATGAAAATGCAGAGATTTGCAGACGTGTGCCATGAGCAACTTAGTGATTGTAGGAACTGTCTTCCCACACAAATGAATACACAAGGCAAAATGGATATCACCAGACCTATCAACATAGTACCAAATAGACCACATCTGCAATGTGAAGAAGTTCTGTTGCTCTCTTCAGGACGTACGTGTCAGATGAGGAGCAGATGTTGCTTCAGATCATCTTCTGTACACCCGAGTGAAACTGAGGCTGAAGAAGAGTTGGACAAGAGGGTCCAGCCAATGCTAACACTTCAATACTATACGCTGAAAGACTCGACGAAACAGGAAGAGTTCAAGGTCACCATATCAAACAGAAACACTTTAGAAGATCAAGGAAGCCTATCTCTTTGTCAGTTTTCTAGACTATGAGAAGCGTTTGACAGCATGGACAAACAGGCCCTCTATAGAGACTACTGAGACACTATAGAGTGCTTGAAAAAAATACAAATATCATCATTAAGTCATATGAGGGGTGACTGGCAGAATAGTGCATGGCAGACAACTGACAGACACATTTGAAGTCCAAACAGGAGTGAGACAAGGCTTTTTACTCTGTCCCTTCTTGTTTCTGCTAGCCATAGATTGGTTCATGAAGACAGCAACAGGCCAGAAATGGAAAGGTATACAGTAGACACTGTGGAAACAGCTAGCCAACCTCAATTTGCAGATGGCACACAACAGCAGATGCAGGAAAAAATAGGAGTCGTTGCTGACAATTCAACTAGAATGGGTTTTAACATACACAGAGGGAAGAGCAAGGCATCCAACAATACACCCATTACAGTCCAAGGTAAGGTGCTGGAAGAGGTGGAAAGCTTCATCTATCTTGGCAGTATCCTTGACAACCATGGAGGAACAGATGCAGATGTCAGAACCTACATTAGTTAAGCTCGAGCAGTCTTCCATCAGCTGAAGAACACCTGAGGATGAAGGGAAATAAGCACCACCACCAAGATCAGGCTCTTCAACACCATTGTTGTGTTAATTCTCCCACTCTTGGCGAGTGAGTCAGCCTTCTCATTTCCTTCTAGTTCTATATGAGCTGGGATCCATTGAATTACAGTTTTTTTGCTATTGTTGTTGAGCTTTGTAAGTGCTGTTTTGAGGTTATTAATATATGAGGAATCAGAGATTTGCAGGCTTTGGAGGGTTGTTTTTGCATCGGTTAGTAAGACAATCTGACTGTGTGGGGAACTTGGATGATTTGCTAGGATGGTAGCAGCTAGTGCTAGTGCTTCCCTTTCTGCTCTGTGACTGTCAGAGAGCTCTCCAGTTGCAATGGATTTTTCTAGTTTTCCTCCATCTGGCCATTCGATAAGTATTCCAGCTCCTCCATTTGTGGTGGCTTTGTGGGTTGAGCCATCCGTGTAAACTCTGATCCACTGATTGCTAGGATAATTATTATGTAGAAAACAGTTCACTATTTTCTTGAGCTCTGTTGGTCTGTAATCAGATTTTCTTTTGATGCTTTCAATATGGTCCCTTATAGTAGGAAGAGGGCTTTCGTCCCATGTTGGGGATTCATTATAGTGTATCGAGGATTCCAGGGTAATATTTTCAAGTTGGTGTTTCTTTTTTAGGTTTAGAGATTCCTGTATGAAATTAGTCCTTTTGAGACGTTTTTTGGTGCCAGTTTTGAGGATTTTTGTTCTGAGTGGGTGCCTCTCCATGGTTTCCAATTTAGTGAATTGGGAAAGGATTTTTATTTCTCTTCTTTCATCCAGAGAGATCAGGGCAGCGGTTTCCTCCATAGCTCTTATGGGTGTTGTTTTGATTGCTCCTGTCATTATCCTTAGACCAATATTTTGAACCTTGTCTATTTTTCTTAGGTTGGTTTGGGCTGCTGAGCCCCATGCTGTGGCACCATATTCTAGTACAGGTCTCACGTAACTGGTATAGGTCTTTTTCAGGATGTTGTGATTTGCTCCCCAATCTGTGCCAGCTAATTTTTTCAAGAGGGATAGTCTCTGGATGCCTTTACTCTGTGTTTTATCTATTTGGCTTTTCCAGGTTAGTCTCGGGTCATAGGTGACTCCAAGGTATGTAGGGCTGTCATTTTTTTCTAAAGCTTCCTTATCTAATTTTAATTTTATTGTTTGCTGTTTTGTTGACAGTGAGAATATGGTATAGGTGGTCTTTTTTGTGTTAATGGACATGCCCCAGTCTTTGGACCAATTATTTAGTATATCGAGAGCATCTTGTAATCGGAATTTCGATGTTCCTACATATTCTTCTGTGCTAATTAAGGCAAGGTCATCTGCATACATGCTGCTTTTAACTTTTCTGGGTAGGTTTTGATTTAGATCGTTTATGAATATTAAGAAAAGTGTTGGGGATAGGACTCCTCCTTGGGGAACACCATTTTTAATACCCACTGTGTGGCTTCTTTGTCCTTGCATGCAAACAAAGGCTTTTCTATTATTTAGATATTCCTTTATCCAGTTGTACATTCTGTGGGATATGTGATGCTGGATTAGTTTGAGCAAGAGACCTTGTTCCCAGACTTTGTCAAATGCTTTTTCTAAGTCAACCCACACAATTGTTGTTGGTTTCTTTTCTTGAAAGCCATCTTCTATTTCTTGTGTGATAAAGGCGATTTGATCTTCTGTTGATCTGCCTTTTCTAAAGCCAGCCTGGGCTTCAGTGAGTAGGTTATTTGACTCAAGGATCCATGTTAGCCTTCTATTTATCACTCTTTCCATCAATTTGCAGGAACAGCTAGTGAGGCTGATGGGGCGGTAGCTATCCAGTTTGTTTCTTGGAATTAACACACTATTAAACTCTGCACTCTATCCAGAAGAATTGAAGGAATTAATAGTAAATAAAATAAATGAGAAATGGACGAGCTCTCATCCAAATCACAAGAAAGATGACGCTTACTATAAGCTATCCCGACAAGACCAACGTCTAATCTTTCGACTCAGGACCAGACACAACAGAATGCGACAACACATGTACCGGAAACTCAAAATTGGAACCAGTGAAATCTGCCCATGTGGAGAATCACCAGAGAATACAGACCACGTCCTCCAAAACTGCTCTCTATACCAAGAGGCTCGTAAAAGACATTGGCCCCAAATCACCCCAATAGAAAAGAAACTATATGGAGAGCTCCCTGATCTGGAAACCACTGCGCATTTCATCTCATGTATTGGTCTACTCATCTGAACACTCCAACATAATCAATGAGAACGAAGAAGAAGAAGAAGAAAAACACCATTGTTAAGCCAATACTTCTTTAAGGAGAACCACCATCACCAACATGAAACAAATCCAGGTATTCATCAGTACCTGCCTGAGGAAGATCTAGGATGACAAACTGTGGCAAAGAAAAAAGCAGCAGCCACCAGAAGTAAATATCCTTCAGAGATGCTGGAGATGGATAGGTCATACATACAAGACTTTGCAAACCTGCATCCATCATAACAAGGAAAGACTTAGAAAAGAAGAAGAGAGGATGGCCCAGCAATACATGGCACCGCAATTAGGAAGCAGATGCCAAGCAGATTGGCGAGACATGGGGACAGTTGGAGACAACTTGGCCAGGACCGAGATGCTTGGAGAAAGCTGGTTGGTAGCCCAAGCCCCAGACAGGATCACAGGCAGAGATGAGATGACATTAATTTAGAAAAAAAATATTTTATGAAAATGTTATATTAATGAAACATTAGAAATAAGAAAAATATAAAAATACTTTTAAAAAAAACAAAGCTTATATCAAGCATAGTTGTACAAATTAGTTTGGATCAATCATGTAATTAAATTTGTAATAGATCTAGATAAACAATAATAAATCTTTGTGATTAGAAATATTTTTATTAATTGTTTTTGTTTAGCCCAATTTCATGCTTTTAGCTTTCTCAGTACATTATGATCCTATGACCTGTCTGGACCATTAGAAAAGGGGTGGGGGGAGAAAGAAAATGTTACTGTGATTGCTTTTTATATGCATTAAAAAAAAAGGTTTTATAGTTATTTTCAAACTTTAAAGCCTATTTCTCTCCACAAAGTATAAACAGGATTTATTCAACTTATACCACCACAATAGTCAAGTAATATTTCTTTCTCTTGTTCAATACAAACAAAATAAGTAATTAGCAACAATTTTTTTTTTAATTCTTGCTTTGTCATGTAAAAGAAATAATTTTGCAAAATTTCAGCTTGATTCCATAAAGGGTGTGGTAGAAATAACATGTAGAAATAACCAGACAAAGATAGTTGATATAAGTTTGTAAAAGCAAAGCTCAATTAAGGAAATAACAAGCAATTGATTTTATTATAAAATTATTTATAATATATTTTTTACTTCTTGAGCAGCACCGCTGTTCATTTTTGTTAAACTGACAAGAAACTGATATTATTTCCCAACAAACCGAACATTATAAATTCATCATGTAATCAGTATCAAACGGGGTAAAAAAAGGCTGTGTCCTAGCACCTACAGTGTTCAGTATCATGTTCTCTGCTATGCTGACAGATGCATTCACAAATAGAGAAAGCAACGGGATAAATATATCATACAGATTTGATGGTGGCCTATTCAACCCAAGGCAGCTTAAAGCAAAATCAAAAACAAATTCAGCAGTAATCAGAGACTTGCTATTTGCTGACGACTGTGCCCTACATGCCTGCTCTGAAAATGATCTGCAGAGCATCGTCAGTGACTTCTCAAGAGCATGCTCAGACTTTGGCCTTACAATTAATACAAACAAGACTGAAGTCTTATATTTACCTGCTCCTGGGAAAGCCTACTCGGATCCAAGCATCACTATAAATGGACAGGATATAAACGCAGTAGACAAATTCACATATCTTGGCAGCACACTCTCCAGAAACTGAAAAATCGATAGTGAAATCGACCTGTGTATCGCCAAGGCCAGTGCATCTTATGGCAGACTGTCTAAAAATGTCTGGAACAGACATGGTATCCCCACAAATACAACGCTAGGGGGTCTATAGAGCCGTCATCCTCCCTACATTGCTCTATGCCTCAGAAACATGGACAATGTACAAAAAACATGCAAAGAAACTGAACCACTTCCACATGACATGTCTGAGAAAAATACTGAATGTCAAATGGCAAGACAAAATACCAGATACTGATGTCCTTCGAAAAGAGTGTCTGCAAAGCATCCACACAATCCTGATGCAGTCCCAGCTGCGATGGGCAGGTCACATCTGCAGAATGGAAGACCACCGCATTCCTAAACGACTCTTGTACGGCCAACTAAGTGAAGGAAAGCGCTCGCAAGGTGGTCAAAGAAAGCGCTTCAGGGACACCCTCAAAGGTTCTCTGAAGGCGTTCAGCATAGACGCAGCCACCTGGGAGACCTTGGCACATGACAGCATCATGGCGTCGCGCTGTGAAAACCGCGCACAGGTTGCTGAGGAAAAAAGAACAACGCTGGCAGAAGAAAAATGCCAGAGAAGAAAAGCAAGGCAAACGTCACTAGCTCCAGCTGGAATAACCTGCCCGGTGTGCGGCCAAACATTCCGGGCTCACATAGGTCTCATCAGCCACGTGAGGAGGCATAAAACCCCAGTGCAAAGCCCTCAGCCCCCTGGATGACAAAGTGGTCATCATCGAACCACGATGGACGAACTATATATAGATTTTCATTAAAGTAATAAATTAATAATTAATTATATTAATTATGAGTTTTCCTGAGATTTTTCCTGAGATTTTCAAGACTTTTTCTTTTTGCAATTTCAGGAGATTTCTAGGAGGCCACGGAAACCCTGTTATTATATACAAGATTTAATTTAATAGTTTACACCTAGAATTAGCGCGGGGCCTATGAAAGTGCGGGGCCCACTGCGGTCACATAGGTTGCAGTGGCTTAAGGCCGGCCCTGTGTATAGTTATGAATTTGAAGCCATTTACCAAAACTAAATAAAAGTTATTTTATTCCATTTGTCATTATTTTGTTATCTAGTTTAGAATGAGATGTACTAACTAATATTTTAAAATGAGAGATTTTTCTCTGACCATAGGCCAGCTAAACTACAAATAAACAATTCATCTTAATTAACTATATTGTAATATTTTCTTGGCTTTCCTCTTGCAGATTGGCAAACAAAGAAAAAAAAAATCACAGACCATTGCATCAACAATCAAAGGAGCAATAAAAATACTTCAGCTCAAAAAGCTTACAAAGTTTAGGGAGTGCTTATTGTATAATTTCCTGCCCACTACTAACTATGCCTGACCACCAGGCAACAGATGGCTCTCTCATACCACCTTCAAAGGTAGTCTCTTTGCAGCACAGAAAAGGTCCATTGCTGCCACCTGAGGTTATAGTGCACATCTTTTTTCTACATATAATAAATAAAGGTAGTTTGGTTTCTATATTTTGACTATGCTGAGTAAAAGGATCTAGGCTTCTGTTTTAAGTGTAAATGAATCAATAATAGTATCAGTGTTCTAAAGAAAGGCACAATATTTAGATTAAGTGACCAGTGAAGGGGGTCAAAATATGCACTGGCTCTTTTTGACCCTCAGTTGTTTGAAAAGTGCTGATATTAGATGACTTCATGCATGCATGCAATATGCTCTATTTTATCTTTTATAAGGATGACACAAGCACATATAAGTGTCTGTAAGTCTTGGATATTTGTTTAAATTAATTTAATCTAAATGAGCTACATACATTACTACATTTTTTTCATCAAGTTTTTATGAGCATATACTAATATATATGATTCTAAATCTAGACGTTATCCGAACATGTGCTTCAGTCGCAGGATGCTTTCAGTCGACATGATTAAAACATTCAGAACAGTGTGTATTGTAAAGTATCAAGCTTAAGGTTATTTCTTCTACAAGTTAAAAACAACAAATAATGACTAGCATAAAAGCTAATTTTAAACAATAGGGATTTTAGAATAGACCAAAGTTCATGAGTTCAAATGAAAATCTGGCCACAGTTGGAAAAAGTAAAGGCATTTGGTTGTTGTACTATCCATTACTTAGCTGCTTTTCTCAGAAAAAGGTCATATTAATAAAAATTGACTTACCCATAACTGGGCAATTATTGTTTTTTACTTATCATATTTTAAAATTTAAACCAAGAAAAATCAAACCCATAACTAAAAACATTTTTATCATAAGATTATTAATGAAAGTAAATTTGTGTTAAGGAATATTTATCAAACAAACTGTAAATCTAAAGCCTTTTTATAAATGTCTTTAAAGTAAAAAAATTATGAACATGTGCTGAACATCATTAAGCCATAATGAATAATATAAGTAGTACATTAATTTATAAAAAATTATATTAAAGTTACAAGTACTATAATCAACTGGATACTAGACCCATTCAATTTTAATTACAAAGGAGATTAAGTGGCCATCACAACCATTATCTGCCTTTAATTTCCCCCTAAGCAAAAAAAAAATTAAAACTCAGAAAAATCATAAAATTCCAAGCCATTTCCACCAGGGTTCAAATTAGCACTTTACAACAGACACTGTGTATATACTTGCCTTGTGTTTTAGCATATGTAGCAGCTCCATTGTCAGAACTAAAGAACACAAAAGTATTTTTGGCAATACCAAAAGTCCACAGTGCCTTCAATATCTGTCCCACTCCATAGTCTAGCTCTCTGACAGCATCTCCGTATCTAAATAAAAGAAACAAAAAGTGTATATACATTATATAATAATCAGGATACATAGGATTTAATGTACTTTTGTTTATTTGCTTGAAAGAAAGAATTCTACTCACAATCCTCTCCTTGAGGTTCCTAAAAATGAAGATGATGCATACAGAGGCTCATGTGTAGCATCGACAGCCCAGTATAAGAAAAATGGCTGGCCAGTTTTGGATTGTTTTTCAATAAAATCAGTAGCTTCCTAAGAGTGACAATGAAATCAATGATGATAAGAAATAAAATTTATAACAGCCAAAAGAGAAATGAAGATTATCAATGATCAGAAGCATTTAAAAAACGTAATTAGAGAATTGACTTTTGGCACTTTAAACTTCTTGTGAAACAATTTGTCAATTAAAAATAAAGAAAATAATCCTAGATGTAAAAATCCTCAATCATAGTTAAAGATAGTACACTCTTATTTCATATAAATACAAAGTAGGGGTATGGGTCACAATGAATTCTTATGACACAGTGTACTGCTATATTTTCTGTCATCTTCCACCACTTGGCCTGTTCCTCATCTACAAGCCAACATCTTTTCTTCTGTCCTGTGAGTGAGCCTATTTCTCCTAGCTTTTGATATCTTAAAGCATTACGTTTCTTTTTCTATAAGACATTGCCGGTGTGCAGTAGCAAAATTAGAAGGTCCTAAGAAATTGTATTGTTTATATCCTTTTCTAGTAACAAATTCAGCCAGCAGAAATTCACAATTAACTTTCTAGGAATCAGTCATGAATGTTATTCAAAAGACAGTATATGTATTTTGAGCCTAGATCAAACATCTGCCAAGTTAAAGACAGTCTGTCAACAAGAGCTGAAGTTCATTGACTGTTTCACCAAGAGTTAAATGTGAAAAGAAAATATATTTTAAATTAACTAATTTTGCTAATTCTAACCTTAATATACATTAGTGTTAGATTTGATTCACCTGTTTTTAGATCAATGACAAAATCTTCAAAATATCTGGAAATAAAAATTATTTTAGTGATCGATTTTGATAACATATTTTAACATACTTAAAATTAGCATTTCTAACAAGCTTTGTGATTACCTACCTGCCAATCATGTAAGCATCCCGGTAAATGGGTATATTAGGGGTGGTCTTGTCATCATAGGGACCAAAATGGCAATTCGGTGAACCAAACCATTCATCAAATCCATGCTTTAGTGGATGATAATGAGGCTGATGACCTAAATGCCTGTTAGTAAATTATTAGTAAGAAATATTTACATGAGATGGGGAAAAAAAATGAAGTTTCAACAAAGGTGTTGCTAGTTATAGAGCACTTAGCTCTGGAAAAATAATTTGAGAAAGAATTCCTGAGCAATCTTTTTGTAAATAAAATGCATTTATTTATTTATGCTGACCACATTATATGCATATTAACAACTTATCCCAGAAACATAATTTTATATTAGCTTCCTTTTGGAGATTACTATGTCTCAGAGTAGACTTTATTTATTCATTTCATATTTTGAAATATTTTATTGTAGTTGACATGCAAAGCACTTAGCTAGTGAGTTAAAGAGTCAAAGCACTTAATTAGCTAGTGAGTTAAAGAGGCAAAGCACTTAGCTGGTGAGTTAAAGAGCTAGGGATAAAGTGACAGCCTGGGATGAGATTTTGTACATAAATTGAAGATGTTCCTTTGTACAACAAATACTGATCTCTCAAGCATATTCAACTCTACATCACTTGTTCAATAAACCTTAATGCTTGGAAAAGGAGCTTTGAACTCTATCTTTAGGAGAAAAACTCACCATTTTCCAATAATTTTATTGCGATAGCCATTTTGTTGTAGTAGCTCTGGCAGAAGAATTTCATAATCTGGAATTCCTCCGACAATGTTTTGTGGAGTGTAGGCTGAAAAGTTAAAACCACAAAGCAACTGAATATTTCCCAAACTACAAAAAGACAAAATGATAGAATTTGAGATTTAGAATTAGAGATTTTGACTGAAGTAAAGTGAGTCAAATGTATCATTAAGTGGGTTTTAAGGCAGAGACTTAATAATATTCACAAAAGTGTTTTATGTTTTAATGTTTCAAATGTTTCTGATTGTCACGGATGAATGTGTGTATGTATGTATAATCTATTTTTACAATCTGCGCGAATGACCGGAAGTGTGTTTTGTTGTCAGACAGAGACCAGCGTGTGTGATATGCAGTAAAAGTTTATTAAAGTTTATGTGTTTGATCTAGTGGTTTAATTGTTTTATTTCATTAACTAGAACTGAACCAGGGACACCTAGACGTATCGAGACCTAAGGTAGATTCTATATAATTATAAATACAATAGGAAAGCTGTGACATATTTGGAGGCTCGTTTATCTAGTTATTTGATTTAGTCTTGGAAGACATTAGGCAGAACTGCGGTTTGCCATTGTGAAAAGGTCAAGGACCAAGAAGGCGTGAAGTCGTGAAGTGTATGCGATCACAAGCGACGGCGGGAAAAAAAACTAAGTCAATCAGCAAAGACGAAACTAGGTCAAACACAGTGATAAAGTAATTTGTATTGTTTATATTTGATGCTACATGCTTAAACAAGGATGGCAGATAAATTATCACAGATAATAGCCGCTGGAAAAGAGATGGGATTGACTGGAACCGCTTTACAAGAGTGGGTAAAGGAAAGAGACGACACAGATCAAGATGAAAGAGCTAAAGAGAGGGAAGTGAGAGCTAAAGAGGCAGAAGAAAGAGCTAAAGAAAGAGAGGCAGTGGAAAGAGCTAAAGAAAGAGAGGCGGTGGAGAGAGATAAAGAGGCAGAAGCAAAAACTAAAGAGGCAGAAGCAAGAGCTAAAGAGAAAGAAGCTGATGTAGAAATACACAAATTGAGAGTCAGAGAGTTGGAGCTTAGGGAGACGAAAGGAGCAATCCAAGAGCATATAAAACCTGTATGGAAACCAAAGTTGCCACCTTTTAATGAGAACATGGATCAAATGGATGCATATTTGGCGAGATTTGAAGTGCATGCTCAAGCTACAGAAATACCTAAAACTCAATGGGGAAGTCATCTTTACACATTATTACAGGGAAAGGCACTGCAAGCTTGTATCAACTTTTCAAAGAAAGATTTAGAGGAATATGACAAGGTGAAAGAAGTATTGATGAAAAGATACAACTTGACAGATGATGGGTATAGAGAGAAGTTCCATAAAGCTAAACCAGAGAGAAACCAGCCATTCCATGAATTTGTACAGGACATTACAAGATACTTAATGCGTTGGGTAGTATTGTCTAAGACTGAAAAGACATTCGAAGGTCTCATTGATCTGTTCATCAGAGACAAGATCCTCACATCTTGCAATCCTCAGTTAGTGGTTTTTCTACATGAAAGGAAACCGAAAGATGTGCCAACAGTAGTCAAGTTGTGTCAGCAATATATTACTGCACATCCAGAGCAGACAATTCAGAGAGAGGAAGACTTGATTTGGAGACAGGACCATCTGCAGAAAAGAAGTGTTGGTGATAAAAGGAAATGTTTTAAGTGTTTCAAAACGGGACATTTAGCAGCCCAATGTAGAAACAAAAGTCCATTAAGACGAAATGAGACTATGGGCTCAAGCAGAAGTCAGGAGTTTAAAACCAGCAACAGGGGAAGACCGACTGGACATCCATACAATGCGTCAGTTCAGTTTGCATAGACTATCAACATGGTGAACAACTCCCTCATGAATCTGATCAAATCCAGATGGCTGGAGCTGTAACTTGTGATGCTGGGAAATTAAAAATGTATCCTGGATTTGTTGGAAAAAAATCTATTTGGGTCTTGAGAGACACAGGAGTGACCACAATCAGAGTGAAGAGACTACATGTGCACCCTCACCAGTTGACCGGTAAGAAAGTCCAGTGTATGACATTTGGAGGAACAATTGAAGAATATCCCACAGCTGTCATTGACATTGATACGCCATTTTTATCTGGGAAAGTTGAAGCATGTGTGTTGGAGAGGCCTGCAGCTGACTTGATTCTAGGAAACGTGAATGGCATAACTGAACCTACCATCACAGATATCTACAAGTGGCAAAGGTCAGCAATGTCAGAAGTTACAAATGCGGTAACTAGATCTCAATCTGGTGTAATAGAAAACATGGGACAACCGATTCTACATAGTCAGATTGAACAGCCAGAATCAGATGTGACATCCAGTTATGCATTGAAACAAAAGGAGGACCAAACATTGGTTAAACGTTTTGAATTGGCTGAGCGTCCCACTAGTAAATTTAAAGTGAAAAATGGGCTTCTGATAAGACAAGATAACAAAGCTAAACTACAGCTAGTCGTTCCTGCCGCCGATAGAAACAGAATTTTGGAATTAGGCCATGACTCACCTTTTACGGGTCATATGGGGACAGCACGAACAAAGATACAGGACCGTAGAAAGAGAGTGCTTGGCAGTTGTTTGGGCAGTAACCAAGTTGGCCAGATTCATACTCATACATTCGTACTCTGCACAGATCACGCACCCTTATGCTGTTTAAAAACACGTAAGCCAGGGTAACTCGCTGGGCCCTGATGCTTCAGGACTTTCAGTTTGAAGTGCAGCATATTCTAGGTAAAGGAAACGTCGTAGCAGACATTCTGTCACGCTTATCATAGATATAAGCCTACGTGGCTTCTCACAAGCATGTGTTGCTTCATCAAAGACTTTGTATCTTCAACAGTTTAGACGTTTTGACTTTGTTGCTTGATGGTAGACTTTCTGTCTACAACTAAGACTTTGTGTCTTCATCTTTTAAGACTTTGTGTCTTCATCTTTTAAGACTGTGTGTCTTCATCTTTTAAGACTGTGTGTCTTCATCTTTTAAGACTGTGTGTCTTCATCTTTTAAGACTGTGTGTCTTCAGCTTTAAAGACTGTGTGTCTTCAGCTTTTAAGACTGTGTGTCTTCAGCTTTTAAGACTGTGTGTCTTCAGCTTTTAAGACTGTGTGTTCATCTTCTAAGACTGTGTGTGTTCATCATCTAAGACTGTGTGTCTTCATCTTCTAAGACTGTGTGTCTTAACTATAGTCTGTGTGACTACATTAAAGTCTGTGTGGTTACATTAAAGTCTGTGTGACTACATTAAAGTCTGTGTGACTATGTTCAAGTTGTTTGGATACATAAACGCCTGTGTGGCATACCCAGAGCCTTTGTGGCCTATGGAACGAACATTTTTGTTGTATTGTGGTGTAATGTTTGATACTTGTTTTATAATTGTGTTTTATGTATCTTTGTAAAAATTGATTATAATTTTAGGAGGGGCGAGAAATATGTCACAGCTTTCCTATTGTATTTATAATTATATAGAATCTACCTTAGGTCTCGATACGTCTAGGTGTCCCTGGTTCAGTTCTAGTTAACGAAATAAAACAATTAAACCACTAGATAAAACACACAAACTTAAATAAACTTTTACTGCATATCACACACGCTGGTCTCTGTCTGACAACAAAACACACTTCCGGTCATTCGCGCAGATTGTAAAAATAGATTATACATACATACACACATTCATCCGTGACATCTTGAAATAATTATATCCAAGCCCAGGTCTCCTGCAGAACGGTGGGGGATGGCAGTGGGCAGGGTTTGAGACCATTGTTTTCATCAAACAAAAGTCCAGATTGCATACCTCAAGGCAGCCACCCAGGGAACTTTTCTGATAAAATTTTTCTTTTACTTAAAATCATTTGTAGACATATGACAATGAGTGAATCAAATGTTGGCCGAGTTAAGAGTAAAGTTAGCAAGAAAACTCATAAAAATTCACTGAGTACATGGATATCAAAATAAAGACTCATGTTTAAGTCTTTAGCTAAGTAAATGTAACTAACAAGCAGCAGAAGTTCTACTGAGCTTCATTTTTAAGTTTCATCTACCCAAACCTACTGATTTTGAAGTGCTATTTATCAGTCTTTGCTCCTGGACTTAAAAGTTTAAGCAGACAAAAGACCTTGACTTTTAATAGACACATTTGAGTCACAAATTTATGAGAGCATAGTATTTCAGAGATGCATGGGAATCACCTACTTCAAACTGTTGCCAAATGATAATTTAAATTTCTTTCATTAAAATAAAAACACCAAAAATCTACTCACCATTTCTTCCTGGCATATTGTTTGTGTAGAAGCCATTTCTAATGGGAAGACGTCCACTCAACAAAGCTGCCCTGGCTAGAAATATTACAGATTAATTTTAAGAGACATCTTTTTAAAAAACTTAAAATCTATTGAAGATATTATTACTATTTGAAAAAAAATAGATGGTGTAACAAAAATGACTTGGGAGGAGAATAGATTGTGAGAAATAAAAGACAGAAATGGAAAATGAGGGATGGGCTAGGTCACTACTTTTTTAAAAAAAGATTTTGATGAAATATGAGAGCATGCATTTTGTTCCAACTTAGGTGAGCCAAATGGCTGGCCTGACAAAATCTCAAAGCAAATCTTATTGTATCTTATAAAAAAACAGATGTTACATCAAAAAAGAAGATGATTACATCCTACGTATATCCCTAAGTCAATCTAGTCAAGCATGTTAATCAATCATTGACTTAAATTCTGACAAGTCATTGGTTTTTCTGTCTGACTAAGGCAACCTAGACTCCATGCTCTAATAGCACTAGGGAAGAAGGAGAATTTGCACAAATTTGTCCTAGCATATGGATTAAGTCATGTGCCTTTATCATTGTGTCTTTCTGAGTATTTTTACTAGGTTTTGTTTGTGTATTTTAAGATAACTGTTCAATATTTTATGTATAATGCTATTTTACTTTCTAAGATTGATCTGCTGTATCATACACATAGGCCTACAGTTCAATCCATTGTTATTCCTTAATTACTTATCATACTTACAAGGAGAGCACAAAGGATTGGCTGAATAAAAATCTGGAAAAAGCATTCCTTCTGCTGCCATCTGATCTAAATTTGGGGTTTCTTTGTTAGGTTCACCAAAAACACCAAGATCACCCCAACCCATCTAAGAGATAAATTGGAACAAAAAAATAATTGGTTATGATGTATGTAAAATAACATTTTCAAAATATCAAATCTATTGTTTTTGTAGATATTATATCAAATAATCTTTTTTTTTTTTTTTGGTCATATGAAGCCAGCATTGACTGAATATGTGTAAAAATTTGTAAAAACAAAATGAAATGTTAGTTAATTAGTCTAACTGTATTATTTTTGTATTGAGGCTGGAGGTAAAAAAAAAAAAAAAAGAAAGAAAATAGAAAAGTCTTGGATAAGAAAGGGGTCTGACCAAAAGCAACAGAGAGGTTATGAAATACTTTAACATTTCATTGAAGCCAAAGAAATGTCAGTGGTTGTAAAATTTATTTTTTAAGGGTGTTAATGGAAGTAAGTATGAATTAAGAGATACTAGAATTAGCAAACAGAAGTATAATATGTTTTTGTGTGTGGGAGGTTGATATAAGCAAGCTACTCTAATTCAACATAACATATACTATAAATAATGGGCCAAATAAAATTTGGAGAGTGTTAAAGTTCAGACTCAATCTCATGTGAGTGTTCGATGAGCAGGATGCAATAATAAAAAAAAGTATTCAGACAAAAAGCATCAGAGGACTTTTTCTAAGACAGAGTGTGGGGAAAATAAATGTAGAGGATTAAAAAGGGGTTCCAGAGAGAGAGAGAGAAAGAAGGAAATATATTTAAGGAAAAATCGTGAGCAGTTTCGTTAACAAATACAATAATTCAAAGGATAAAAATTATGTTAGGAGGACCTTTAAAATGTAGCCCATTTATTGGAAGCTTAAAAAAAAAAAAGGACAGGGATATGTTCCTTCAATAATAAACAATATAGAAAACTAGCTGGAAACAAGCATATTATGGCCGGTGTGCAATGCTAGTATCTTTATCTATTAACAATAATATATATATTAAATCACTTATTACATAGATTATAGATCTATGTCAATATGGCATGTTGCCTAGATGTAGATGCCATGCTAGATTATAATAGATTTTTTAGATAATATATATCTTCTATCTTGACAGAAATCAATAACTTAAAGTTCAAAGGCACTAATAATTAAATCTAATTTACTATATTTTTTTAGTATACGCCCGTAGCATCATAGCCCTATTAGTATATAATTGGCCCTATTAAAAAAATTAGTATCTAGAGCGAGGGAGGAGTGAGCTTCAATAACTTCTTTTCAAAGGCACTAATTTAATATAATTATTATCTAGACTCTAGAGGAGAGTCTAAATCTAGGTCCACTTATATAGATATATTATATAACAATAAATGCATTTACATCATCCATTAGCAATATTACGAAGTTGGGCTTTCCACCTTCATTTGATTGTTTTGGTTTATTATTTTCATCTTTCTCTCCGCCAGCTCCGTCATCGACTCTACTTTGTCCATTAATTTGAACAACTGCTGTGATTAAAACGGCTATCCATAAAACAATGGATCTAAATTTTAAATAAAACGTTAAATGTTTTGCTAACATAATTATTGCTCTAACCACTTATGCAATCTATAAATCTAGATCAAATCATTTAAAATTAAATTGTGTAATATTCATATTCAAGACTGAGATGAGTGAGATGAACCACAATTTTATAAAATTAGTCACATGAGCCAGTAAAGTCATGTGATCATTCTAAAAATAAAAGTATATATGAACTACAACCTGTGAATCGAGATATAAATTATCGTAATATGTGTCATTTTACGTCTTGACTAAAGATTCCAATCCTTGATACACAGCTGCGGTCACAGGTTGGGCATCACCAGGCGCCGTTGCATTTTAAATTCACCCAATTCTTTCTACTCTGTTGTGTATGGCATCATTTATGTACGCTCTCCATGTGGATCAATCCAGTGCCACTTTTTCCCAGCTAGTGTCGATTTATCGAGATGTAGTGTAGCCTATGCAAAAAGTCAGTCAGAGGTCCAGTGTCTACATTATATAGATCTAGTCATTCTGGTGCCAAGAGAACGAAAAACCAAGCATCACATATGTATATATATCGAGCTCCAGATATAGATAAGTCACAATATTGTGTAAACTGCGTAATCTAAATGCGGCGCTTATCTTACCGAATAAATTAAATACATTCCTATTTTAAAATCTTTGCATTGTAACATCTATCTAGATGAAAGATAATATATATTTGACTCTTTTGTAGGCTTTTAAATTGATGTTTCGATTGTTCCTTTAGAATTAAAGATGGCATCCTCATCTAGGCTAGAGCAATATATAGGCATAATCCTTTCGCAGAACAGATGATATAGCGATGAGCAGGCCCGGGTTACAGTTAGGAACCATCCAGAGTGCATGAACCACACGACCAGGCAGCCATCCTAGCTGGTCAAGATTTACAGTCCGTAATAATTAGGCCTAATATAATTCTACAAATCCCGGATTAAATGCTTCAGCCTTAAATTAACGTAACGTACGTAGCACTCGGGTGGAAACGGTCGTTAGAGGAGATCGACTAGGCCATAATATACCGGAATTTAAAACAGAACCTCGATATCCGTTGGGATGCCTATAAGGACCACTGGCGGGGATGGAAGAAAGCTCCAACAAATATGTCACTTTCCACACACCATTCCTCGTCAATTTCAAGGGACCGTTTTTATGGTATGCATATGGAGTTTCCCCAGTGTGCCCATCTTTTAAAAATTGGCCTATTATATAGCTTCTAACCCGAGCGTCTTGGGATACGAATCATTGGGAGGCTATTAATTTATATACCCACTAGTAATAGGAATGTAAGCATTTAGCCTACATCTGATTGGAGCTTTCCCAGGAAGTTTGTTCAGACAAGCAGATATGGAGTCAAGCTTCCGTGGGCCTATGAGCTAGAGTTCCAAAAGACTTGACTCTTACAACGATTATGAATGGAAGCTCACACTGCATAGTGAAGCCTTAAAAGTTCGCCGTTCTAGTAGACTCGACCATTTGTTAGACATGTTTCGGGTGTTCCTTCTGAGTTGAACATAATCTATTTCCTAGATCTAGTTAAAACCTCCCGCAAGACGACGGGAGATGGCAGCTGGCAAGGTATGAACCCGGGACCATCGAAACGACAGTCCAGCGTACAAACTACCACAGACAGCCACCCTTTAAGGTGATGAGGACAATTACGAACGAGAAGAAAACTCCATATATGGCCAGTTCATATAAATTTAGACATTACAATTAGGCGAAGTGTGTCATATCAGGTCACACGTTGAACTGCTCGTTAACTTGAAAAGAAATATATACAAGAATTCTAGCTATATTTTTTTTATTGTGTCTTTCTGAGAGTAATTCTATTTTAGTAGGTTTCGCTATTCGGCACCACACACGATCAAGACCAAGACTTTCTTCATTTCTTTTTGTCTTTACCTTTAGTGGCATAGGGCTTACTAGAATCTTTGTTAATGACGTGCCCGTTCATTATTAATTGTGTCTTCCCATCGCTTTCAATGTCTGCCCCTTCTTTTTCTTGGTACGTTACTGTTCCCTGAATTCCCTGTTCCCTGAATGTCTTAGCAAGCCCTGAAGCGCATCGCTAAGTTTTGGGGGGCCGAGGGCTCTAACTAAGGTCTTTCCTGTTTGTTTTGACCTTTGTAAGTGCTTTTGTGGATTGTGCAGTTCTGGTCAGTAGTTCAGGTTTTGTTTCTTCGTTTGAAACGAGAGCTCTGAGGCTAGCCAGCTTTTCATCTCCAGTACTGATGTAAATTTAAAGCCGTATGTTGTTTATTGGTCATAATGATTTTTTCCGGCATTGATGTGTATGCTCTATGCTGCGGAAGTATTGTCTATCTGCATTACTAATTCAGTGAGCTCTTACTCTGTCCCTGACAGACCGTATCTATTCACCCGCAAGTTAGTGATTCTTCTTCCGATAATACTTAAAGTACGTTGACATCCTTTAAGAGGATCCTGTATTACCCTTTCAAGGAGGTTGTTGAAAAGTGGTGGTGTAAGAATAAAGGCAGACAATGGTATAATTAAAGTTATTGTTAAAGAGTGCACTGCACTAGGGGACTTTTAAAGTCTCTGGGTTACTTTGTTTTTATTTGTATTGTAGGCCTACTTTACCATGGTCTATTGTGTTGCGGCCCGATTGTTCCTCTCATACAATTTTTTCCTGCTGTTTTAGACGGTTTATTATAATTTTTAACAGGGCTTTGCTTGAATGGCTAATGAGGCTTTTGGTGCGATAGTTTTGGCAGATTTGCAAATTTCCCTACATTATCTGCTAAAAGTAAAATAAAAACATTGTATTGCTATGTGATGAAGTGGGACACAACCTGGATAATGAGTGATTGGGTCCAGGGCTTGGGACACTCTTTTGACTGTCAGACTGTTACAAATCCTAAAAGTACGTATGTCAGACTGTTACAAATTTTAGAAGTGCGTATGTCATAGTTTCTCCTTCAGTACAAGCTCACAGAATGTTTTCAACTCTAGCTGATTTCGACTTTTTCAGTAATTTCACCGCTGATACTACTTCGAGTGAAGAATCAGATATTTGTCTGTGTTGGTTTCTTCAGTAACTCTGTATCTCCTTAAGTTTCAAATTTATACAACTCCCAACAACATTCAGTTTATCTCCTTAGCACATCTTTCTCAATTATTTAGCCAGATTATTTGATTGTTTTTGTATTTAAAAGTTATGGCTTCATGGTAAGCATTATTTGTTTTTAATATCAAAATGTCCTGTGATACAGTGTGCAGAAACCAAAAAATTACTCTTTTTTTTATACTTAAAACTTATGTAAGGGAAGGGGGAGGGACAACTAAGAGTTCATATATACAAGATATGTGTTAGAATAAAATAGAAAGATAATTATATAGGGTTTTGAATATTTTAGCTCACTGATAGGTCTCTAGCATTTCTTCATCTTCACATTATCTTTTTCTTCTAGTTACAATGTTTTGCTTGATGTAATGAACAATTGTAAGACAAATTTCCTTACGGAAGATTATTATTATCAGAAACATTTAGTTCAGGTCCAAACTCAAGATGTGACTAATATCTTGATGAGTGATTGAAGTTTTGTTACAGATAGGACTTTAATGCTATACTTCATCTTTCACTATATTGATCCTCTTACATGGGTACGGTTATTTCTCCAAAAATATACTGAGAGAAATAAACTTAGCCTCAGGAAACCCTTCTGTGGTCTGCAAGTTTTCCCCTTTTTTTACTTTCTGCCCCTAAAAGGGAAATAGCTGCTATTAGTTTTTGTGGTCTGTTGGTTCATTCAGTTTAGATAGCAAAAACTAGAAATGATATTAGAAATATAATGACATGATATTTTAGATTTACCAAGTTCTGATGCAACTGCTACCTGTACTTTTTTACTTTCTGAAAGCAAAAGTTTAATTTTTCAAATTTAAATAGGTAAGTTATTTGTCATAAAAATACGCCATTTTTACAACTATTCACTATTAATAGTAACAAAACAGGGGAGACCATACAAAAAGGGAATTGGTATTTCATATATTTTTAAAACATTTATGCAAACAGTTTTGTTTTTGTGTGTATACAAGTCGAAAATAATTTAAAACAACGTTTAATAAGCAGTGTTTCATATTATACAAAGTGGACAGCAATATTCAAAATAAATATACATTTCTTCCTTGCATGAGAGATTAGCCATTTACAAAACCATTACTAGGATAATCATTCAATAACACCTGTTGAGACAGGTTTAGTGCAGGCTCACCCTAACCCCAACCCTAAACCATATCTTTACATCAATCAGTTCATAGGAATATTACAACTGTAATAAGAAAATGAACATACAGACTTTTCTTTTTGTATCAGGGAAGTTAGGCTTGTCATTGTTGAGAGTTTGCTAAAAATATTGAAACCTGCCAATAAACATCTCACTATAAGTAAAGTTTTGGTAGTTTATATATTCTATGGATTAAAAATATCACAGGAGTTATTTGGTCATCTAACCACATATGACATTAATTATCAAATGTACACAGCTACAAAGGACTACTTTACAGTAACAAAAATAGAACATCATCTTTAAATTTATCTCTCAGAGGTATATAAAAAAAAAAACAATAAAAAAAAAAACACACACAAATTAATAGCTCCTGTACAAGAACATAAACTCTATGAATGAAAAGCAAAATATTAATCTACAATTATAGGTTTACATAACATTAACATTTAACTCCAGCAAAGGTTTAGAGGAAGAAAAAAATTATTATACTAAATTTATTATGATAGATAAAAAAAATTGAAACAGCAACAAGAAAGAAAAATATGAATTATACGTCCATAGTTAATGCTCAATTTGCTTTCACAGAAAACGCTCATTCAACTTTCATTGTTGATGCTCAGTGGACCATGGACAGTTACAGAAATAAAATCTTTAGCTTAAATGTGTCTCTGTGCAGATAGACTAAACCCTGGGGTGTTAAAAACACTGAGTACATTTTCATACACAGTTGCTGTAGAGGTCAAAGTAAAATAAAAACAGTTTATTGCTATGTCATGAAGTGGGACACAATCTGGAAAGAAACACATTTTTTGAAACTCCCCAAATGTAGGACAACTTCATTACTATAGTGTTGAAGTCTAACAGTAAGACAGTATCTGAATAGTTGTAATAAGAAGACTTTCAAATTAAATACAAAATCTGGCATAACTTTATAAAACGTATATATATCTAAACAAGGAAAAAAACAAACAAACAAACAAAACTTATAATATTGGCAAGGTGAAATAATTACAAAAAAAAAAGAAAACCTAAATATTTAAAAAATAATTTAACTATTTACACATATAGAGACAATATAAGAAACAAAATAGTAATTAATTTACTAAAACTATAAAAAGACCAAGGTATGAGTAAATGCTCTAGTAAAAAAGCTTTGTTATCTGTCTTGGTGAAATCTTTCCAGGCCTGCATTGATGATGTTTCTCATTTGTGTGATGCACAGTTTAGGGTTCTCATGTTGTACCAAAGCACTTCCAGACACTATCAGATTGGCTCCAACCTAAACAGGTAACAAGAACAGGAATTTTATTGAATAGATGCCTCTAAAAATATACGACAGTTGTAACAATGTTCATAGCAAACCTTTTCTGCTTAGAATAGGCCTTTTTATAGGTCTTTCTTTCATCAACAAGCTTTTATCTAATTGTATTGAAGATTCTTTCCAAAGCCAAATACTGGTAGCTGATGGCACAGATCACACTACTATTTCTCTATCACAAGTCAATTTAAACATACTCGACTTGACAGTAGGGGATAATACTAAAGATCTCATTGTAATTGAGTGGTTAAAATGTCTTCTTCTGCAGAAGGTTTGGGGCAGGATGTAATTATCTTTTTTCCTAAAGGAATATCCAAAACATGTAAAACAAACAAATAAACCAAAAAAAAAAAAAAAAAAAAGGGAAGTTGATGAAATTGTGTCAGTTGATAAATTAAGATATCTGGAGAGAAGTGAAAATGATGAGTCCACTCAAAGGGTACTTGGTAAAAAAAATATATTCACATTTAAAAACACAAAAACCTTACATCAGCACACTCCTGTATTGTTTTTGGACCAACTCCACCATCCACTCCTATATCTAGATGCTTGTACTTCTGTCTCAAGAATTCAATCTGGTTCAAAATATAAAACAATAAGTGGCAATACAAAATATAAATAGCCAAGCCTTTCATTTTCTGATTAAAAAATGGAAGTAAATTTAACTAAGGGTTAGGCATAGTAAGGATGCATGTAGCCCACCAAGACTATTTTTTGTTTCAAATTTATTCACTTTGTTTTTTCTTTTGTAAAATTATTTAAAAGCACCATTTTTCTTACAATTATTATTATTATATTATTATTATAGCTTTTATATAGCGCTACTTTCATGCTTATAGCATGCTCAGAGCGCTTTTGGTCCAATCTCATTTGTGGACCAGTGTGTGTGTGTGTGTGTGTGTGGGGGGTGTTATCTAGGAGTTGGTTTTCCATGCTGCCTTTAGGCGCTCTGTAAACACAACTCTGCCCGAGTCGGGTGTCGAACCTCGAGCCCACCTTCTAGGTAGCCAAGCCAAGCCAAGTTCAAGCGCACTTGGCCTCTTGACCACGCTTATAATTTGAAAGCCCCATATTTATTACAATTATATGGTTGAACAAAATGCAGACTTATGATTACAATAAATTAACTGAATTCATACTACAATGCAATCTAAAGAAAAAAAAACTCCACACCTTTCAAGTTTTCTACTGTTCAGGCCAGCAAATGAGATGAGCACATTACTATCAAAATATTTGTTAATATCACACATATAAAGCAGGTATTTAGAAATAGAAAAAAACAAACTGTGTCAAATAAAAATACTGATAATTGCTTACTTTAGGCAAACATTCTTGCATGAACTTCTGACCCCCAAACCCTGGATTGACAGTCATAATTAGGACACAGTCTAAAAGGTCAATGAAGGGTAGTACAACTTCAACATCTGTTGGTGGATTGATTCCCATGCCAGCCTGGATAAGAGCCATAAAGTTACATCAATGTTTTTGATCATTGTATTCTACAGTAAATATAATTTTATATATATGCCTCAAAACTTTGGTGTTTTTTTTTATACCAAGGGAGAGAAGTGTCAAACAGTAAAGTATAATAATCATAACATTATATAATTCTTGATTGAGTTACTGGATTACTGAAAAAAAAAAAAAAATTACCAATCTAAGCTTTACTTCAATGAATTTAACAGTTTCAGACCAGAAAATTCTATTTAATAGAGTAATAGAGTATTCTCTTCTGATTTTCAACAGCATAAAATAAACAATAAACAAAAAAGAAAACTTTATTAATATCATTACCCCATTTATACTCATATAACCCAAATTTTGTTTTACTCTCAGAATTGTTATGATGTTTATCATGTAGGGACATAACTGGATGCAATGCCAGGCAAAGCAGGGGGGGTAAATACTGGTATTTAATATTTAATCCAGATTTAAGACATTTTAAAAATTAAGCTTAAATAATTTAGTTGTGCACAAAAAGCTATACAGCCAGGTGGGGGGATATACTTGACATATATTTTCTAATAATATTAATTGTTGGTTATGCATATGATTGATCAGTAAAAATTATTTTAAAAAATGGAAGAATTCATCACATGTTTTGAAACACTAAATACCTTCATTCCTGCCTCTCGTATTTTTCGAATACATCCTGCCGGATCTTTAGTTGCCTCAAAATGAAATGTGTACATATCCGCTCCAGCATCAGCCATGCCTTCAATCCACTGAAATAAAATTACAACTTTATGCTTTAAGCACAACCTCTGGTAATATTACATTAAAAAAAATCTAAATTATAATACACATTCCACCTTATTTGTATGGTAATAAAAAGTACATTAAATGTCATGTATTTTTGGTATAAGAACTCTGATTAATGATTTTATTAACAGAATTTGAAAATTGTAATATATATGATTAACTTCACTACAAATTGTTTTGCTAAGAACCACATCATTCGAATTTAGGGCACAATATCTGACGACAATGGGAAAAAAGATTTCAAATTGAAATCATGTCTAGTAGAGCTTAGGCCTAGATTGTAATTGTGTTCTTGGTGAAGTCAGAATGAGAATACACTAATACAAAGTCATAACTAATTTGTAATGATTTTTATAGCTAGATTTTTGTAGACACATATTTAGGTTTCATATTCTAGAATCTGGGTCTAGAGTGTCTCATCTCAGACATCTGCATTAAAGTTAAAGTCTTTAATTTAGTAATTAGCCCTGCCCTAACTATTTATAGATCAAGTCTAAAATCTAGATCTATAGGAGTTTAAGTTAGTCTAGACGCTAGATTACACTTGCTTGTGACATGTCTGACTCATGACTGGCGGGATCAGCTAGGGCAGGGGAACTTAATACTTATTATGGCGGAAAACAGATTTCCTATTGAAAATGCATTTTTGTAGTTCAACATTCATTTTCTACATAAAATAGATCATCCATGTAAAATTTGCTTTACTGATGGATAGATCTATGTTTGTGTAGGCTTCATTAGCAAAAGTTTTTTGAAATACGTTTTTATAACCAATTTGTGCATTTGTGAATACCAGCAAGTATGCACTAAAGGACGGACAAGATTTACTTTTGGATTTAAGTGCTCCCGTTTCAAAAGGTAAGAAACTTTTAAAAAAAATAAAATTCATGTACAAAATACATGCTTACCATTTAGAAATAGATGTTCTACGTGATAAAGAAAAAAAAAAGTGAATATATTGGTTCATTTGTCTTATTTTAAAAAAAAAAA
Source organism: Biomphalaria pfeifferi (assembly GCA_030265305.1). Taxonomy (NCBI): domain Eukaryota; kingdom Metazoa; phylum Mollusca; class Gastropoda; family Planorbidae; genus Biomphalaria; species Biomphalaria pfeifferi. The sequence continues at coordinate 296,362 of JASAOG010000047.1, forward strand.
GCCTCGATGTCATTTCCAAGTTTTTTTCCATCCGTAAACATCATGTACAATTATTTTTTAAAATATCATTTAAATAACACTGATTTTACTATTTAAACACATTTTAAAAAAATTTCGGTAGTAATAATGAATTCTTTTTAGTTCTTATTGAAAATTTAAAAAAAAACTTAAAAAAAATATTTTTTTTTAACCAATCAGAATGTCGGTCAGCGGAAACTTAAATTCATGACCAATTTTTCAACGTGGTGTTTTACTAGTCATTCTCTTGGGAATAACTTGTAGCGATAACATCTACGAAAGGTAATTAGAGACTTACACAGATCGTTTAGTTTAAAACATTGACTTCTTAGGCATTTATTTTGAATTTATAGTAGGCCATCGGCTTTCTACTGTTTTATTTCATTTGATGCCTCGCGAGCTATATAAAAAAAAAAACACGGGTTTTTGGCACTAGTCTCACTAGAACTAGGATAGATCCATATTATATACTGATATATTCTAATATTTTCTAGCGTCTAGGTCTAGATCTAGTAAGACTTTACCATGTTTTACTCTTAACATAAAAAAATTAATTGATTATTAAATTAAACTAGCAGAACTAGTAGGTCTATAGATTAGATCTAGAGATCTAATACTTCTAATACTTATACTAGCTCTATACAGACAGCGCACACACGTTATTATTGTTTTTTTCTTTAAAATTTAGACTATTTACAAAGTTGCTTAGATAATGGGGGTCTTCTAGATCTAGATAACAATAACTAGATATAGATTTACGTCTAAAATAAATTGATCATTAAGGGCAGGTTAAACCCCCAAATTGAAATATCAACAAAGCTGTCACTATTTAAGTGTCTATATGAAATTTTTAACAAAAATACGGTAAAAGTAAAAAAACTAAAAAAAATACATGAACACACATGTCAAGATATTTTAGTATCTATTAAATATTTTCAAATGAAATTTGCACAGTGTCTTCAGAATGTTATTCCAATCACATTGATCTACAATTATTACAATCAGAGAGAACACTTTTTTAAATGAATTTTTTAGTGTTGAAACCATAAAACTGTCGAAACTGGTTGGGGTAGGGGTAAGTATTGAGACCATAACTTTAAAACTACTTAATAGATTGTAATTCTGGTAGCATGTTTTGATTCAATATGGACATAGAACAAAACTTCCAAATTTCAAAGCTCTAGCTAGCATAGTTTTTGTGGAAAGTTGACAAAACCAACCAAAACATTTTGAAAAAGCAGATTTTGAGAAAATCAAGAAAAACCACAATATCTATGAATAATAAAAACAAAAACTTACAATTAAAAGCCTCCTGGTAAATATCCTTCATCCCTAGCATCATCTGCATTTAAATGAATGTTTTTTTTACACCTGGATGTCATTTTTTATATATTTTTTGCATTTAAAGATGACAAAATTTTTTTCTTGTCCGCAGCGCGAAATGATGTTTCAGCATAATATCCGAATTGTAATCCCTAAAGTGGAAATATCTGCCTTCGTCCAAGTTCCCCATCATTATATACAATTGTTGCATCATGAACAACTATCTCAAGCCTTTTTCTTCCAACAAATTGGTTTTTGGGGCATCTTTTCCATATTAAATTATGGAACGACTCATTAGAATCTTTTGCGTGCCACCATGTAAACACTTTTGCAACAGTGCATCTGATGTTAACTCTTCAAATATTGGTTTCATAGCATCAGTAATATATTTGGGGAGTTTATTTTTGTTTGCCACTGCTATGTTTTGTTCTTTTGGACACCAATGGCTGCAATCACTGTGGTCTTCACACCTGTGTTTCCAAATTGCCCTTTTCATCTGTAGAAGGTTGTTGGTATTATTTCTAATGGCACCACCATAATAGCCCTGGATTCTTAGAATTGCTGCTTGAGTAAGCCTTTTTACTCCTCCCATCCCTTTGTAGTGTTTGCCATCTTCTTCAAAAACTTTTCCTTTGTTAGAATTCTTTAGGTCCATAAGTTGACGTCCCATTCTTTTCTGTACGTGACCGCAGCATTCCAACTTTTCAATCGTCTTACCGGGGTATATTGGTAAATCTGCATCTGCAACAGTTTTATAGCTTTTTGAGTCACCATCTCCCAAATAGCCTGTATAGTTTAAGCCGTACATCTGTGAACGTCAGAAAGTTTGTAGGATCCCTTGTGATTCCATCGCACCAGAAGAGCCTGTGTGATTAGCGTCACATTCAGCTGCGTGGTTTGCTTTCCAAGCTACAAACTGTTCGGAGTAAGTTTCTTTTTGCTTTTGCAACATTTATCACAATAGTTACTGCTGGTAAATGTGTCTATTACTTTAGGAGCACCTCCAGGATTAACGGAAAGTACAGTTGCAACTCCATTTTGTGACACGAAACCACGCCTCTGCCATGTTCCATCGCACGACACAGTGACATCCGATGATGGCTGAGAAGCTTTGAATTCTTCTGCAGCTGCTTCTTTGCATTTTTAACAACTGTCGTAGTGGCTTCTAATATTTTATTTCTAAAATAATTGCTTCTTGTAATGCTTACCGGTGGTGGCATGTTCATATTTGCTAGAAATTTGTTACCTTGTTCATAATGGCATCCAATGGAAAACATAGACAGTTGAAACCTTAAATTTATATTTTCCTTAGAACTTTGAAGCATGAAAACATGTTTGCAATCCAGGCACACAAAGGATATAGTACAGTTAAGTCCAGTGTTTCTTTCAGTAGCTTGAAAACCACAATGCTTTTCACAATTAGAGCAAGGTAATTGATTCACAAAACACAATAAAATTTGAACATCAAACATGCGGTATCCAGTCATATCATAAAATTAATGTTGTCTGTTGAACACTATCATTTAATTTAATAAATGAACTACTTTCAGGAACATTTCCAGTGTTAGTAGCATCAGGATTTACTGGATCTAGCTCTAATATGTCCTCAGAAACAGGTTGAATTTCACTGACTTCAGTCTCGCTAGATCTAGACTCAATTTCAGTATCATGATCATCTAGATCTAGACTAAGCTTTTTAAAAAACCTATTACCATGGAATTTCCTTTTCTCAGGACGATCTTTGCATCGCCTGACATTGTTATATTTAAATAATATTAAATACAATAAACTAAAACACACTTGAATGAATACAAGAGTAATATAATGTAGAGAAATAAACAGTGTCACAGAGCACCGACAAATGTGGGTAAAAATAGTAAACAAACTGGCTGCCAAAGAGGCTTTGTAAGAAAGGTTCTGATTGGTTGGATAGAGAGATAATATAAGAATCTATTTAATTTCAACCAATGAAATTGAAGCTTTTAACTAAAATAAGGCTTTAAAAAAATGACCTTGTTTCAAAAAAAAAGAACTGTAACAGTGAAAAAAGTTTTTAAAAAGGTATAGTATTTTGAAAATTAGACACTGTCTATGCATATTTAATGAGGCAAGAGCAAACATTAGTCATGTTTTTATTTTAAATATTTATTAATATTTTTTCTAAAAACAACTTACAGATTATTATTCAGAATTGGATACAGTTTCTAATTATCGTAAAAGCTCAATTGACATAATTTTGAAAAAAAAATCGCATTTTCCCTAGTTTAACCTGCCCTTAAATAAAACTAGCGAAACAGATATGATGATATGTAGAGATTTTATACTACTAGACAATGATCTGCACTTAGATCTACTCTTAATAAACATTCCCGATCTAGATATATCTAGCTCAAATTTTAAAACGTAAAAATTAATAAACATTTAATTAATTCTAGAAATAATTGTGTAGACTAGATCTACTAAATCTAGATCTACACTTGGTCAGATTGCTAAAGTAAAGCCTTGTACACTCCGTACTGTATATTTCTATAAATTTCTTCAATTATCTTGCAGATCTACCACATACTGTATTATTTAAAAAAACAACAACAACACATTTTAATCAATTTAATGTAGATCTAGATTTCTAGATCTAATCTAGTAAATTCAAGTATAATTGTTATGTTTGTGATTACTAGATATAGATCTAGATTCAAGATCAACATCTAGATCTAGTCTGTTCTAGATCTACAAATTTAGTCCTTGCTCCAAAGAATAAAAGCATTACAATAATTAGACACTTTATTAAATGCCATAATCATAGATCTAAATCTAATACATATAGCCTGATGTATATAATATAATATATATTATTCTATAAAGTTAATTAAGTCTAATATGAAGATCTGAATCATGCTATCACTATCATGGCTGTTTAGGGCACATTCAAACATTCAACATTCATAACATTGCTTTATTCACATTTAGACTAGTTACATTCTTACAAGTTACTAATAATAATCTACTAAATCCAGATCTATATCTTTGTTAGTCTACAATGTACTTTAGACATCAGTTAGATCTATCATCTAGGATTCCAAATGTAGCACAGACTCACTTTGAAACTTTGACTTCAAGCTTTCTGATATAATAGTAATCTAGCATGACATTATAATTATGTAATACCATCCCTAGATCTAGCTAGTTGCTAGACATATTTTTTGATAAATATTATTCTTGTTTAGACTACAGTACATCTACAATCTCTATCTATCTAAAATGGATATATATATATATATAAATAATATGTCAAAACATGATAAGAAAAAAATTGACTTTTTTTTTAGGGGAAGGTTGGGCAGGGGGCTTAGTTATTAATCATAAATATTAAAAATAAATTTTAATTCTTTTTCTTAAAATCTTCTACAAGTATACTTACCTTGTGACACGTTCTTCTTTGAATATTTTTTGTTGTTTTGTGAAATCATGGATTAATAGACATATCTTCTGTGAGTGATGGATTTTTCATGTCGAGGGGTAAGTGTGATTGACCTATTTTTTTATGGGTAAATAATTGTCTGATGCTAATGATTTTATTTTTTTTTTAATTCCTCTATGCTTAGGCATTAAAATTGGTATATAATTTGTCAAAACTGTAACTGGTTTTGTTATTAAACATGATGATAAGTTATAATTTGCAACTTTTTTTTTTTACGTTGAGGGTGGGGTCTAGGGGGGCTCAATTAATAGGCATAAATGTTTTTTAAAAATTAGTTTTTGATTTTTTTTCAAATGTTCTATGAATATACTTTACTTTGTGAAACATTTTTCTGTAAATAACATTGTGAAATTCATGGATTATTGGACATATCTTCTGTGAGTGATGGATTTTTCATTTTTAGGGGTAAGTGTGTTTGACCCGATTTTTTAATATTAAATAATTGTCTGCTGCTTCTGATTTTTTTTTTTAAATTCCTCTATTCTTGGGCATCAAAAATGATATATAATATGTCAATAAAAGCCAATTTGAAATTGATCAAAAAAATAGCCCTAAAAGTAGAATGTTGAGAGCTCAATCTGTTTTCTGCCTTATATTAAATACTTCTATTATTTATATATTATATAGTGATACTAATGTACTATTTATCATTATTAATGATCCTCCAGATCTAGATTCTAGAGCAGGGGTTCTCAACCTGTGGGGCGCGACCCCCTTGGCTGTCGATTGACAATTTGCCAGGGGTCGCCTAAGACCATCGAAAATATGGATTATTACTGTCTACTCTTCTATTTCTGTATGTGTGTGTTGGGGGGGGGGGGGTCGCGGCAGAGTAGGGGATTGTAAAACGGGGTCGCCGAGCTTAAAAGGTTGAGAACCGCTGTTCTAGAGTCTACCTTTTTTTTAAAGTTTGGGGTGGGGGTGATAAACACTGCTCTTAAATACTTTAAATGGACTACATTTAGATCTAGTTCTATAAAGTCTAGATCTATAGACCTGTAACAAGATCTAGATTACCTTTTCGGGATCAGCTACCATCATGTGCATTTCAAAGAAAACTCCTGGAAGTTTTGGTCGCAAACATTTGACAACAGGGTGACCAAATGTTAAGTTCGGTACAAAATGACCGTCCATGACATCGAGATGAAGATAATCTGATCCGGCTTCCATTAATTTTTGACATTCTGCAGCTAAATTAGATAAATCAGCATTTAATATAGACGGAGCAAGCTTGCAACAAGATCCACTGGACAGCGCCATTTTGCATCCGAGTTGTTATGATTTACGGTCAGGGGAGATAACTACGGAAAAACAAAAAATTTACATACCGCAGATTTTTGTCTGAGTTCAAAACTTTGCCAGTTAAAACTAGAGTAACTTATGCACTCAAAACACCTCAAGGCCAAAAATTCAAATTTTGACTTTGATCTCGCATTGTTTACTAATGGTTTGACATAGAAAAGAAAATGAAGTACCCCTAGTCATCTCTAAAGGTTCGCACAATAGTAACGACCATAGCCATAGACAGTAGCGTAGCTAGGGTAGGGGGAGAATTTGAAAATCCCCCAAATGAGTGTTTGAAATTTTGTTTACATTAAATATTACGCAAAATGCAGGGGCCCCCAATTAGGTCAAGGCCCCCTGGGCCCCTAAATAATGACAAAATCCTAGCTACGCCACTGGCCGAGATTGCAGATCGCATGAACATGGCGCACCGCGCCTCGGAACGAGCCTGCTCGTTTGAAGCTGCCGAGGGCAGCGCTTACAGCTAATATAGCCAGTATAGAATTGACCTCATATATTAGTAGGCGCTATACTATTGCCGCCACGACGAGGAGATTAACACACGATCCTTACATGAATACGCATAGATAGTAGGCCTAATGATCTTTTTTTCTTATCTTATAGGTCTATAATACAGATGTTACTTCAAAAAAGAAGATGATGAGGCCTACGTCCTACACTTCATGCATCTTTTTCTCTTATCTTATAGGTATATAATACAGATGTATCTTCAAAAAAGAAGATGATGAGGCCTACGTCCTACGCTTCATGCATTCATGACTATTCTGGTTGAGTTAGGCCTACAGAAAAGTTTATTTTAATGGAGTGAAATTATCACAATAATCATCATCATCCAACTCCATTTGATAATAAACCTCTTTTTTTTTTCAACTGAATCTGCTAAAAAAGAGACATTTTATTTGTTTCCTTAGATCTAATTCATCAAATGACAAACTTGGTTTTGCTTGGTTTTATTAATAGGCCTACTCAATCCGTTTACAATGCTTCTATTCAATTCGCAACGTTGTGGAAACAAAAAACCTAAAACCTGCGTGGGTGGACATGGATCTCAAAAATGGCTCTAACAATTTTCCTAGAAATTTGACAGTTGCTGTATATCCTTGGGAAAAAAAAATGATCCATGGTTTTTAATTTAACATTTTATAAGTTACTAATGGAAAAAACATTGCTCTATAAATTGTATAAAGTGGTATTGTCTTTTTAAAAAAGTAATTTTATGTTTTTCTTGTTTAGTTTATGACTGAAATCTTTTAAAGCAATTTTAAAACTAGCTCTTATTTAATCTCTTTTACAAATGTATACAGAAGATTTAACAATAATGACTTAAATATTAGAAAACCAAATTATTGCATTCAAGGTCGCTTAGTGGTAAAGTGCTTGGCTTTTAAAAGAGGGGCCTCAGGTTAGAATCTGGGATTTTGAACTTAGGGATTTTTAGGATACCATGAGTCCACCCAGTTCTAATGGGCACCTGACATTAGTTGGGGAAAAGTAAAGGCTGGCGCATGACACCCTTTCTAACGGCCACAAAAACAGATGAGCTTTACAACATCTGCCCCATACATCACAAGGTGAGAAAGGTGCAATGTACTTTACTTTTACTTATATTAATCACAAGCAAAGTAATTCATGGAACAATAAAATATTTGTTGGAAATAAAAAAAAGTATTGAATTAAATTTGTAAACGTATTTGCAATTTTCGTCTGCCTACAATGCATTTCTGAAATAATGTTTTTGACTTGCAGAAACATTAAAATACAAATGCCTCAATTCCTGGTATTATTTAAAATCAAATACTGACAATTGAACAGATAATATTTTTACAGATAATGAAAGATTTAAAATTTAGTAAATAGCGATAAACATGATAAAGCATTAAATGTACACTTCTATTTTTTTTTAAAATTATATTTTTAATTTGTTGATAACCCAAAAGAAAAAATGACATTACCTAAATAAAAATTCACCGGTAAATAAAAACAAAAACCTTTGACTTAAGCAACAATTATGAGTTAATAACAATAGATCAATACAGTTAAATATAAAGACAGAGTGTACAAGAAACCAGAAAAAGAAATAAGAAAGACCAACTCTTTGATAAACAGAAAGACAAAATATTTCAAATATCTGACCATCAGCATAGCAACAGTGTCACTTTTGCTTCATTATCCAGATTTACATAAAAAAAAATACATTAATTACAAACAAAAAAATATAGGTCAACTACAACATTAAATATGTGTACAAGACTCAGTTTCAGTAAATGCTGATACATCATAATCTCTGTACACACAACATAACAAATAGTAACGATTGCCAAACAGAATCTCTTAAAACATATAACAGACAATATAATAACAAAGGCAACAAAAATTTAAAGCTAATCTCTTAGAACTAGCTTTAAAATAGAACATTTTTACATGAATGGACTTGTATGAAACTAAATTCCCGACTAACACAAATTCATTTAGAATAATGTATGGTACAAGATGATAATGTAATGACTATATATCTGGTGATAAAAAAAAAACCTATGATTTTTTGATACTTAGAAATATAAGCTGCTGATTTTTCACCACTAGAAGAATTTTTTAGGTTTATGAAAAAAACAACCTACAAAAATATGCAACAAAAACGTGTCCCTTCTGCATCAGTACGAGAACCACATGACAACTATTCTTATCTTATCTTATATAATACAGACGTTACTTCAAAAAAGAAGATGATTACGTCCTACACGTCATGCATTTAGTCATGCATATTAATCAATGACTTAAATTCTGCCAAGTCACTGGTTTTTCTGGCTAGCTCAGGCAACCCATTCCATGCTCTAATAGCACTAGCGAAGAAGGAGTATTTGTACAAATTTGTCCTAGCATAGGGGACAAGGAATGTGCCTTTATTTTTGTGTCTTTCAGAGTATTTTATTAAGTTTTGTTTTTGTATTTGAAGATTATGGTTCAGTGTTTTATGTATAATTGCTACTTTACTTTTGAGTCTTCTGTCCTGAAGGCTTTCTAAATTTAGTGATTTTACTAATGGTGTTACTCTAGTCAAATGTGAATATTCGTTTGTTATGAATCTCACTGCTCTATTACCTTTAACTTGTTGGTGAAGTTTTGAAAAGTAGCTAGTGATTCTCCAAAAGGATAAAAGCATATAAAAATATATTTTCATACTTTTCGTAAAGTATAAGTAATCAAAAAATATTTTTTATAAGTCTGAAACATTTTTGTGGGTCTCCTAAAACATAGACATTACAAAAAAATTCAAAGCAGACACTTTTCCCATTTTTGTGTCCAAATTTACAACCTGATGTATTAATTCTGAATGACTGAACATCTTTCATCAATTGGTATTTAAATGAGTTGAATGCAGTGGTGAGACCATAAATATATTTCAAAGGTTAGTTCACTTTGGAATTCTTAAAGTGCCACAACACTATTGCAGTGTACTCTTTTTTTTAAATTGTAAGAAGTGACCATTATGAGTAAGATAATCAATGAAGATTAATGGTTAAAAGTTGATATCAAATTGTTGTCACTCAACTCTCTCAAAATGCAGTATTCAACAATGGAATGATAGGAATATTTATTAATTTAAAATTTAAACAGCTAGCTATAAATTGTGTTTGTGTCATTGGAATAGTTCTTAATTAATTTACTGAGTTAAAATACAAAGTTGTTACAAATATGAAGAGTAATCATTTTTGTTAAGTAACAGAAGCTGGCATACATTTTTTATACCATCACTATGTTTGAATTGAAAACTTTAAAAAAAAATAGGGTCCAAACAACATAAAGTAAAGGAATATTTTTTCTATTTTTACTTGACAACTTTTGGATTTAAAAAAATCATTTACTTCATTATAGTTTCATAATGAACATTATTTTGAAATAATGTATTTGACATTATCTTTTCAACTAAAGAAGAGGGGCAGAGGGAAAAAAAAATTTAAAGAAAGAAAGGAAGAGAGGATTGCATCGGAGAATTAAATAAAAATTAAATTTTGAATGTGGTCCTAGTATAAAAGTTCTACAAACTGTTTTAAGATGAATGGCTTATATTTCTTACATATTAGTAATGGAGTATCAATGTCCATAAATACTTAGTTATGTTGCTATCAGCTATATGTGTTGATTTTAAATCTCATTAACCAATGGTTATGCTACAATTAATTTACTTCCCTAAAACTATATCTCAGGTTGGAAAGGTTTAATGTGTTTCTCCCATTCCTGTTGAAAGCCAATGACAGAGGAGATGACACCAGTTAGTGCAGCAAAGCCTGGGCTCACGTAACTCAATCCACCTAGTGGGATAAACAGATCACAGAAATCTCTCCAGAAGTTCATTCTGGCTGCATGCATCTCAATCTGTAAAAGAAAGTGTCAGCAATTGTCAGACTGGTGTCAGAATAGATTTGAAATGAAGCATCATGTTGAGTTTTAGAAATCTATTTGAACAATTCAACAATGAAATGAGCTATGTTGATCACTCAAAGATTTAATACAGTCCACCAATAATAACCATGAGATCAGCAAATAGTAAAAAATGAAATAAAATAATAGTGAACAACTAGGAATGACAAAAAAAAAGTTAGCAACATATTTCAGTTTATACACAAGTCAATTGGTTTGTTTATGCTAATTAGAAAATGGCATTTATATGCCAAATAAAAAAAAAACAATAAAAAATGTTTTTGTATATTGCTTTTTTTTATAAAAGAAAGAGCCTTTTTTTTAAAGGGAAACTCCGATAGTTTTTCAAATTTTAGTTATTGACATATTTAAATTCTGCATAAAAAGTTGTAATAGTAAACATTATATCATTTTTTATTTAAATGCTCAGAAAATTTTATATTTAATAAATTAGACAGAAAATTCTTCACGTCCCAAAAAAAAACGGGGTTCTGCGAGATGTTTTTATTTTTTAAAAACGTGACGTCACGAGAGTGCTGGCTAAATTTAGATCTAGACCTATATAACCGATAAACTCTCTAGATCTAGACCTATCGGATCGCATTTATTGTTACGCTTCACAGCTAGATATAGTCTCCATGTTGATTTATAATGGGTCTTTGTTTATAAATAATATTCTAGATCTAAACCTCTATTTCTACTTGAAGAAAATGAAATACTGTTCTTCAGCTTGTTGCAGTAGTTCCAATCACAAAGATAAAATCAGCAAGTATGCTGACACAGAAATTAGTGTCTCTTTTCATTTGTTTCCAAGAGATGAAGTTTTAAAAGGAAAATGGGAAAAGTTTATTCGTCTGAAAAGCAAATATTTTACAAAGGCATTAGCTAATTCCTATTTATGCTTAAACCATTTTGAGAGAAGCTGTTTCAGCAACTTCATTGCTGTGGAAATGGGATTTGAAAAAACAATGAAGCTAATACCAGGTGCAGTACCAACAATACATTGGATTTCCAGGCCAAAGAATTCTACTGCGACACATTCTGGCTCAAAAAGAAAATCTAAGGCATTAGTTAAACGTAATGCACTGAAGGTAATTATTATTAGTTATTCTCTACATTTATTAGAATGTACTAGATAAGAATGTCAATTAGTAAATTACATCTAGATTATGAAATAATAAACAGGTATGTCCAAGCCTAGATAGATCTATTTATATAATCAAAGATGAAATAGAAATAGGATCTGGACTGGTTCACTCTTAGACAATGAAATTTATGGTGCATGTGCACGTCAAATCTAGATATCTAGGTGTAGAGATTAGATAAGAGGAAAAACTTAATTTTAAATTGTAGTCTTTTTAGAACTTGCGTTGGAATCTTGCCAATTTTTTTAAAATTCCGAGTCATTTTAATAAAAATTTATTTCAGCGATTGGAAAGTCTAATCAACAATAATGCAACTGGAGTACTTGTACCTGAGCCTACTGAGAGTGATTTAACTAGTGTCTCAGAGGTAGCTACTGTGGCTGATCCAGTGGAACTACCATTGTGTACATCAATACAGACAGACACATTGGAAACCGGAAACAAAAAAGTGCAGTGCAATATACAATTACATAAAAGAAGTAAATGTAAGTTTTTTTCATTTTGTCACCTAAAAGAATTGTAGACTTGATTTAAATCCATTGCTTATATTATAATTCTATAGCTGTGAATATAGTTCTGATTGCTATGAACCATCTATAAGGAGTAGCATAGATATCTCATTCAATATCAGGTATCAATAAACAATTCTTATGTATGGTACTTGATTTATAAAATAAATATTGTAAGATCTTTATTGGTACTGACTTCTTAATATGTTCTTTTATTGCAGTATGCCTTATGATGCGCCACACCCACCAAATGAAATAGCCCTCCAGCATAAGAGGAAATACATGGTTTTCAAATCGGCTTTAGAAAAACTATTCACATCTTGTTCATCTTGTGGGTGAGTGGTGAAAGCAATTTTTCTAGAAAATGGCACCTGTGTAAAAATATCTCAAATCTGTTCTGAGTGTGGCTACCATCGAGAATGGAGCAGTCAACCAAAAATTCATCAGACGCCTGTAGGCAACTTATTGCTTGTCTGCTGCTACACTATTTACAGGTTGCTTAGTAGGTCAGACAATGCAATTTTTGGAATATTTAGGAATGCGAAGCAGGTAGATAATACTATACATATAATATTTCATCAATCTGTTTGTACTACTATTTTTGAGTTCCATATTTCTAAATTTCCTTTTCATTTATTTGTTAACTAGACTCCACATTGCAGCCATGCACTACAATGAAAATTGTGGTGAGAAAACTGATGACACAGACGAGGAAAGAAATGTACGATGTAGCATCATTTTCCCAAAATACAAACAAGGAGACTACAGCATCAAAAAACAAAAGAAATCTCCAACACAAGGTTGAAATTTATGTATATCATTTCTTTTGAAACTAACGCAAAAGTCTTTAAACAAAAACATACTTTTGTCTTAATTACATTGCAAACGTCTGATAGCAAGGTTTATGGAACTGAAATTATATTTACACATTATGTTATGTTACATTGCTCCCACATTTTTTAAAAAGTATTTACCATAAAAATTTTATTTTTCAGTTTATGTCCATAGACTTTTGAACTATTTGTTCAATGAATTTGGCAAGGACCCAAAAGAATTGACAAAGAGCCTCACTGAATATGTGGATCACATACCAGAGCCATTATGTTCAAAATTTGAACGGCCATCATGGGACAATATTAAGAGATTGACACGGTTTTAAATCTGTATAAATAACATTGTACCATCTGTAAATAAGATTTTGTAACTTTTATTTCAAATTAAATTTTTTTTTTCATGCTATATTTACACATTTTATTTTCAAAACTTATGTAGCCATTTTAGCATACTGATGGCTTGAAACCTGTTTTTGTGCCTTCTGGAAATTCTTTTCCGATCTTGTTCACTACACAGGATGGAAGAGGAACTCTAATGCTTCTTCCCAGACAGCACCAGCGAACAAATTGTCTATATGCTGTATATCTGTATTGTCTAAAATTAAAGTTATACATCAATAATGTACAAAATTGTATTATTCTTAATATATTTTTTTTAGGTAGAGAAACATTATTTTAAACGAATCGACTTTAAACTTATATATTACATTATATGGTTATGAATTTCAAATTAGTATGTTTTAATCAATATTGCTTTGTGAATGTATAATTATTATAATTACTCATGTTTATCATTAAAATGGTCTCCAAATAGTTCTCTATAATTGTGATGTGCAGTTTGTAGACTGTCTTTGTCCAAACAAACAGGCCTGAATCCTGGATGATTGCTTATACATGGCAGGTTATTGGAAGACATTTTCAGTGATACATTGTGAATTTCTGTACAGCCTATATTTTCATTTTTCTGTATCCATGTGCTTACAGCATCCACATTTACACCTGATGATAGGAAAGCTAAAATCATATTTGTTTATCAAACATGTATACATAAGAATTTTTCAGTCAAGCAATGTCTTGGTACCACTTACAAAAAAGTAGTCGCATCACTTAGTCTACTAGTATTCATTCTTTCAAGAACTGGAGACTGTGAGACCTTACTTTGTGATTTCTGGGGTTCAAACATATAAGGCTCAGCGTTAGAGACTCCTGCCATGTATTATCTAACAATGATTCAATTTAAGTTAAAAAAAAAAAACCAAGATAGAAGGTTGAAACACAAAAATGAGACAAATACAAGAAAAAAAAGTTAACTTTCTCTAGATATAACTCTACAGAGTTTTTAATTTATAGATATAGTGATACAGATTCAAATATTTTATTATCTGTAAAATCTAGATGTAGCCTAATGATATATAATATTTATATGACAATATTAGTTATAATATAACTGTCTAGATAACAAGAAGCTCAACTTGGGAAAAAAAAAAAATATATTACGTACATTCTAAATTAAAATTGTAATCCATCTAGATCTTGATATAAATATAGTTAATAATACTAATTTAAAGCTTAGATCTTTGCCTTGACTACTAAAATTGTTTACAAAGAAAGAAATATCCGATGTGTGCTTCGTAAAAGACAATGATGAGCAGACAGTTCTATTAGCTCTATTATAGATAGATCTAGATCTAGTACTAATCAAGTAAATCTATGGTCAAGTGATGTGACATATAATTTGGCGCAAGTCTAGTTCTAAATATTATCTTAACCCACTTAATTAATTCTAGATCTAGTAAAATTGAAAAAAAAAAAGGCCTACCTTTATTAAACCTAACTCAGGTGCTTGTCTTACAATAAATTCGCGGAAGTATCGGTACTCGGATTAATAGATCTATAGGATTTGAGTGCACACTCGTGACGTCACACAGAAATTCAGTGAAAATCTGACCGTTTTGGATGCGCAGAAAAATTATGTCACAAAAACATCAATTATTAAGTTATTCTTGCAAATAAAAAAAAAAGAATAATATATTAATTATCTATAAATCAAAACACATATTATATCAAAAATTGTCAAGACCATCGGAGTTTCCCTTTAAATTTTAAAACAGCTTAAAAATTACAACAAAATGTGTAGTGAAATGTACCTAGTAGTCAGAGTTTTGAGTTAGAGTGGAACAAATTAATAAAACCTGGCAGGTATGTGGATAAGAGCATGCTTGTGTCAAATACTTGGGAGCAATTTTAGTGTTGCATCCATAGTTTGTATCAACTAGCATGTCCAATCCCACTCAAACTAGACAATGACTAATGGCAGGGATGTACTATTTCTAGTTAATTACTCAAAAAATAACTGGATTTTACCAATCTATTGTAAAATTGGATTTTTAAAAAATGTAACATTTGATACTATAACTATAGCCTGATAACATTAATATTCATCCATAACATTAATACTCAAAAGAATGAAAAAGATATATTTAAAGAAGGAGAACTTTACATCATCATTTTTTTTTATATTTTTATATCTCTCACAATGAGCCGGACAGTAGATATACAAGTGACATGGAGACAATATACTATTTGTACTGTGATACCTAGTGTAATGTTATTAATTGACCATTATTAATTAATTATTAATTTGACATCTAAACCTCACATTTCTTAATCAGGCCCAGGGTATATATATATCAGAGTATTTGTGACAGGAAATGAGAGTCAGTGGAAGCTAGAAACAATGCGCCTGACCAATACTACGCTAAATATCAGACTTGTTCACAAATAAACATTTAGAGAGGCATCTTGACTGTGTCAAATTATTTTTGTCATTTGACTGGATGAACAAAAAATGTATTAATTACACAAAGGAACTTCGTGCCAATGACAATAATGATTTATTAGCTGTCATGTCACAGTAACAGTTTGCTTGATTTAAAAATAATACCTGAAGTTTACTAGTGAGTTTAGCCTTTCTCCCATGCTCTTTGCGGAACTGATGCAATTGGTTGTGTACAGACTGCAGCTTCACCATGCTAACTATACTAGCAGTTGCCAAAGCCAGCAACCATGCTCTTAGTGACCACTGGGTCCAGAAAGCCTGATCCATCTAGGTTTTACAAAATAAATTCTGACATGTTAACAGTATTATCATTGAATAAGAAGGAATAAAGGATAAATTAAAACAGTGTAAGAAACAAAAATTAATTATTTCACATATAAATTACCATAAAACACATACAAAGAAATAAAAACGATAATCTAGATTAGGCAGAGGCATAGATAGCAATGTGCGAGTGGTGCGGGCTGCACTGGGCATCAAGTGGTGATGGGCATCAAGCTAAGGTTAAACTTTCTCATGTACATACATGAACAAACAGAAACTACTGTATTTAAAATGTTAAGTGAAATGTATATTATTTTTCCTACTTTGTTCAGCTCCTATATTCTTTGTTAAAATAAATATAACAAGTAGACCCCCTTGAACAAATTGACTAGTTTTCTTTGAATCTCTTAAGGCAACGCACTTGTACACATCCACTCTTTTCTGAGACACATGGTACATATTGTCTTTATTTACATATTTCTGACAGTTGTTGTAGGTGTGGCTATATTTGTACGGCATAAGTTGATCAAAAATTAATTGCAGTCCATGATGAAAACTTTACAACTCTCTAATTTGGCAATTTTGTCCATTAAACAAGAGCTCATGGAAAACAATGATTTTGATAAAATTATATTTAGTTATCCAGCAGATTTTTAGTGTCTTTTTATTCCAGTTTGCGAAATAGCAATACATTAACAATTACTGCACATTAGTTTGGAAAAAAACGTCTTTTTGCTGTTTTATCCTTTTGGGGAGGGTGGGGGGCATCACGAGAATATGCAGCATTGGGCAGCACATGGGAAAGGAGGGGGAAATACTTTGAGCATAAGAGCACTTAAAGGGACAGTGTTACAGTGTTATGGTGACGGTGGAAAGAGGTTAGTGATTAGTTGTGAATGATTCAAGATAGGTGGCATTGTCATCATTGGTCTTTATTAGTACTAATGACTCCTCGAGGATGTGAGACTGAAAGGTTGTGTTAGATATTGTTTAAAAATATTATTACTAAAGTCTAGTCCATTGATTTTATCTCATATCAACTTGATTTTGTCTATATTATTATAAAAGTTATATTTAGTTTTTTCACAAAAGAAGTTATTCAAGTTATTTTCAAGTTTTATTATGCCTTCAGCAGTTTAGTTGTCTACCAGCAGTTTAGAGCTACAAGTCAATGACCGTCAACAACAGACAAAAAAATATTTCTAATTTTGGACTATGACACAAATGTGAGTTAATAGCAGGAATGGAAAAATCACATACCACCTTAAGTAGACTTGACAATTTTATAAACAGCAAAAGATGGATCCATGCTTAATGTTATATAACATATAGCTTTGATCAAATACCTGAATGACATCAATTTTTCCAAACCAAAGCATGTTATCTATGAAGAGCCACACAACTTTTGAGGCATTAGAGATGACACTCAGCACTCTAAGAGTAACGTCAGGTGTGTTCAGGGCATCAATAGTTTTGAAGGCCATTTCCACAAAATTACCCAATCGAAGCACTGAATATTAAAAAAAAACTACAAAATAAAAACATTTTAAAGCATTGTAAATGCTAAATGCTACTTGTATCATCAAGTTCTATCAGCAAATATAAGCGAAATTCAATAGAGTATATATAAAGAAAATTAGGAGACTATATGACGATATATTTATATAACATGAGTTTAAAAGTTTCTTCCTATAAAAAAAATAATATTTAAAATAATATTTTAAAGTTTGCAATGTGGTTTTTTGAGTGATTTTTAAAGTAGATTTAATTTACTAAAATTTCTATCAAAACAGAATTGTAAAACAATTTCTTCATTAGAAATTTGTTTTTTAATAAAAAATTATAAATAAACCACTCTATTCTACTTAATTGCTCAAAAAATAACTTACCAATCTATTGTAAAATTGAATGTAAAAAAAAAATTAGCCCTTGATATGCCAGTTTAGAATATATGTGTAATATTTAAAGAAAAATATTAAGGAGATGTCAAGACATGAATTAACCTGGAGCAGAGCTTGTGTACAAGGCTGCCACAATAAAGTAGTAGAGAAAAAACTGAATTTAATCCACAGCTTAAAGTTACATTTTTATGCTGACAATTTGTAAGAAATACTTTTAGTTTTTAAAAGCTGTATCTCTAATAATTTTTTGTTAAGAAACAAAAATGACCAAGTGTGGTTTGACTACTGTAGGTCTAGTGGTCTAATATGCTGAAATTCCATTCATTAATGATGAAAGTATTTTATACAACAAAATTAGACTTGTTTTTGATTTGACCTTTGTATAAAACTAATGTGCAATAAATATTAGCAAAGCTTATGTGAACTCACTCTGTCTGTCTGTCTAGAAAAAAGTGTGCGCACGTTATTTCTCCCACTCCTATTCTCGGATCAAGTTAAAACTTAACACAATTATTCATTAGTATAGACAAGACATGAATAAAAAAAACAAAACAATTAGACAATTAATTATTCTAATTGATTATTTTGATTGATTCCAACAAGGGTATATAATTCTTCAGTATTCATAGATATGGCTAAATATCTAGGGTTTCATCCCCTTAGATAATTGAACACATCATTTCTTCCACACTCATACTCCGATTAAGTAGAAACTTTAAAAAATTATTAACCGTACCTAACAAAACATGAATCAATTAATTATTTTGTTTGATAATGAATGGTGGAAATAACTTCTACATTATTGCAAGACATAGTTATAAGTGCAGAGTTCTTTCCCTTAGATACACATTTTTTTTTTCTAGATTTTTAAAAATATTTTGCTTGTTTTAGAAATGCAGTTTAAATCTCACATTTACGAGACAATCCTATAGTTCCTTCTAGCTTTTTCAATCTTGTAATAACTTCTCCTTTTACTGCTGGAGAGCCATAAGTCAGCTGCCATAGTATAAGTTTTGAGCTATACTGGACTAACCTAGAAAACAATTTTAAAAATAAAACATTAATATGAAAGCTAAACAGTGGTTATAGTTTTTTGTATATTTAGAAAAAAAAAAGAAACTAAATAATCTAATACAGGCTCAAGGGAAAGGAAAGTGAGAGATGAGTTAATGGATGATCAGGATGTAGAAACTCACTGCACAAAACCTTAATACTTGCAACAGAAAGGCAAAGGTAAATGATGCTAAAGAATAAGCCAAAGAAACACTGGTAGATATTTCAAAATTCTTCATTCATAAAGACACCTAGCTTTATTTTGAGTAAAGTTAGGCATATAGAAAAATTGTCAGGCTCTAACTGTATTGTGCTTACCAATTAAGAAAAATAAAAGAACCGATTTGAAAAGTGTACTTCAGTAATTACAGCTCTAGAGTAAAAAAAGCCAAGACAGTAAATTAAATCACTTCAAAAAATATCTTCTACCACATCTAATTTATTGTCTGCATTGTCCGATGTTTTTGACAAGTAGATCTATATATCTATATATATATATATACTGCACAGTTTATTTATGTCTTAGCATCAAACACATAAGATTTATTTATTTCATTTAAAATAGGTTTTGGTTCTTAGAATACTGATGGATAAAAGTTATCTAGGTTTACATCAAATGTGTATAAAATTATTTAACAAGTGTTTTTGCAGGAGCTTAAATTTAAAAATATTTCGAACATCAAGGACTTTCAATTGTTGTAATTTTAAGCAAAAAATAACAGAGTGAAGAAATTCATTCTAAATGTATTTGTCAAGTATGGTATACTAGGCTTGAGACTCTTTGATTAATACTCTTTTATGTGATTTATTCCTTTAAAAAGAAAAGTTCCCCTTTCAGACCCTAGGGTCTATAGGGCAGAAGGTCATCTGTTTCTGTGGCCCATGGTTCCTTGCTTTGTTGCAAGAAAGCATTGTTGTTTCAGGTCTTATTTTCTAGTCTTATGTTTTAGTTCCTCTCATGAATCTGTCTATTAGAGCTACTGATTCATTTATGTTTTTTTTTCTTCTTCTTCTTCTAGCCAGCTTTTTGCTGCTGAGCTGTCAGCTCTTTTGGTAGACTGTGCCAAGGAAAAATAGTGTGCAGTTTTCTTCAGTTATGGTTTATAGAAACAATGATTTCATCAGAAATTAGACCCAATAACATGGGAGAGAAATTTTAATTACTTAAAATGTATGCTTAATATTAAGTTAGAATCAATTTTAAATTTCAGTGCTTTCTCTCAAAGTTGTACTCACCTGAAAATCTTGTCCCTCGCAGATGTGTGGGAGTTAAAATTTATTAAATTTTTAGAAATTGTCATTTTTAATATTAAATTCAGGCCAATCTTTTTAATTCGATGTAAAAATATTCTCTTATTCCTCTTGTGAAACTTCAAATCTTTCAGTGCTTGCTAGTCAATGATCTATAAAATAAAATGTAAGATTTACTAGAATCCAATATCAACCTAGATTAGATCTAGACAGACTAGTGTAAAATCTAGAAATCTCTGAGAAGTTGATGGTATTTTTAAACTTAGTTTATGAGATCTAACAATCTACCTACATGTAAAAATACTGACTAGCTAAATTAAGAGCTCAGACATTTAAGTAATTTACACTAGGATTATTTGGGCAGTTTGATATTAGCCAGTGCGATATTGGAAATGGTATTTTCCTCTTATAGTCAAACTCTGTGGAATTTTACATCTCAAGAGATCTTTTCCATTTGCAAATTCTCATGTGAGTAAAAAGGCCAACCCTAGATACACATATATGTGATCACAGGTTGGGTGCTGCTTTGTTTTTAGCCTTTTTCCTACTTCATTAAACCATCTGTGATGAAGGACTATTCCTTTAGGCTTTCTTTCCATGTAATTCTATCCAGTGCTACTTTCTCCCAACTGCTGGTATTGATTCTGGCATAAGGATGGCCCCTTTGAGGGGCTTGAGCTTCCAGCCACCCATGAAAGGAGGAATTCATGCAGGGGCTTGGAAGAGCGTGCAACATGCCAAGACGGGTGTGAATAAATGATCACCTAGTCGACGGGGGCCTCCTGACAGAGAGATCAGTGAAGAGCCAACTTCTCATCCTGGCCACGAGATAAAAGCCTTTCTCGGGACAATGGTTCATAAAAGGGGCGTGCTTGCCTCGAACCATTTGGACATCTGAACCAGGTATTTGATTCTGAAGAGCTCCATGTCACATTCATCAGTGTATGACCTGCAGCTCTCCAGCCTTCTATTTCATCAACACACAATATTTCTTGTGGGAGTCAACCCTGTGGCAATCTGTGATCATGAGCCATCCAAAAGAAGCGTGTACTGCTGATAACAGCTTGGTTGTTCTTCAAAGGACTTCTTCATTGCTTTATTTTGTCTTGCCAGCTTATTTTTAGGATCCACCATAAGCATTAGAGTAGGTGGACCATGTTCTGCTCCCATACAGCAGAGTTCTCAACACACAGGTCCAAAAGACTAGACTTTAGTATTGGTAGCAAAAGTATTAACAAATACTCTTTTCTGCAGCAATTAGATATCTATAAGCAATTAGATATCTATATCTGCATCACCAGCATAGAGCAGTTCCCTAATTAACACCTAACTTTGGTTTTGCCCTCAAACTGTATAAAGACAGGAAATCCTATTCAACAATATTACTCAATCTATGTTTTTAATAGTTACTAATAGTGTCTTGTCATTTTGCCTACATTATATATATAGAACTATATAGTGATTTAGATTTGAAGAGATCTACCCTAAAGAATTTGTATAAATATTTAATCTAAATTATATATTTATAGTAAGAATTCAGATCTCTAGTCACCAGGCCTATATACTTAATATAGATTACAATATATCTATCTAGGATAAAAGCTTAAATTTAAAGTTAAACTCTAAGGCACTCTAGAAGCAATCTAAATCTAGATTGAGATTCTAAATCTAATTCAATTACTTAATTCTAGTCTCGATGATATTGTAAGTCTTATTATTATAAATATTACACCTATTCTAATCTCTCTCTCTTTATATATATATATATTTATAATGATATAGTTAATGTAGACAATGTATAGAACTATAGATTATAAATCTAGGTGTCAAGATTTAGAATTACTATCAATTAGTCGTTAGAAAGATTAATTAGATTTAGATTATTATCATGCTATAGACTAGGTCACTAGACTTAAATTAATAGAAAATAGACTATAGAGTCATATAGACCTATAATCAAATAATCTAGATTTTAAGTATACTGACTAGCTCTTAAGTCTTAGGCGAGTCTCTCAATCACTCAACCACCAATCTCGTTGAACTTGTTCAGTTGTTGAGTTGTTGACAGCCGACATCTGTTGAATGTTGTAACTTTATCATAAAAATTATTCAGATAAATTTCTAAAATAATTTATTTTATATCAACGAAATACTTAGTATAGACTTAAAATAGTAAATCTAGAGTAATCTAGACTAGAATTCTTTTAGATGATCTATTAAAAATAATTGACTAGAATCTAGATCCAAGATCTAGTAAAATAGTCATCCTACTTTGTTACTAGACTATATCGATTCTAGATTAGTTTAGCCTTTATCGCTTCGTGAATAAATTGTTTGACCTCATTGTGAACTTCAACTTTATTACCGAGTGTTTTATACAACAATACTATTATTCGAGATCTTAGAATAGATCTCTATTCATTTGTTTTTCAGTCGTATTAAAAAAAAGTCTTAACTCTAACTTTACCTTTGACCCTAGAAATCTCTATTTATACAATAAAGAGACAAGAGTTCCAATAAGGGATACTACCGCTACGATTAGTGAATGAAAGTTACCCATTTTATTTTATGACTATAAAGTTACCTAAAGTGTATCGATTTTGACATTTAACTGCCCTTTGTTTCACTAGCGGATCCAGAACTTTGGAGGGGGGGGGGGGGGCGATTTTTTTCTAAACCCTAATGCAAGAAAATGATTTATATATATATGATATATAATGATATATATATATGAGAATAAAATAGAGCAGTGTTTCTCAACCTTCGGAGAAAAAATAAAAAAGTCATGTTGAGGTCTTTCTCTTGCAAGCTTGAGGGTCTGGGGGAGCGCTGTAAGATTTCCCAGTGCCCCGACGCATAAAGCATTTTCCTGCATTCTTCACTGCATAAACACATTCTCCCTACATCTCATTATTCAGCAGTGGGGTTCGGGGCGAAGACCCGACTCAAAAATCGTTTTCTTGCATTCATCACTGCAGAAACGCATCCTTCTGACATCTACAGCTCATTATTTATCAGTGGGGTTCGGGGCTAAGCCCCGACGCCAAAAGAGATTTTTTGCATTCTTCACCGAAGAAACGCATTCTCCTGACATTTATAGCTTATTATTTATCAGTGGGGTTCGGGGCGAAGCCCCGACTCAAAAAGCGTTTTCTTGCATTTTTCACTGCAGAAACGCATCTTTGTGAGCCAAGGTGATGGCTTTCCAACACCGAGAAGAGGCTATTGGAGATTCGTTTATCAATGGAATAGTGTCCAACAGCATTCGAAAACGTCTACTCGAAAAGACTGTTTTGAGTTTAAAGGACGCCTTCGAGGAGGCTCGCTTACTAGAACATGCTTATCAGCACTCATTACAGTATGAATCATCACAGCCGAAATCTAATTGCGCGGCAACTACTCTCACCAATTCTTCGGCCTCACCCTTGCCAAACGTAACAATTCCTCAAAGTGCAAGCAATTCACACACACATGAAATAAATGCATTAGCTAGGAAGTGTTATTTTTGCGGCAGGGTTAAGCATCCCCGCTCTCAATGCCCTGCAAGGGAAGTGACATGCAATCAGTGCTTCAAAAAGGGTCACTTTCAAAGAGTTTGCAAATCTACATCTTCAACAGTTTCGGCTATTGCTACTGTGCAACCTTTGAATTTAAACAAATCTACAATACTAATTTGCATCAACAACGTGCCATTGGAAGCCCTAGTAGACACTGGCAGCTGTGAAAGCTATATTTCGACGCACATCGCTAAGAAGCACAAATGGCAGACATGTTCCTCAGGCAACAGAATCTTTATGGCTTCCACCCATCTAATTCGGATCACTCAAGGACATATCTACGCTAACATACGTCTCAAAAATGAACGAAAAGAGGGAGTTAGACTTTCTCTGCTAGACAATTTATGCTCTGAAGTAATACTTGGACTTGACTTTATAAGTTTGCACCAAAACTTGTTTATTCCTTTCGATGGTCAGAAACTATCATTATTCCTGAGTACTCTCCAGCCAGCGAAGGTAGAGGCTCCTAGCCTATTTAGTAATCTGTCACCAAACTGTACCCCAGTGGCTACAAGGTCTCGCAGATACTCAGTTCCAGATAGAAAGTTTATAGAGAAGGAAATTCAACAACTAATAAAGGATGAAATTATTGAACCATCTAAATCTCCCTGGCGTGCACAAGTCCTAGTCACAACAAATGACAGACATAAGAAAAGAATGGTTGTGGACTACAGCCAAACCATAAACCGGTTCACTCTACTAGACGCCTACCCTATGCCCAGAATTGACCAACTGGCAGAGAAGATTTCGCAATACTCTGTATATAGCACTTTAGACCTGAAAAGTGCATACCATCAGATTCCTATAAAAGAAGAGAAAAGGCCGTTCACAGCCTTCGAAGCATGTGGGAAACTGTATCAATTCCGTAGGATTCCGTTTGGCGTTACGATTGGAGTCGCGTGTTTTCAGCGTACGATTGACAAAATCATCGAAGACGAACGACTCACTGACACTTTTGCTTATGTGGACAATGTGACCATCTGCGGTATGGACTCTGAATCACACGACCGAAACCTACAGCGATTTCTTGATAGTGCTCAAAAGTATGGAATCACTCTTAATGAAACAAAAAGTGAAATTAGCACTGCTAAAGTGAGACTGTTAGGATACGAGATTTCCAAAGGACAACTTAAGCCGGATCCTGAGAGATTTCGCGCTCTAAGGGAATTACCCGTACCAGTGAACATGCGTGAACAGAAACGAGTAGTGGGTCTTCTGGCTTACTACTCACAGTGGATACCTAACTTCTTAACAAAAATAAGCCTGTTAACAAGAAATCAACAATTTCCTGTCTCCGAAGAAGTCAAAAGAACATTTGAAAGTTTGAAAAATGAGCTTGAAAAAGCCGCCGTATATACTATTGATCCGAATCGCCCTTTAACCGTTGAGATGGATGCTTCTGATATAGCCATTGCGGCTACCCTCAACCAAGATGGCCGGCCCGTTGCTTTCTTCTCTCGCTCATTAACAAAAAGAGAAAGAAAACATTCTTCAGTTGAGAAAGAAGCATATGCCATTGTTGAGTCGCTGAGAAAATGGAAACATTTCTTAGTTGGTAAAACGTTCACACTCGTTACGGATCAGCGATCTGTCTCTTTCATGTATAACAGGTCAAACAAAGGAAAAATTAAAAATGAAAAAATCCAAAGGTGGAAACTTTCTCGTGTTTCCACTATGACGTCATCTATCGCCCTGGCAAGCAGAACACTGTAGCTGATACACTTACCAGAAACTATCTATCTGCCATCACTCGCAATGACCTTAAATTGCTGCACACTAGTCTTTGCCACCCGGGCGTTACTCAACTATTGCACTACGTAAGGACTAAAAATCTTCCATTTTCCTGTGATGACGTCAGAACTGTAATAGAACAATGTCAAGCTTGTGCAGAACTAAAGCCCTGATTTTTCGACAGCCGACCGGAGAACTGATTAAAGCAACTCAACCTTTTGAGAGAATTAGTATGGATTTCAAGGGACCTCTCCCTACTGTTTCAAGAAATAGATATCTACTTACCATTATAGATGAATTCTCTAGATTCCCATTTGCATTTGCATGTCCCGATATGTCTTCCTCTACGGTTGTTAAATGCCTCAATGAACTATTCGCCATATTTGGATTTCCAGCGTACGTCCACACTGACAGAGGAACTTCGTTTATGTCTACAGAGGTGCAGCATTTCCTCCACGAGAGAGGAATTGCAACCAGTAGAACGACCCCTTACAGTCCGAGAGGAAACGGACAAATAGAGAAACTTAACGGGACTTTATGGAAAGCCATCACCTTGGCTCTACATTCTAAGGAATTGGACATAGCTAAATGGGAACTAGTACTAAATGATGCTCTGCAATCCATCCGGTCATTACTATGCACTGCAACTAACAGGACACCACATGAACGACTTCTTGGGTTCAACCAAAGAAGTGGTTCCGGGACATCCTTGCCAACATGGTTGACCAGTCCTGGTCCTGTCCTGCTGAAGAAGAACGTTAGATCATCTAAATACGATCCCATAACAGAGGAAGTTGATTTGGTAACATGCAACCCTCAGTACGCTGTAATCCGAACACCAACCGGTCGAGAGGAAACTGTCTCATTACGAATGTTAGCCCCTAGGGAGGAACAAAAAGTTATAGAAAATGAGAATCAGAGTAGAACAGAGCTTGATATTGGCTTTCATTTGGTTTTGTTGACTTGAGTTTAATGAGATATTTGATCTATCATGATATATTTTAATAAGCTATTTGATTCTGCACTTACTTAATTCTTCTATTGTTTATAATACTAATTAGCATTATTTGAACCGGGGGTGAATGTTATGAAAATTATATTCTGAATCGATTGTCGTTCTTATGTTTACATGTGCTTGTAACTCGTCCGTGGGAATGTGTTCACGAAATGTGTGTTGTGAAGTCATTCAGTGTATTAAAGCCATACTATACAGACTTGGTTCTCGACTCTCTTATCTTTATAATATTATATTATAAAGGACCTTTTGAATAATGTTGAAAAATATTCTAATATAAATTTTTACGCCCTTAATACATTGCAAATAAAACCTATTTGTTCCTTGAAAAGATAAGATACCCCACATCTTTAGATTAAGGCTTTGAGGATCGCCACCGAAAATTCGATAAATAATATTCAATAAAATTCAAGCATAAATTGTCAGTTATGGTCCAAAACTTATTTAACTAGAAAAATATCAGATTGAGTAAAGGTTGGAAAAAGGCGACTAGGAAAAAATTATTTGGGTTCAGAACTCATCTCAATCATGACTCTAATAATGAAAAAGTTCGTTTGAATTAAAACTTTTCCAAGGCAAAGTCTTTCTTAAAATAATTAAGATAAATTCATTTGAAATTATATAAACTCTGTCTGGAAAGGGGAGGGGGCGAAAGAGTGAAAATGATTAATCCTCACTCCTTTTTATAATTTCTGCTAATGATTGCAATTGGCATTAAAGAATAGGGTTGGGGCGACTCGATATAAGAATTTAATTTTATAGCATGTATAAATTTTATTAGTGACAGGTTTTTCTTAATTTTGTAATTTCTTAACTATAATACAAAAAGAAAAAGTACTGGTTTGTCCCATGGGGGAAAGTTGATTGCATGTAACGCACCTCCCACCTGGTACAACACTTTTTCATTTTATATTTACTAATGATAAAATTTGAGATTAGAGTGTGGTGCGACATAATATACAATTGGTTCACGTAGTTTATATTATATGTGGTGGGTTTGGCACAGAACAAACTAAATGACATGACGAAGGCAACTCGTAGGAAGATTCCAAACTGTTTATTATACATTAAAGACCTGCAGCCATACGTAAACACATGGTGTAGAACCAGGCACAAAAGGGAGTGGAGACGACATAGGTCCAGTAACATACGGACACTACAGTGACAAGAGATGCCGGTAGAATGGACCTTGCCCACGTTGTTCTGCCTTTACGCGGACACAAGGGGGAAGGGTCACGTGGATATCTGGGTGGCCGGTGTGGCCTCAAAAAGTATCCACTCCACTACAGAGCCCCTAGCTTGAAACGACCCGTCCCGGGGCGTTCAGCCTAGTATATTTCTGAAAACTGAAACAACTGTTTCTTGTCAGTGTCTTCTGGAACGACAAACATCTTTCCAGTTTGTAACGTGCTGGTTCCCTCGTTCATACAGAGTGGTCTGTCTGGTTTCTCTTTCACACTAAAATCTTTCTCGATCTGTGATGTCTGGGAAGCTGTAGAAAGTGTGATAGGGAGTAGTGAGCGAAATCGTCTATGTGGCTGGTTCAAATGCTTGTAGATTCTTTTTTGTCTATGTGTCCTCCGGACTCTGTTATGCCTGTTCTTGTTTGGCTGCCCAGAGATAAAGTTCCTATTTCTCGATGCGGGGTATGTTTGAATGGAGTGACTTGCATCTGTAGTGGAAATTACATCAACTTGTTGCTCACTGGTTCGTTGTTCTACTTGGTGGGTTGGCTGTGAAACAATGGGTTCACTATTGCACACAGATTGAACCTCAGCTGTGAATTGTGGTGGTGGCTGACATTGACGCCCTACGTGTCCAGCCTCCCAGCAGTTTATGCAGACTGGTGAACCGTTATCAGTGTATGGGAAGAATCCTCTCTTTGTCCTTGTCCACACAAGACCCGGTGGTGCTGTTGGTCGATTTCTGTTTTGGTTGCTAGTTTCGTGTGTCTTTGTGTTGGTCTGCGTTGACTATGTGGTTGACTAGAGAGTGGGTTAGTTGAACTTGGCAGACTGTTATAGCCTGACCCCTTTATCTCTTCAAGTTGCTTCTCTAACTTGGCCAATTTCGCTAAGAGAACCTCAGACCACTGCTCTTGAGCTCGAGCTGCATCTTTGTTCTGGTTTTCCAACTTGAATGCATAGTTTCGTAGATCTTGAAAACTTATCTGGGGATGTTGCGCTATGAGCCTAAACAGCTCTCTGCGAAGTTCTGGATCTTTCACTCCATAGGCATATTGGTCCCTCAATCTTTCCTCCTTGAAGCAATCTATACCTTCTCTTTTTTCTTGTCTTATGGCCGTTGTAAACTCCTTAAATAATCGGTGAGAAAATTCAAGCAGTGACTCACTTCTTCTCTGCTGCGAGATCAGAAATGTAATCTCTGCCTCTCGCACCGGTATGATTACTTCAAAAGCAGATGTAAGTGCATCAAGCAGAGCTTCTGGATCACTTCTGATATGAGGTGGCTGAAGATCTACCTCTACTCTAGCTGGACCACTTATGTTTGCAATGATGGTTGCTTTCTCTTGAGGCGAGAGGTAAGGCCGAAGATCCCATAGATCTCTTATTTCTCTGACGAAATCTTCAATTGAAACCTCAACATTTCTGCCATCCCCGCTGAACTGTCTCATTTTTCTAGCAGGTTCTATGATGTAGTGGGGGCGCTGACAGGCCAGCTTCAATGCCTCAAGTTCAGCTTGTAGTCGAGTCAACATCCCCATAGTGACCCGTTACACTCCCTCCGGCTCTCCTCCACTGCACGTGGGACCCACGTCTCCCCTCTTCACTGAACTATATTTCTCTCCATCTTAAGAAACTCTAACAATAATAGTAACCTAATAACTAAATCTATCTCAACAGAAACAATTTTTTAAGCTAAGTAAAATCACAATTAAGAAAATATAAGCAAATTATTTTAAAATATACGAAACTAAATCTAACAACGCTGAAACAAAAAGAAGAAAACAAAAAATAGAAAATATTTGAAAGTACAGAAACAGGAAAAACTAACTGTTACTTGTGGACATCTACGTCTGGTTTCACTTTCTTAGTTTCGGTTGTCAGGAAGCAGATTCTGAGACGTCTTCTGTTCCCACAGTGTAGTCTCTCTTCCTGACCCCACTCGTGCTACCAAGTTTCTGTGGTGGGTTTGGCACAGAACAAACTAAATGACATGGCGAAGGCAACTCGTAGGACGATTCCAAACTGTTTATTATACATTAAAGACCTGCAGCCATACGTAAACACATGGTGTAGAACCAGGCACAAAAGGGAGTGGAGACGACGTAGGTCCAGTAACATACGGACACTACAATGACAAGAGATGCCGGTAGAATGGACAGTGCCCACGTTGTTCTGCCTTTACGCGGACACAAGGGGGAATGGTCACGTGGATATCTGGGTGGCCGGTGTGGCCTCAAAAAGTATCCACTCCACTACATATATACATATTCAACTAATTTTGTTCACATATAATGATTTCTTCATAAAAACAGGACCGCCCCCCCCCACTTAGAGGGCTAGAGTGGGGAGGGCAGTACATGCAATCGCCCCCCCCTACCCCACCGAATCTGCAAAAATACCTGAACGAGAGCGACATAATATAAAATTTATATATTAATTCAACTAATTTTGTTCACAAACTTTGATTTCTCCGAAAAATAGGACCGCCCCCCCACTCAAAGGTTTTAGCTGGGAAGGGCAGTAGAGGTATTCGATCCCCACCCCATCGGCCAACAGGGGAACGACATAATATAAAGATCGGTTAAAATACCAATAACAAGTTTTAACCATATAGATATTCAATTGATTCTGTTAGCAAGCTGTGATTTCTACATATAAATTGGACCGCCCCCCCCACTCGAAAGTTTATGGGGGGGGGGCGGAATTGATGCCATCGCCCCATTCCGACCCCACCATATCGACCAACATACCAAAGGGGGGGGGGCGAAATAATGTAAAAATAGGTTAAAATAGAAATAAATAGTATATATTATTAACATAAGTAATAAATTCGTATACAAATTGTGTGAATTCTAAACTAAAATTCGTACGTCCCCCCGGGGAAGGGGTCGGCCGAGTGGGGGGGGGGGGAGGGGCGATCGCCCCTGCCGCTCCACCCCCCTGGATCCACCAGTGCTTTGTTTACATCTTCATTTTTAAAGCCAAGGGGAAAAATAAGACCACTAAAATTATGAAATTGTCTACAGAATACAAAATGAGCAAATACAAATAAAGGCCTATTTTTTCAATATTTAACAGATCTTAATCATATATCTAGTCCTAACATGTAATTGATAGAGAAATGTATTTTGTTAATTGTGTATAATGACTACTAATGTAGCCAGTGGAGGGATTTGGTTACGCGAACTGTCACAGCACCACTACGACGAAAGTCAAGTGACAGATAATAATGAAACAGACAGAATAAAACTTTTTTACAAATTAAAAATATAATGTAACACTGTTAACCGTTTATTACTTTAATTAAAAATAGTACAATCAAAGTTGACATAGGCCTACATAATAATAATTGTCATGTTACTATTGCTAGTCATCATCATCAAACTCCATTTGAGTGAGAATTTGTCGAGACGGTGAACAGAAAGTTTGGGGGAGATCAGCAAGTCTTGGGGAGATCGGCAAGTTTGGGGGAGATCAGCAAGTTTTGGGGGAGATCAGCAAGTTTGGGGGAGATCAGCAAGTCAGGGGGAGATCAGCAAGTTTTGGGGGAGATCAGCATGTTTGGGGGAGATCAGCAAGTCTGGGGGAGATCAGCAAGTTTGGGGGAGATCAGCAAGTCTGGGGGAGATCAGCAAGTTTGGGGGAGATCAGCAAGTCTGGGGGAGATCAGCAAGTTTGGGGGAGATCAGCAAGTCTGGGGGAGATCAGCAAGTCTGGGGGAGATCAGCAAGTTTAAGGGAGTCAAAAGGAGTATGAAACAAGGTCTCCTCTTCTTTCCCGCAGCGGGGGCTATACGTGAGTCAAAGTTTGGCCATAGTCGTGAGAAATATGAGCCAACAGGGCAGTGAACTGTCCTGTACTGTGTTATAATAACTTGCTCAGGCCTGGACAGCCTATACCACGGGGAAGCGCTCAAAGACTCTCCGGGCTTTTTTGGGACTTGTCTCAGCATTCAAACCATTTTTCCATTTCTATTTTTTGGATTGTACTCAGAGCATGTTGAAAACTCACAGCCTGCTATGTGGGTGGTGTTAGCCCTTCCTGGTGGGCCAAGTAGTCTACAATAGTGTTGCTAGTCACACCTATGTGACTCGGTACCCAATGCATTAATACAGGCGTGCCGTAGTGTTGATTTATGATGTGTGAAGCCATGATAACATCATGACAGTGTCGATATTGGGGGGAGGGTAATGGTCTATGGCTTTGCAAAGCTTGTAGTACAGGTTTTAAGTCAGTACCATAACAATCTTTGTTGCCCTCAAATGTCCTCGCCGAGTTGAGAGTCAATGATTGCAATGGCCTCCGCATAAAAACTGCAAACACTACAAAATGGTCCAAAGATTTTAACTGAGTCATGCACAGATTTTGCAGTTTGCTAGTATGTTGGTCTGGATTTCAAAGTTTAATAGGTCTACATAATGAGTCATCAAAAGTCATCGAGCCCACTGTTTGATTCGTTGACAAATATTACTGATGAAAAAACTTCGAAAAGAGGCAATGAAATATGATACTTTATGGAATTCAAATGCAACATGCCTCATTGTTTATAAAAAAATCCGATCCTTCCAAACAAAAACGTAAGATTTGACGAAAATAATATTTGCATCTTGCAAATCTTACTTGCTCTTTATGAGGAAAATGACATTGAACCTGACAAACTTATATGGTCTAGGCCTACACTAATTTCTGTGGAAAAAACAACACTTTGAAATGCTTGCTGACAACATTTCATAAGTCTTTTTAAATGTAGCTGACATTACGTTTGCACTTGCCAGATTTACATTCAAAGTAAAAGTTGAACATGTTCCGAAGACAGATTCTATTGAACTTATTTATAACATGCATCAAATAATGATTTATCTTCAATGTCCGTTACATAAATTTGGATCAAGTGTTTGCAGTCATATCCCATTGGTCCTTTTCTTCCACTTCCAATAATATATTTTTTGGAAACGTGAGTATTCCAGCCCCTGTTAGTTATCAAGCCTAAATACAGAAAAGACTTGATGCAGAAGATGATATTCATTATGATCTTGCAAATAATTCCTGATCTGGTGAAACAGAAACTTGTTGAGACTGTCACAACATTATTGTGATTTATAAGAGTTAACTGCTCTGCCGTAATTTTCAAATATTCACATAAGTATGCAACATGATATGATGAATAAAGAAAATAAAAATAAAATGCAAATCAAAGACAAAATGTCATTTATATAATTTATATAATTTAATTACAAAGAGAAATATAAATATATACCGGTATTGCAAGAATACAATTACATATTGTTTCGTGATAGAAAAAAAACTTTGCAATGCATATGAAATATTTCCATTAGGATTACGATTACTTATGCTTATGAAAAAAAATCATTTTATGGTTGGGGATCGCCGCATAGTTAGAAATGGTAAAATGGGGACGCCGAGCTAAAAAGGAGGAGAACCGCTGACCTAGGAGAAGAAAAACTCTGAACTCAA
Source organism: Biomphalaria pfeifferi (assembly GCA_030265305.1). Classification (NCBI taxonomy): domain Eukaryota; kingdom Metazoa; phylum Mollusca; class Gastropoda; family Planorbidae; genus Biomphalaria; species Biomphalaria pfeifferi. The sequence continues at coordinate 329,665 of JASAOG010000047.1, forward strand.
AAAATTTCTGCCTTGTAGCCATACCCTATTACGGGAAAGGCTTCGGGAGTCAACCCTGAGGAAAATCAGGACCCGACGACTTTTAGGCAGTATGAGGCACTCAGTACTATACACTGGTAGAGTCTACCACGCCGCTGACACCAAACTGTATTGACACTTGCCATTTATTTGGATACATCAGCTGCGTGGAGAGAGGGGGGGGGGGGAAACGATGTGTGGGCCACCACAGCTAACGCCCAGGCATTCATCTCATTTCCATGAGATGATCCATAGTCGCTTTGACATAATTATGCATAAAAAAACCCTAGGAATGCTACTTCATGTTTGACCGATCTGTCCGATATGATCCAAAGAAATGCTTTGCAGAATCTGTCTGAGTGAATATCGTTGGTGATTGTCCCAACGCCTAAGGAGCTCCACTCCTGAACACTTTAAACGCCGAAAAGCTTGCTATTTATAGATTAGTCTCCATATATAAGAATTTCCCAAAATGGTGAAAGACATCATGAAACTCGATATTTTGTATTATTATTATTATTTTTATTACCTATTCCCATTTTGTCTTCGAGACATTATGTCCCCATTAGCAGATGTTCATTTCTTAAAATCTATCCCGAGACAATGTCACCCAATTCAACACTGGTGTACTGACGTATATTTAGTGTTTCTTTCTCCGTGTCACGAATCTAACAACGACACATGCTAAAATCTGGATTTACTTTATCGATGAGTTTATTTACTGTCTCTCCGTCTGATAACATGTTTGTTATTGTAGCTGCTGGTCATAAGCATACTGGAAAAAAACAACCTGTATTTAAATATTGAAACTGTTTTAGAATTAAATAGATTTGTAACCGATTTTTTTTAATAGTTTCTTCATTACCATGCTCTCCTAACATCCATGACCGCACTTTAGTAGACCTACTTTTGTGCTACAAGCATTAACACAGACAGGAATAAATAGTAGTAAGGCCTAGTAAACAAGTATAGTTAGTAGAACGTCGTTTATCCGAATGTCAAAAATTCGAACTGCCTTTTTTTTCTTTACGGTAACTGCAGATAAACACTATTCCAATGCTACAAGTCAACTCACGCACATATCTGGGTTTCATTGTTGACAACAAACTTTTGTGGGGAGACCACCCTGAAACCCTGGCAAAGTAAATCGCACAGCGGCTATTTTTACCAAGCTTCTATCAACTCACTCTGTCCAAAAGTGTGTACACATTATTTCTCCGACATCCAAACTCGGAACAAGCTGAAAGTTTGCACAATCATTTCTTCTACATGACAACACAAGAATCAAGGTTAACCAATTTGTTAATTAACTATTGTTAAAAAATATTTTAATTTGATGAAATATTTACAATGTTTTTAATGATGGCATAGCCTCAGAGGCATAGTGGGGTTGGGGTGGGGTGGGGGAGCAAGGGGGCATAATACCCCGGGTGTCACCTTCAACGGGGGGGGGGGGGGGCGCCACAAGCAAAGGGGCCTCAAATATAAAAAGATTTTCTGGAAATTTTCAATCAAAAAAATATTTTTAACTAACAAACATTTTCACATATAAATAATCATTACTTGATCTATGTTATAAAATATCGCTATACTTATTTTATTTCCACAAGAGTCTTTCACTCGCGTTAAATCTGATGTATAATCACCGTGTTGAATACAATGCGCTTTGTTTATGACAAATTGTCAACAAATCTTTTACTAATAATAAATCTGATCATAGCTTATAATTCTGTCAACAGTAGATGAGTAAAACTGTTATAAAAGAATTCACTAAATTAATTAGATACAATAAAAATAATTTTTTTTTGCTACATCTTGCAATCTTTTTTTTTTCATTTTAAATTAATGTAGATTGTTTTTTGTACGTTATTCCAATTCTGTGCCAGTGTTTCTCAAGCTGTTAGCCTCCCCCCCCCCCAAACATCCTAGGGGGCTATATCAAAGATGCGCAAAAGTTATTTTATTTTTTTACATTTTTATAAGAACAAAAAAAAATATTGTAGTTATAATCCAAATTTCGGTATGCTATTAGACAAGTAAAAAGAATATTATTATCAATGCTTAAAAAGAAATTGTTACATTAAGTGAAGTCGTTACATCCACTAAATTAAACCTTTCAAACTGTTTTTATGAGAAGCGTCTGCAACAAGAACAATTCATAAAGATCTTTTAAAGAAGACTTAGATTCTAGCGAGTACTTTCTTAAGTGACACTTACTTGAGCACTGTTAAATTCTTCCGAGCGAAGTACCATCATTCAGTTGGCACTTTTTTACGTCAACAAATAGGTACGCTACAAGAGATCTTTCTGAACACCTGTACGATATTTCGATCAAGCCTTATACGAACGTACATTGTCTAATGCGTAGAATATCTTACTCTGGAATAAATGAAACCTAACACAACTACACCAAGCTGCATTAAACATTCAACAAACATTCTTATTAGAAAAAGACATTAACCAACCAGTCGATGACCTCTGGATGACCACATTAAAAACGATCTTAAAAGCATTATAGAAAATCATATACTAACTAAATACACATCAAACAAAATAAATAAATGCTGGTTTAATAATAGACTAAAGAAGCTTTGTAAACAGAACCTATATAAAAAATTTAAAGAAACTAAGGCAGAAAAAGTTTACAAAAAATATATAAAAATTAAACACCTAACCCAAAAAGTAAGCAGACAGCTGCAGAGTGAATACATAAACAATGTAATATCTAAAGATAACAACAAAAACCTATGGTCATACATTAAGTCTAAGAAAATGGAAACAACAGGCGTTGCGCCATTAAAAGATGAACATAAAATAATACATAATGATAATGAAACTAAAGCAAACATCCTAAACAAATACTTTGCATCAGCATTCTCAGCCCCAGGAGAGAAGACATAATACTTAATTTGAACCAAGTAGACAACATAGAAGATATAGTAGTACAAGAAAATGGAATCCAAAAACTATTAGCCTACACCAAACCAAATACAGCGTCTGGACCTGATGGTATTCCAGCTAGATTACTCAAAGAACAAAGCAATGAGCTAGCCCCAGTGTTCAAAATACTGTTTCAGGCATCGCTCAACCAGGGCAGAGTACCAAAGGACTGGAAAGAAGCTAATGTCACCACTCTATTTAAAAAAGGAGAAAAATCTGACCTAGGAAACTACAGACCAGTATCACTTACCAGCATCACATGTGAAATCCTAGAACACATAATATGTATCAACATCATAAACCACTTAGACAAACATAATGTCCTCACCCCATACCAACATGGCTTTAGGAAATATAGACCAAGTGAAACACAACCAATAGGACTAATTGATGGCTTTTCAAAAGGTTTAGATAATAGTGAACAAATAGATGCTATCTTACTAGATTTTTCCAAGGCTTTTGACAAAGTTCACCACCATACTTTGCTTAAAAAATTAAAATATTTCTTCATTAATGGTCCATTGCATCAGTGGATTAAAGATTTTCTGATAGGGAGAGAACAAACTGTAATAATAAATGGCTCTAAATCAGCACCGATAACAGTAAACTCAGGTGTACCTCAAGGAATTGTCTTAGGTCCACTACTTTTCTTAATTTACATAAATGATTTACCATAGCGAGCAGCGAGATTCATAACAAACGAATATTCACACTTAACCAGAGTAACACCTTTAGTAAAATCACTAAATTTAGAAAGCCTTCAGGACAGAGACTCAAAAGTAAAGTAGCAACTATCATAAAACACTGAACCATAATCTTCAAATACAAAAACAAAATTTAATAAAATACTCTGAAAGACACAAAGATAAAGGCACATTCCTCGTCCCATATGCTAGGACAAATTTATACAAATACTCCTTCTTCCCTAGTGCTATTAGAGCATGGAATGGGTAGCCTGAGCTAGCCAGGAAAACCAGTGACTTTGCAGAGTTTAAGTCATTGGTTAATATGCATGACTAAATGCATGACGCGTAGGACGTAATCATCTTTTTTTTTTGAAGTAACGTCTGTATTATATAAGATAAGATAAGAATAGATCTCAATTGAGGATATATCTTTAGCAAGTTTTTCAATAAGTCTTAAAAAAAACAACGGTTTCTTGATTAAAACATTCTGTTGGCGAAAGCAATATCTACATAGCTAAAGACTTTCGACATTTGCTCTCGATGAGCGATTACATAGGTCGAGTCAGATAAAGTTTAATACCAATTGTTAGTTGATTTTTTATATTGATTCCAGAAGATGAACAATCTCCATCTAGACACGAATGACACAACACTAGCCCACAGGTGTCTTCAATTCAGACCCAAACTAACTCAAGTCATCTATTCTATGCTAGTGTCAGTTTAGTCATAACACTAGTTCCATGTGGAGACACAAAAGCTTGAAAAGGCAAATTACAAGACTAGTCATTAAAACTATAATAATAATTTTATTTATAAAGTGCTGTTAACAAACATGATGTAGGCTTAAGGCGCTGTGATAACATTACAGATACTAGTCATTAAAACTATGTCAGTGAAACAACTGCGAGATGCAGTATTGTTTTAAATACTCCCCGTAAACAGTGGGAAACCAAAAAATTATAAGAAAGCGTTAAAAAGCTGACAAACCAACATCTAGAGCTATGAAAGAGGATCCATAATTGACATAAATAAAAAAAAATGAAACAAGGAAGATGCGTTCTACAATTACGCACATAAAAAGAACTGGTGCATGAAATGTAACAACATTTTTGTTTATGTTAGTTTTTTAATGTTTCTTATATAATTTTCGTATGCTGATTTCAGTGGTATCATTGGTTTTGCTCTATCATCAAGATTTCTTGAGAAAAAGCATAAAATATTTTTTGGAGTTTTTTTTATATTGTGTGATGCATTTACAACATTATAGAATGAGTTAACTATACTGTTTTTTTTTAATTTTCAGTTTAACTGTTATATAAAGTAGTGAATATGTCTAGTAGATCCTGCAAGCTTTGCCCTGACTCATTCTGTTATGTTTGTGGTTACTATATTAGTCCGACACAAACTAAACATAAGATTGTCAATGGTACAAAATTCTTTACGGCATATCATGCTTATTTTGGCATGACTATGGGAGATCAGGACAAATCGTGGGCCCCACACTACAGCTGTGGCAGCTGCAGATCAACTCTGGAAGGATGGCTGCGTGGAATCCGAAAGTCAATGCCCTTTGCAATTCCGAGAATATGGAGAGAACCGACGAACCATCATGATGATTGTTATTTCTGCATGGTTGACATTTCAAAGTATAAAAAGCCGAAGGATAGGCTGACTCTAGTTTATCCAAGTATACCCTCTTCTATTGGGCCAGTTCCACACAGTGATGAATTGCCTGTTCCTAACCCACCTCAATCCGAAGAAGCAGGTACATATTATTCTGACGTAGACACATCGGATGAAGTTCATGATGACTGTGATTTCAAGGAACCAAATTATTTACCTCATTTCCCTAACCAACAAGAACTTGATGACTTAGTGCGAGATTTAGGTCTCACTAAATCAAATGCAGAACTTCTGACATCACGTTTGAAAGAATGGAATTTATTAGATCCAGGCTTCAGAACCTCCAAATACCGAAAAAGACATGAAACATTTGCATCATTTTATAAAGTATCAGAATCACTGTGCTACTGTCATGACGTTCATGGTCTTTTTGATGACATTGGCATTGTTCACAATCCTGAAGAATGGAGGTTGTTCATTGACAGTTCAACAACAAGTCTAAAGGCAGTTTTGCTCCATAATGGGAACCGATTTCCTTCTATTCCTGTAGCTCATTCCGTTCATCTAAAGGAAGATTACAAGAACGTGAAGTTGGTGTTTGAGAAAATCAACTACTACAGTTACAAATGGGATGTATGTGAAGACTTTAAGATGCTAGCATTCCTTCTCGGTCTACAAGGAGGATACACAAAGTACTCATGTTTTCTTTGTTTATGGGATAGCAGGGCTGCGGACCAGCACTTCACAAGACGTGATTGGCCAGTGAGGGAACATTTACAACCTGGTTCACACAATGTTATTAATCAATCCCTGGTACCTGTTGAGAAGATCTTACTACCACCCCTTCACATTAAACTAGGTCTTGTCAAACAATTTGTCAAAGCATTAAACCCAGCTAGTGCAGCGTTCCAGCATATTCGGCAAATGTTTCCAAAAATGTCAAATGCAAAAATTTCCGCAGGTGTATTCATTGGTCCGCAGATTAAAGTTATGTTGGCATGTAAGGAACTGGAAAATAAAATGTCTGCTGTTGAAAAGGAAGCATGGATTGCTTTTAGACATGTTGTTCACAGTTTTTTAGGCAATCATAAGAGTGACAACTACAAAGAACTAGTTGAAAACTTAATCATACGGTACGCAGATATGAAATGCAGAATGTCACTAAAACTGCATTACCTGCATTCACACTTAGAATTTTTCAGACCAAATTTGGGTGATGTGAGTGAAGAGCATGGAGAACGTTTTCACCAGGATATCCATGCAATGGAAAAAAGATACCAGGGCAGATGGGATGCAGCTATGATGGGTGACTACATCTGGTGTTTGATACGCGATGATGACAAACTTCATAAAAGAAAAGCACGTTCTGCTGTTCACTTTTAGTGTTTTTTTTTTAATTTTGAGGGACTATTACATTAGAACATAATGTAACATTATGTGATATATGTAGGTAACGTTATATAACATGACGTTTTGTAACATAACATATCATTGTTGAACGGTTAAACTAACATTGTTGAACTAAATTTGTTTCTTATGCAATATGATTCATATTAATATGTTTAATTGAATTTTTGGTTTTATGATCAAACGCTTGATGCAACAAAAAAACCAATGTTATATTCAGACTCAGCATACACAAATTAAATAAGAAACATTAAAAAATTTTGATAAACAGAGAAAAAAATTTTTTTTGTTACATTGTGTTATCCAAAGTATGCACCACAGACAGTGAGTACCAATCCGCTTTTGGCTATAGATTTTTTGTGACGTTTCGCCAATTTTTGTATAATAAATAAAGGTTAAAGGTAAATGCTACTAATTGTAAGAAGATCCGCGTCTTTTTGAACTAAAGGGTGGATTTAAGGGCCTAAGAATTGTCAGACTATGAATTTCTTTTCATTCGTATAGTTATAACTGATGGGAGGCAACTCAACGATACACATGTTTATTTACACGAGGACATCACACATACATAAAACAACGTCTGCCTTGAGTGCAGCCTCTTCATCCGCTTTAGACTTAGGCGGTACTTCGTTCACTTCCTTCTAATGTCAACATCCTTCTCAGTCTAGTCTCTGATAGTGCGCACCTTCTCAGTCTAGTCTCTGATAGTGCGCACCTTCTCGGTCTATTCTCTGATAGTGCGCACCTTCTCGGTCTAGTCTCTTATAGTGCGCACCTTCTCAGACTAGTCTCTGATAGTGCGCACCTTCTTAGTCTAGTCTCTGATAGTGCGCACCTTCTCAGTCTAGTATCTGATAGTGCGCACCTTCTGCACTAGCTTAGATGGCGGTGTGCAAGGCAAGGTTACACCAGTATGTAAATGGGCAGCTCAGTAAGGAGGTCAAAGTAAATAGATTTGCCTCATAAGGGCATTCGCCCTTCCCCCCACCGTCTGTCTTGATACAATCCCCATACTCTTGGGGGGGGGGGAGTATGTTGGGTTGGCGATCGCCCCTACGCTCACGCCTCCATGATGCTCCAGTGCTACTGTCCCCAACTACAGTAAACGACATTGCTGCAGATCTGTTATCACATTATGTGTAAACAAAACAATGTCGGCGAGAAGGTTGAACTTGATTCTTGTGCACGTGAACAGGATAGTCTAGTCTGAATCTCGTCTGCTTCTGTATTTAGATTTGATCATAGTAGCAGAAAGATAGACAGAGTAAGTTGATATAAGCTTTTTCTAAAGTTTCTCTGACAACCAGTCCAACTCCTGGCCTTCACGTGTGGTTCAGATATTGAGCCCGGCGGAACTGTTATAACCAACAGGAGAAGGGGCAAAGGCGAGCAACTGACGCCTAAACCAGTAAGCTTCGGGCAGGAGGGTCTCGTTAGCCTTGGTTGGCTACCCATCTAGGAGAAGGAAAACTTTGAATCCAAACCTCCGCTGCCTTGCGACTATACCCAAACATGGGAAAGGTTTCGGGAGACAACCCTGATGAAAAATCAGGTGCTGGTGACCCTTAGGCAGATGTTGCACACTGTGCTACAGCCTGGCAGAGCCTGCGGCGCTACTGATCCCAAACTGTATCGGATATCCCGTTCCTTTGGTCTCATCAGCTGCGCGGAGAGGGAGTAACTGCTGTGTTGACGACATAGTTCCGACCATAGACAATGCACAGGCTTTCATCTCGCTATCGAGATGAACCATAGTCATTTCACGACTGAAGGAGGCGACTGTCAATGGAAAAACTGTATTTAATGTCAAGTTTTACTCATTAATTTAGTAAAAAACAAAATGGATGCCCTGAGGAGATCCCTAGCAAATTGTCATTTAACTCCACGTTCACATAGGAATAGCTTCCTTTAACAACCCTACATAACTAACTCTCTTAAGTGGCATTGCCAAACAGCGGAAAAAACAAAACAAAACAACTTTCGCCTTTTTCCTTGGCACAGACTACAAAAGAGCTTACATCTCAATTGTTCTCAGCAGCAAGAAGCTGGCTAGATGAAGATCTTATAATTGCAACTGAAACTTACGGACACAAAATAGTGTTTGACAGTTTGATGACGGAACTTAGTCGGCAAAAAGAGAATTTTAACTAAATATCTGATAATCATCGGATTTGTTTGCCTCAGATGTGGCACTATATGCAATTCGTAACTGGATCTAGATCTACATAGTCTCATGAAGTACTGCATTTAACATTAATCTTCGGACTAAAAGATAATATTTAGATAGAACGTAAACAGAAAAAAAAATCTGCTTTCTGGGAGTTTTGCAGGGAAATCTCAAGTTTAAACGTTTTGAAGGGAAATCTCAAGTTTAAACGTTTTGCAGGGAAATCTCAAGTTTAAACGTTTTGCAGGGAAATCTCAAGTTTAAACGTTTTGAAGGGAAATCTCAAGTTTAAACGTTTTGAAGGAAATCTCAAGTTTAAACGTTTTGAAGGGAAATCTCAAGTTTAAACGTTTTGAAGGGAAATCTCAAGTTTAAACGTTTTGAAGTTTAAACGTTTTGAAGGGAAATCTCAAGTTTAAACGTTTTGCAGGGAAATCTCAAGTTTAAACGTTTTGCAGGGAAATCTCAAGTTTAAACGTTTTGAAGGGAAATCTCAAGTTTAAACGTTTAGAAGGGAAATCTCAAGTTTAAACGTTTTGAAGGAAATCTCAAGTTTAAACGTTTTGAAGGGAAATCTCAAGTTTAAACGTTTTGCAGGGAAATCTCAAGTTTAAACGTTTTGCAGGGAAATCTCAAGTTTAAACGTTTTGCAGGGAAATCTCAAGTTTAAACGTTTTGCAGGGAAATCTCAAGTTTAAACGTTTTGCAGGGAAATCTCAAGTTTCTAGCATTGGGACGTAGATAACAAAAAGTAAACGCACGACATCTTACGACATTTAAAAAAAAGCCGAGCGTTGGGTGGTCTGTGACTAGGCGGGAGGGTGTGTTAAAGAGGGGCTGGGTTAGGGTCCTTGAAGGGGAGGTGGGTATCCTGGTTGCTAGTTTGAAAAAAACAACAACGCATATATAATAATAATCTTGAGGTAATCTAGATAGAAAACAAATCAATGTAAAACACCTTGTGAGCCCACAATTACGTCTGCTAATTAATTTAATTAAATATAGAGAGAAACAAATAGAAACAAAAAAGTGCCGAGATTTGGGAGGTCCGTGACCTGGCGGGAGGGTGAAGCAGCTGTGGGGCGGTTGAGGGTTTCTGGTGGTTGGGTGTTAAAAGGGTTTTGGGTGAGGGTCCTTGATTGTGGACTGGGTATCCTGGTAGCCAACCTATAAAAAAATGCATTGAAAAAAACCATTCATTGGCTGATCAAGCTTTAAACGCTTTAAAGGAATAAAGACTTTATTGAAGCACTTCTTTAAAAGGCTCTGGTTAATGAAGGGGAGGATCCGGAAATATATTTGTTTGAAGTGGATCCAGATATCGGCAACATTCTGAGTATTATGCAAGAATCAACACAAAGCATGAACGACTCGATACTAGCACAAATCCAATGAATGGGCACGGTGTAGGACAGTAGGACTCGATGGGAACCATGCAAGACTCATGAAGAGGTAGGGAATCTATCAAGTACCTCCAAGGATGTGACAATGGAACAATTAATTCAGTGCAAGATTCAATGATTGCTTCGATGGACCAACTGAAGGATAACGTGAAAGTCACATTTTTTTTGACTTGTTGGCTGACGAGCCGTTGACTAATCAAGGCTCTGGCTGTACAAATAGTTATGACGGAGGCACTCAGGGTTGTAGCGGTTTTTGTGACTGTGATGTGGACAAGTCTTGCGGGTTTGGCTTTCAAGACAAGACACGTGACAACGATTGAATCGACGATAATCGCAGACATGAAAAGAGACAGTGAAGGAAGGAGAGAAGAAACTTTATGATCTGACTTAAGACCTTGCTACAGGAGTACCTCAGATGAGAGTATCTCAATCAACTGGACAGATCAAGACAACCTTATATCTTCGTCCAAGCCTGTTGCTATGGACTTTAAAAACTTCTGTCTATCTGCCAGTGCCTACGAGTGAAATTCATAGCTCGATAATTGCATCCAGAAGTTTGGAATGAACTGTATGTGCGGCGCATCACACAGAGAGCGCGGATGCTAAGAAATCCACCGACAAGGCTTAGGTTCCACCCAGATTTGTACTTCTGCCATCATCATCAACAGTGACATAGACGAATATCAATCAATCCATGCTAAATCTGAGTTGACAAGAGCGACTTGAAAAATCTCTCGGTCGCGAGACTGTTGGCTGATGATGTTTGGGGCTCAATGGACTTCGTTAGCAACGTGTCTGCACGTGAGCCTGCTGAGACAGTGTGTCCGATCAACGGTTCTAATGACGACAACAGTGCTCGACACTACCCCCCCTCCTGTGTGTCAAACGACCACCACAGTAAGTAGTCTCTTGGCTCTGACTCTGTAAACCCTTAAAGTGCTGAGCTTTTTTACAATGAGTGCATACAAAATGGAATTACAGTTCTAGTGTTTAGAGGCTAAGCTTGCATACGCGTCTAAAGGGTTTAAATCTTTGGACCATGTGGCAGTATGTTCACTTTCAATGCGGAGGCCTTGGCGATCTGTGAAGACTTAAAAGTTATTGACTCTCAAATCGACGATGGTCATTTGGAGGCTACACAGATTGTGGTAGTCACTAAATGAAAACCTGTACTACAGGCTTTGCAAAGCCCTGCAAAATGGCCCCCAATATCAAAACAGTCATCATGGCTTCAAACAATATAAACCAGCGCTATGACACCCCTGTACCAATGAAGTGGGTGCCGAGTCACATAGTTGTTACTTCTTCGTCGTTTGCGTCAGTTGCAGCCTTAATGAGTTCTTATTTGTCAACAGACAACTTTGATTTAAAAAAACAGAACGTCCATTTTGCTTGATCTGAACTTATTATTGTGCATTAAAACTGTATCTTTATCCTTGTCGTTGAGTTGTTCTACGTAAACTAACAACTTTCTCTGTTCAACTTGCGCTCATTTCTTCAAAGACAGTCCATTTGAAAATTTGCAGATTTTTGTGTTACTAACAGTTCATCTGACCGAGGTTATCGATCCGAGCCGCGTGTGGGTCAATAAATGTGTCGTACTATAAATATAAATCCAAAAAGTTGCTCTCGACTTTTAATGAGATCTATTTTACTTCTCGACGTCGAAGTAAGTAAATTGTATACTCTAGGACTTTTATTAGTAGTATTTTTAAAAAGTAGTAATTTATTTGCGTGACAATGACATAAATGTTGAATTGATAAGTTAAAAAATTAAATTATGAAAGAAACAAAAGCACACGAACTAAAGCAAGTTATCTCAACAAATGATTGCAATGAATTTGTATGTAAGTCTTAGAAAACCTTTTTACTTAGACTTACTGAACAGTTTTAAATTACAAAAGAACATCTAAATTTGGCTATGCGACGATACAAAAAGTCAGCTCCCGTTCTATAAACTACTTGTTGAAAGGTGTGATCCAAACTGTTGGACAGTTTTAGAAAAAAAAAAAGCTAAAAAATCCACCTGCATTATCTTTCCATATTTGAATATTTTTTTGTCTCTGCAAAATCTAAAATAAATAAATTCATAATAACACAATCGCCAATCTCACCATCTCAACTTTGTTAAGTCTTCACGAAATTGAGGACTTCTGTTCATTAAGGACCGAATGGTACAAAAACTATTTGTTCCTTACTGTGTCTATCAGCGATATAAGTTGACTAGGGAACAGGAAAAGATCAAGGCCTTTGGTTTAGTCACACGAAGAGATTCCCCGTGTGTCTGTTCTTTTATGTGCAATGTTGTTTTAAATTATCTGTAACTGCCCAAGGTAATTTAATAGGAATGACAAGAAGACATATAATGAATAAGCAAATTTAAAAATAAATCTTTTTTTTTTTCATCTTATCAAGAAGATGTTTAAGTTTCCATGAAAATATTAAACGTCGATGCATAAAATATGAGCTGTATGTTTAATCTAGAGAAATTGTTGGTGCTTGATGCGTCTTTAGTGCATCAGATCTATGGCTTAGTTATAAGACAAACAGCATTTAAACCAAGAAAGCAACAGTTGAATTGTAACTTTTTGACTGTTTTAAAGTTCGCTTAAAAGTTATGCCCAAATGGAAAGTAAAAGTGTCGGTCATTGCGCTGCACCCATAATTGAAACCAAAATTTAACATTAAAAATACGAAAAAACCGTTAGCTCTAAAAATATAGAATCTCATTGCCACCAAAATTTATCCGTATAGGTTGTTGTTTTTCTAATAGATAGTATAGGGTCCTGAAAATGAATTGAAATCTTAGAAAAAATGTAGGCTAAAAAGTATGTACAACAAAATATTCGCTGAGACAAAAAAAAATATTTATCTTATATATCGTAATTACACAAAAACAGCGTAACATAGTAACGTTTCATAATCGCTGGAGAGGAATCGTATGTGACACTAATTAATTCCTCTATGCTTTGTATTTTCTATTTTAATATTTATACATTTTCTGGTTTTTGTAAATGTATTTAGCTATTTTCTTCTTCTTGTTTTTCTGCATGAATGTAAAACTATGTTTTTGATTCCTTTTGGTTGTTAAATGCTTTTTTACAATTTAATTTCAAGAATAGAGAATGATGAAAGTCTGGCACCTTGTCACGTGGTTGGCAGTATCCCTGACGCCAACTACTGTGTATTCCTATTTCGTGGGATATAATGCTTATCCCGTTAACCCTAATTATTCCCTCCTTCAGACCTTGTTTGACACTTACCTTCAGTACTATCCTTCCATTCTTTCCAAGCCCTTAGTCGCCCCCACCACGACTCCCCCGCCCCCACCACCTCCCCCGCGGCCAGTCATCCAACCCACCGTATTTTTCAGCCAGGCCAGCGCCATCCCCATCAACATCTACAGCTCCTACCTTTGCGGAATTCTCAGCCAACCTTTGAAGATCTCTGCACCAACGTACCCGCAGATAAGCTACGATCCTTTCGGTTCAAGCCAACGGCTGGTTCCAGTCTCTCAATGGTTAAACTCTCAGACATATCAGCCATTGCTTCCTGCTCCTCCAGCACCTAATCGATTCCAATTTTACGATTCATCCGATGAGTCTAGGGATTGGAGTAGCGAAGTGTTCAGATTCGGAAAGCGCCTTGTTCCCATTACGGCTCCCAAAGTGACAACAACGACTAAAAAGGTGACAACAACTCAAAAGGTGACAACAACTAAACCAACCACCACTACATCTAAGTATCAAGCTGCAACTAAAAACATGACAGACGTTTTGAAAACGCTACGGAGCAAATTGGTAGTTGGATTCACTAAACAGCAAATCAATCAGCTTCGTACATTGCTCAACGAGAATCTTAAGTCAACTGACCTTGAACTTGCTTCGGGGGTAATATACGGCGCTAAAAGCAGCCTGGCGCTGAGCGCCGCCAACATCGCTCAGACATTCTTTGTCAAAGATCCAGCATCCACCTCCAAGTCTTTGGCAGAAAGTGACAGGAGAAGGTTGTACACGGAAATAATCCTAGCAGCCAACGGTCGAGGAAACTGTATCGATTGCCAGTTAAGCTTCCAGACACCAGAAGAGATCGTGCGGGTTGTGTACAGGAACATCCTTCCATCGAAGTTGTCTCGGCAGGAAATCAAAGACGCAGAGAACGGTATGGTGTTCCTGAGCAAGGCAAACCTCAGCAGACAGGACACTGCCAACATCTTCGACAACTTAGTACACGGTAATATACTTTTTATTTAAAAAAATATTATAATAACTTAAAGGAGGCAAATCAGAAAAAAGATAAACCATGTTTAACAACATGTACAATGTCGGAATAGGAATCAAAATAGGAACACAAAAAAAGCCCCAAATGAAAATTAAAAAAAGTTCCCCTTCAGACTATGAGATCAATTAATCAGATGATGTAAAGGTCATCTGTTGTTGCGGGCCACGGTTAACGATTGTATCATGTGGCCAGCACAACAGCTTTACTCCCCATTATATGTCAGGTACCTATAAGAGCTTGGTCGACTCAGAGACGAGCGTCCCAAAGATCCCGAAATTAAAAATCTTAGTCTTCAGCATGATTTGAGTCCAGGACCCCCGGTTTAGAATCCAAGCTCTGTACCACTCAGCCACCGTGCTTCCGCCAAATGATAATGATGGACATACATGCTCTTATAATACGTCAAAGTGCGAATATTCTTTTATCTTCGGATATATTAACTCCGAGCTTTTGTATGGTGGATTTTCGTATTTTATTGTATTTCTTTATGCATCTCGACTGGTAGAGTGATAGATGCATTTAATCTCAATCGATAAAAGCGCTAAAAGATTATGATTTCATGGATATTTTCAATTTTTTAAAACTCTGGGAAAAAAAATATTTGTAACAAAAACGTACACATCTCATTGCTTCTTTCGTTTCTGTGCTGTAAATTACCATTATGCTAATTTTAATTCTGTAAGAGACTTCAACAATCGTTTTATCTAGTCTAGAGGCCAAGTGCGCTTGAACTTGGCTTGGCTTGGCTACCTAGAAGGGGGCTCGAGGTTCGACACCCGACTCGGGCAGAGTTGTGTTTACTGAGGGCCTAAAGGCAGCACGGAAAACCAAATCCTAGATACCCACTCCCCCCCACCGGTCCACAAATGAGATTAGACCAAAAGCGCTCTGAGCATGCTATAAGCATGAAAGTAGCGCTATATAAATGCTATAATAATAATCTGATAGACATAAACTATCTGATATAATCATTCTCTGTGTATATTATAATTTGTCAGTGTGCATCAAAATAAATAATCAGGTTCACAGTGAAAACATCTTTTATTATCAACTAATATTATTCTACATTTTTGTTTAGTGAGTAAAATTGTTATAGCAACCTTCAATAGAATCATTCAATAGAGCACAAAAACAAAGACTATTAAATTGCTTGTTACATATATTCAGCCTATATTGTTTACAGTTAAGGATAACGCAAGTTCTCCTTTTTTTAGTATTTTGTTCACATTTTGAGACCAGAGATTTCTCAAAATGTGGGGGGTCCAACATTCAAGTTTTTAAACAAAAGTTTGTAAAATGAAAGGAGTTAATCCATAGACTTATATATACTATATCTAGACTGGACATGGAGATTTTTTTGTGTGAAATTTTTTTAGAAAGTTGGATTATGCTGGATCAAGGCGTCGTTTTGTAAAGTTGTTAAAATAAGCAAAGTTTTTTTTCAACCCTAACCTATGTAACATATAATTTAATGTTTAGATCTAGATCTAGTAATTGAACATCAAAAATAAAAGTACTCTCCTCTCATAATTATTATTTTGCATTTTTTAGATCCTCAATCTAGAAAGATCTAGGTAATCAATCTATTTAAATGTACATACGATAATTTAAATCAACATGATTTTTTTCCATCTAGGATTTTTGAAACATTATCTCAATGGAAACAAACAGTAAATGGCTTTGTTTCATATATTTGCGTGAATATCTGAGAAATGATTTTGCATTATTTCTAAACTTTGAAAACTAAAGATCATTACTTTTCTAAGACAGAAAAGATTGCTTCAAGCGACTCTCCTTAGAGCCTGAAAAAAGAATTTACGTACATAAAAATCTATATATTATATGTATAGGTTGGTGGATCGATCAATCGTGTATAAGAATTTATTTCTGGTTTGCAGTCTAGATATAATATATAAGTCTATGAGTTAATCACAATTGAAAAGTTTTTACTTTATATCAAATTCTATACACTCCTTAGCATAAAAAGTAGAGATATAAATATATAGGAGTCCTTCAGTTAATAAGTTTCAAGCTTCAAGATTGCTCTTAAACACCAAAGCCAATGAAAGAATAGCTGAAATAAAATAAACATGACAGCTGATACTCGCTTTTTATTTCAATGTAAACAGATATGATGTTGTCCGATTCAACTCAGGATCTGACCACTTACCAGGGGGCTCCAGTTGCAAAAGCCGGTAAAAGAAAGAGACATTACTACTGTAAGAAAAACTATTGTCTACCTTTATTTGTAGTTAACGCAGCAGCTTCTAGTGGTTAATGCAATGGATATTTAAAAATAGAATAATCGTCAGTTAAAAGTGTAAGCTATATTTAGGTATTCGAGAGTGCTTGCCTTCAGTAAGATAACCAATCAAAAGAAAAGATATATTCTTTGAAAGCCAAGAGATCTACACATAAACCCCTCCCCCTGTAAATTCGTAACTAGTATGTTAGTTAAACGAATTAAAGATGATCTGAAGATTTTGAAGTAGGTTGGAATAGAATCTATGCATTTAATATTATTACTAAAAAGCTATTTGTATTTAGCGTTATATGCATATATATATACATGGGCGTAGCCAGGATTTTTTTTTCGCGCTAATCCCCCCCCCCCAGGCAAAAAAAACATATGTGTGTGTGCGTATGTTTGTTTGTGCGTGTGTGTGTGTACATAATCAATCCCTTCATTCTTTCGGAAGACATTTATTGTACCGTAGAATAGGTTCTTCTTGGAGTTAGTGGAAAAATTGTAGATTCCCCGCCATTGTCAGCAAGGGTTTCTGAGGGAGCGCTGTGAGCTCCCCCAGCGAGGGACGAAGCCCAGCCGCCAAGCACTTTATCCGGTATTAAAAGCCAACAAAATGCATATTCTGAGATATTTACAGCTTATTATCCTGCTTTTAAAAGTTTTATTTCAAAAACCTTATGTGCTATTCTTACCGACTTAGATTCTCCTGCGTCGTTCGGCGCATTGGGCTGCAAGCTGCTTCCACAAAAATCTGTCAATGGCAATATCTGAAGCCTCTTCCAGGAATCCGATAGAGCACGTGGTGTCTGACAGCACATGCGTCACCCAATAGCGACGATCCATGGTGGCGACTGAGGAGGTCAGAGCAGGCAATTATTGCGCAGTGCAGGACGGAACATTATCCTGTTGGGGGATACTTTGCCCGGTTCCGCACGAACTTTGACTCCCGATGCCGTCACTGTGGAGAGAGCGTCGAAACAGTGTCGTACGTTTTGTACGAGTGTCTCCAGCTCCGCGAGCCAAGGGGGGACGTGTCTGAGCAGTCACTCAACTGGTATGGTTGCTATGAGGCACTAAGCCGGACGGCCAAGTTTCTTGCCAGAGTACTACGGGAGGATTGAGTCCTTCCTGCTCTGTTTTTTCAATAAGAGTTCATCTCAGGAAGCCTCTTCCCACCTGCTCTGAGGACCTAAATGAAAGTGTGGCGCCAAGTTGTACTAGGATGTCCCTGTTCGCCCTTTCTCGTAATGGCCTTCATGTATTCGCAATTCTTATTATGCGTAATTCATTTTGTCGGAGAGAGAACATGTCCCGGAAACCTCATGCGATGCTCTGTCTCAACCTTACTTAGGGATCGACTCCTAGTTCGGCATAGGATTTTCTTGATTAAGACCCGATCTCTATAACTGACTTCTAAAATCCGTCTTAGCTATCTTTGTTGAGCCACATTTAGTCTTTTTCCATTTCGGCAGAGGACTATTCACTACACTTTATTAATGGAGCCCAGCCACTGTTTGAAATTTGTAGCCTCTCTTGGCAACGCTCTTGGAAGTAGGTGACTGTAGTTTGATTTAGAATTTATACCGAAAAGGGAAGTTTTATTGTCAAAATCCTTTGTTTGGGGGGGGGAGGTAAACTAAAAAATCTCTGGATTTTTTTTTTAACAAAACCAAAACCCACTTAGACTCTCATAGACTTTGGTGACTGTAGTTTGCTTAAGAATAAAATTGTAGAGACAAGTTCTCAACATCAAAACTCTCTGTATGGGGGTATTTAAGCTCAAAACCATTTGGAGGGGTTTTAAATATAAAAAAAAGCCCTCTGGAGGAGGGAGTTTAAACTCAATACCCCCTTGGCTTGGCTACGCTCATAGAATTTTGAGCGTTTAATTTGCTTTTTTTATATTGAAGAGCTATTTTAAGCTTCAAACTCCGCTGAACAGGTGTTTAAACTCAAAACCCCTTTGTCTACGCTCATACATTTTTGGGTGTGTAATTTGCTTTTTTTTATATTGAAGAGGCATTTTTTGTTAGCTTCAAACCCCGCTGAAAAAGGGGGGGGGGGGTTTAAACCTTTGGCTTCGCTAATATCAATTTTAGTGCGTTATTTGCTTTTTTTTAATACTGAAGAGGTATTTTTTAAGATTCCAACCCTCTGAATGGAGTTTTAAACTCAAAACCCCTTTGGCTACGCTCATACAGTTTTTAGGGTGTAATTTGCTTTTTTATATTGAAGAGGTATTTTTTAGCATCAAACCCCTCTGAAAGGGGGTTTAAATTCAAAACCCCTTTGACTATGATCATAACACTTTTAGTGTGTAATTTTTTTGTATATAGAAGAGGTATTTTTTAGCTTCAAACCCCGCTGAAGTGGAGTTAAAACTTAAAACCCCTTTGGTTAAGGCTCATAGCATTTTGAGTGCGTAATTTGCTTTTTTTTTATAATGAAGAGTTATTTTTTAGCTGCAAACCCCGCTGAAAAGGGGGGGGGGGTGTTAAACTAAAGAATCCTTTTGACTACACGCATACAATTTTTTAAGTGAGTATTTGCTTTTTATATTGAAGAGGTGGTTTTTAGCTGCAAACCCCGCTGGATGAGGGTTTTTAACTCTTTCTCTCCGTAATTATTTACCACATTCTGGTGGAATCAACGCTGGTATGGTCAGTTAGGAGAGGAAGAGACATAGTTAAACACAAAACTCCTCCTGATAGATAGATAGATAATTTTCACAGAACTGTCATAACTAATTCGGACATATATTTAAATTGCGTATTTTCACTTCAGATCAGCCAAAGTTTGACCAGGATGCAGCTTGCTTTGTATTGCATAACTATGTTGTGAGCTCCCGATATTGTGGTGTCCGAGAATCGGCAAAGTAAGTGACAGTCTTCTATTGATATCTTTTATTCAGTGGTATCGAGAATCGGCCAAGTACCCTAACAGTCTTATATTGGTATCTTTTATTCAATCTTAGTCTCAATATTATAGTGTTAAGAATCGACCAAGTAAGAGAAAGTCTTATTAGTGACTTTGATTCTTAGTCTCAATCAACTAGAAGCCAGAAACGGGAACATCATTTTAGTTTGTAATGGAGTAGGAGCCAGGGATTCAAATTCCAACACTCGTACCCTTCATTCCTTTTTCTTTATAGACTCTAAATCCTGTCAGGTGACCTAAATATATCTTTTTTTAGATGCGAGTGCTATATAAAATGATGCTCAACATGAATTAGAACTCGAGGGATTAAACCTTTTTGATGGAAAGTCAGCACGCTAGCCATAGAGATGGACCTGTGCTAATGAAAATAGAACATTTACAATTATCTATTGTTAGTTTCAGATTTTTAGGCGACGACTACTTCTATACACAAGGCTTATCACCCTCAGTCTCTATATAGAAAAAATTAATTAATTACTACTTATTGATGCAATAATCGGTCAATTTTATTTATTAATAAATATTTTGTTAGGGGTCAATGAATAATTGTTCACATGTTCCATATAATCTGAGAACGGGATGCGGGAAACTACCGTGTACAAAATATGTACTAGACAGAGTGAGTAGTGTCTCTTGATACGTGTGTGTGTGTGTTTGTTGGTATGTGTTTAATTGGATGGCAGGATTTAATTGCAGCAGCTTTTGCTGAGGTATGCCACTGTTATAAAAGACATAGGCCTATATATTGTTTTACACTGTATAACTTTCAGAGCCTAGTGTAGACAACATTTTCATATTGCGTAGTTTCTACCGCAGTTTATTTTCAAACTTTTATCTGTGTTATTCGAAATGACTCCGTGTTCTGAAAACAGTGTCTCCTACGTTGAATAAATAACGTAATTTAAAAATAGACATGTTTTTGAAACCATCGTTCAGTCTTTATTCTCAACTCTTTTGACGTGTTCAATAAAATAGATTCTAGGAACAACTACGTAGCAGACAAAGTTGAGACAAAGTTACCAATTGATAAATTTAACTATAACAATTTTCTTACAACGACATTGAATATTATCATTATTTTAATAACATTGAAGTATTTGCTGCTGCTATAACGCTTATTTTAATGTGTAAGTTCATTCTCGGTGGTGATGGGACTACTAGTAAAATAGAACCTATCTGCCGATCTTAAAAAAAATATTAATGATAGTGGATTATTTTAGCTACAGTTAGCTCTCTTGCATTGAAGCTTTATTCTGTAGTGTATTATCATCAAAATCTTCTCTTCCAAAAGCATAGACAAAAAAAGCTTCTGTTTTGCGATGTGCAGGTATGTTTAAATACAAGCCAAGAGCATATCCCTTCCAAGACATGTCTAATTCAGCAGTTAAACAGTTAAAGAGAGGGAACCGTAAGTTGAAAAGCCTAAAGTTCGGACTAACGTAACAATAGCAAATTCTATATTGGGTACTCGATATTTAGCATGTCAAGACATAATTAGTTTTACTACTGCGAGGGCCTATCAGGGCACCTTTTTTTTCTCCCAGGGTGATGGAGATAGACGTATCTGACAATTCTTTAGATTTCGCATTAATATTTAAGTGCCATGAGTTCAGCTAATATTTTTTGTTTTCATAAACTACGTATAGGATATGACAAAACATGAACCATTTGATTGTAGATGTAATGATTTGTTTTTATTGTTTCTCTGTGCAACAGTCTGGTGTATAAACGGCTGAGATGCGAATCTACAACACCATTGGCCACTACGGCTAAACCAACAACCACAACAACAACACCAACAACCACAACAACGACAATAAAGCCAACAACTACGACACCAGCACCAACCACTACAACAACACCAACGATAACCCCAACGACTACAAAGCCGACAACTACTACGACACCGACAACTACTACACCAACAACAACCACTACAACAACACCGACAACAACAACAACCACCACAAAGCCCACAACAACAACACCAACCACTACAACAACACCAACCACTACAACAACACCAACCACTACAACAACTACAAAGCCGACAACAACAACATCAACAACTACTACAACAACACCGACAACCACAACAACACCGACAACCACAACAACACCGACAACCACAACAACACCAACAACTACAACAACCACCACGACAACTACAACCACGTCAACTACAACGACATCAACAACAACCTTGGCTACAGGTATTTCTTTATTTCCATGCTACGTTTCCTTGTTACTCAGATCCGATTGTCTGTCAATTTACATTATCTAACCTAAAAAGATTTTCTAAAAATGCTGAAAATAAATTCTTTTTTCTCAGCCCAGTGTGGTGTCAGCGATCTGGCCAATAGGGCAGTTTCGGTCAGTTCCTCAGGTTTGCTGGTCACTGCAAGAATTGTGGGTGGCGTTGCTGCAGGTTCCTGCACTGTGTATCCATGGATGGTCCGTCTAAACATTAACGGTTATCAGTTGTGTGGCGGCACTATTTTGGATGCCACCCATATACTGACTGCTGCTCACTGTACTGCGTAAGTAGGCCTATTATCTCATTTCGAATCATCTCTGCCTGTGGTCCCTTCAGGGGCGTAAGCCACCAACCTGCTCCTCAAGGCGCCTCAGTTCTGGGCAAGTCTCTTCTACTGTCCCCACGTCTTGCTCATCTGATTGGCAGCTGCTTCCAAATCGCGGCGCCATGTATTCCTGGGCCATCCCCTCTTCCTCTTTCCCGCCATTTTCTAGACAGACCCCTGAGCAACGGCGCCTGGATTGTTGACAAAGTTGTGGGAGCTCTTTTACAACTCCGCACAGTGCAATGGGAATAGTCTCACACCCCCTAAGCATCGTACGGGAGTATTGTTTATCTATCCGTTTGACCCAATGGTTTCCTCATACGACCGTTTGCACCCGGGCGCCACCATAAGGTAGGGTAGCATGCCAAGGATGAGGCTATACAGCTGAAGGTGCACCATCAATGGTACCCCCTATGCCCTAAATCTAAACGTTATATGTAAGTGCCATATGTAAGAATTGAGTACAATAAGAGTTAGTGAAATTATATATCTTTTACTTTGAATCATTATTATTCATAACAAAATCTCTTGGACAATTTTTTTTGCCCCCAATAAAGTATGTACGTGAGTGTGTGGAGGGGGGTCTGAGCTATAGTGTGCGTGGCCCATCTGTATATCCCGCACTGGTTTTATTACGATGTGTATACTCTGTAAATAAGTCATTTAAATGCAAATTAACATCTAAATAATGCCATTTTTAATAACTTTTCATGATTCAGAAACACTAAATTTTACTTTACTCGATCTCATTTTTACAAAGCTTATATAAACTTACTCTGTCTGTCTGTCTGTTTATCTTTCTGTCTGTCTGATATAAAATAAGGCGAATGAATGCAACTTAATTTGAGGTGTGGGTGTGTATATGAATTTATTACGTTTTGAATAAATCTAGCGCGTCAGATATTTACAAACCGAAATCCAACATGGAAATCTCCCACATCTCTAACAAGACTAAAGTAAGAATCTTAAATTCTATTGTCAAGGCGGTCATACTGTATGGTTCCTAAACAACAACAACAAATAATGTACAGACCTTCATCAACAAATATCTTTAAATTATACACTGGTACGACAAAATAGAAAACACCAAACTGTGGCAGATGAGTGGACAGAAAAATATAGAGGTACAGATCTTAGAGAAAAAGGGGAGATGGATCGGTCAACCTTTAGAAAAGATACCAACAACAGAGCTAGACAGGCTTTACAGTGGACCCTACAGGGCCCAAGACGTAGGGGAAGACCAAAAAGAATGTGGCGACGCAGTGCACTAGATGAAGCCGCGAGGACAGGAAAAAGCTGGGAAGCCATTATAAAACTAGCCAGAGACAAAGGAGAGTGGCATGTTTTTACTGAGGTCCTATGTCCCATGAGAAACGTGTGTTTATTGAGGCCCTATGTCACATGAGGAACGTGTGTTTACTGAGGCCCTATGTCCCGTGAGGAACGTGTTTTTACTGAGGCCGTATGTCCCATGAGAAACGTGTGTTTACTGAGGCCCTATGTCACATTAGAAACGTGTGTTTACTAAGACCCTATGTCCCACGAAGAACGTGTGTTTACTGAGGCCCTATGTCCCATGAGGAACGTGTTTTTACTGAAGCCCGATGTCCCATGAGGAACTTTTTTTTTTACTGAGGCCCTATTTCCATGAGGAACGTGTGTTTACTGAGGCTCTATGTCCCATGAGGAACGTATTTTTACTGAGGCCCTATGTCCCATGAGGAACGTGTTTTTACTGAGGCCCTATGTCCCACGAGGAACGTGTTTTTACTGAGGCTCTATTTCCCATGAGGAACGTGTGTTTACTGAAGCCCTATGTCCCATGAGGAACGTTTTTTTACTGAGGCCCTATGTCCCACGAGAGCATAGGTGCGATATAACCCAGTAGTAGGCCTACTAATCCTGATCGTAATATTGGCCTAGATCTAGCTCTAGTAGATCTAGATTTTATTTCTAGATTTCTAGGTCTAGTCTAGATTCTATTCTCGATTAGGCTATAGATTTAGTCCTGGATCTTTATCTAGAGTCTGTTTAGTCTAGACCTAAATCTAGTCTAGATCTTTTTTTTCTAGAAATTTTTTTTTTGTGTGCATTTTTTAGGATTCAAGCATAAATTGTGAGCTATAGTCCCAAATTTATTTAACTAGAAAAATATCATATTGTTACGAATCTCACTATCCAGGCTCTCTGCAAACTGCACCATACACTACCAACTTAAAGAACTTGACAACTCAGGGCTACAAAGTAACGTAACACTTTAATAGTTGAATAAATCTGAGCCTATCTGTACAATTGGCAAAACGTACAATGTACAAATAGCTTTCCGATTACACCGTACCGCCGTATCAACTCTTGCACTGGCCTCTCCGTCTCGTTCCGGGCTTGCACTGGATTCAACAGTTCAGGACTGACTTCACACACTGGGCTCGTTGTGTCGGACTCGATCACAGACCAAGATCAAGACGCCAGTCGTCTCAACTGTACTTGACAGTACTCCGCACTGAACCGTCGTAATGCTCCGTACAGAACCACACCGTTGAACTGTGCTGTAGTCGACCGTGTCCTGAACCCCTGTCGCGAACCTCCTGTCGTCAACCTCGTTTCTGAACCGTCTTGACAGCGACACCTCCGCTCTTTATATAGGGTCCCCACTGGCCTTCTAGAACCGGACGGAACATCGCTCGACGTTTCTAGCTTCGTCACATGACTACATCCCCCGTGACGCTCCTGAGCTCTGTTCACGACGGCGATCCTTCCCGAACCGTCATGTTGACACTCGACTCGGCTGACCGTCGTAGCTCGTTACGGTTGACCGCTCGTCTAGCGCTGGCCTGGAGCGATTTGCGTCGGCTGACTACACACACACCACTACCCCTCTCTGTGCCACCACCATGTTTATAACAATATTGAGTAAAAGTTGGAAAAAGGCGACTAGGAAAAGAATACTTCGGTTCAGAACTCATCTCAATCGTTACTCTTATATAGAAAAATTTGGTATCAATTCTAAATTTTCCAAAGGAAAGTCTTTCTTAAAAATTCATGTAAAATTACAATAAACTACAAAAAGAAAAAGTATTGGTTTGTCCGATGGGCGGTCGGCGATTGCATGTATCGCCCCTCCCACCTGGTACAACCCTTTTTCATTTTATATTTACTAATGATAAAATTTGAGATTAGAGTGTTGTGCGACATAATATACAAATGGGTTCACATATTAATACGTAGCTCATATTATATAGATATTTCGTTCACAAACTATAATTTCTCCATTAAAATAGGACCGCCCCCCCCCCCCCACTCAGAGGGCTTGAGTGGGGAGGGTAGTAGATGCAATCACTCCCCACCCTTACACCACTGAATCGTCCAAGATACCAGAAGGGGAGCGACATAATATAAATACTATATTTTAATTGATCTAATTTTGTTCACAAACTATGATTTCCCCTAAAATTAGGACCGCCCCCCCCCCAAATCAAAGGGTTTAGGTGGGAAGGGCAGTAGAGATATTCGCCCCCCCCCCCACCCAATCGGCCAACAAGGGAACGACATAATATAAATATTGGTTAAAACATCAATAACAAGTTTTAATCATATAGATATTTGTTATATTCTGATTTCTACAAATAATTTGGACCGCCCCCCCACTCGAAAGTTTATGGTGGGGGGGGGGGGGCGGAAATGATGCCATCGCCCCCTCCAGACCCCACCAAATCGGCCAACACACTAGAAGGGGGGGGGCGAAATAATCTAAAAATAGGTTAAAATAGAAATAAATAGTATATATTATTAACATAAGTAATAAATTCGTATACAAATTGTGTGAATTCTATACTAAAATTCATCCGCCCCCCCCCTTCTTGTCGCCGAGTGAAGGGGGCGATCGCCCCTACCGCCCCCCCCCCCCCCGGATCCGCCAGTGACCACTTCGGGGGCCTTTTTGAGTTTGTGTTTCCACAGAAACTGTCTTTGTAATCTTGTTGATTATTATATCTCTTAGAGACGCTTTAAGTATCACAGCCACAGTTGGTGAATACGATTCAACTTTACAAGAAGGAACAGAGCAAGTCTTTGATGTCAGTGTTCCAGACGGCGTCTCTCAACATCCAGGTTTTAGCTTTCAAAACCAAAGTAAGTTTGTTTTAATCCCTTATACATCCCATGTGATTAGCAAGTTAAATAAAAAGTAAAGGTACCCCTTTCAGACTCTATGGAGCAGATGATGTAAAGCTGATTTGTTTCTTTATCCGACGATTAAAGAGGGTGTTATGTTGTGGTTAGCACAAAGGCTAACGTAAGTACGGTACCCATTACAGAAGGGGCTTTGACTAGAGACCTTCAGTTCGGAAGTTGAGCGCTTTACCACTCAGTAATCACGCAGCGATTAACAATTAAATGCCTTAATTTCATAAAAGCATTAAATTATAAACGTAGACTTGAATTAAGCTAAAGCACGACAATCTAAAATATAATTTAAAATGCTATCAATGATAGTTAGAGTTTAGAATTCTAGCTAAAGGTTGAATTGTGAGGTAGCGTAAGAGCTTATTTTGACACCCTGTCCGCCAATAATGCTTTTGAAATGTTCTTCTTTGTTTCAATGATTGACCTTCCTATTTCAGCCAACGATATTGCCATTTTAACACTAAGTTCACCTATCGACATGTCCAGGATCTGTGCTAAGCCAGTCTGTCTGAATCCAAATTTTCAGGTGACCTCTGGTCAACAATGTCAAATAGCTGGATGGGGTTTGCTCTTTGGTAAGTGATTAATTAACTTAAGATATAGAATCTTTTACCTTGCAAATATTTGTTTATTGTTGTAAGCTCAAGGGGGACAATTAAACTAAGTTTTAAAATTTAGCAGTTGTAATGACAAATGATGTACAGATGGTCACAACGAACATAAAGCGACTGTCAGGCCATGGGCTCACTTCTATAATTAGGTTTCACTTGTCGAAATGTCCAGTAGGGAAACGGCGCCGAAAGCGATGACTGCTGGAAAGAATTTATCAAATGGTAGCCATTAATACGATTGGGTCATGTTATATGCGGCCCAGAGTCCACCGTTTCTGCGTTTACATTAGTTATGCTGAGGTTGTCAATTGTAGTTAAACTGAATCTCCATTGAATTGTGCCAATAAAAATTATCTATCTCTTATCTTTCTTTACATGTTCTTGCTGCTAGTCCACGGCTCAGGCCGTGCAGCATCAATAACACACTTCCCAGCTCCACAGCTACAGACTCCTTACACGCCAGGTACCAGGCAGGGCTAATTTTTGCGAAGGACGTCTCTTTCCTCTTCCTTTTAGAATGCTATTCTCGGTAATTTCCTTTTTTTTTTATTACTGAACTACCTACTTAAAGCAAGAAAGAAAACTGAACTTATTCCACTTGCACTGCCTCCGAAGGATCTTGAAAAGAAGGAGTGTGCAATATTGAGATTTTTCTCAGCATCTTTACAGTCCTCAGACAACGCCGCCAGCACTGGCTAGGAGATGTTCGCCGGATGGAGAACAATCGCATCCCAAAAATCATTCTCTACCGTCAACTCGCGTCTGTGTCGGGGAAAGCTGGTCGCCCCCACCTCCGTTACGTGGATGAGATAAAATGGGATTTAAAATAAGTGAATATTGATACTGACCATTGGGAAGACAGCCTTAGACCGCACTAGTTGGAGATAGACGGTGACTAAGAAAGCTATAGACAGAGAGAAAACATGGACCTCAGCTCTTGAAGAAAAGTGTGTCACACGGAAAATGGCCAGCTCCTCTACCACCAAAACGAAAGCAACCTTGACCTGCAATATTCGTGAACGGGAGTGTCTCTCCAAAAAAAAGGGCTTCACAGCCATATAAAACATGTTCGAGATGAACCATAGTCGTTCTAGGAATGAAGAAGGCCTATGAATATTTTTTTAACACAATTTAACAATGTAGTTTGGAATGAAACTTATGAATTTTATCCGCTTAACTATGATGTAGCAGTACAATTTTAAAATTGTCTCATTTCCCGAGCGTCTAGTAAGAACAAATTTCTTTTGTGTTTGTGTTGTACGTCTGATCTTCTGTCAGTCCATTAAAATTTATTTTGTTATTATCCTAATGTGCATCATATAAAATCATTGCATTCAATTAAACTGGATTAATTTCTTTAGGGCTAGCATGCCCTTTTGTTTAATTAATTGAGTTTCTGTCTGTATTAGCAAGTGACAAGAGCTCTCTGACTTGAACTTTATCTTATATCGGAATTAACATTGCAAACTAAAAAAAAAAAAGAAAAACAACCCAGCATTGTTTTACAGCTTTGAAAAAAATATACATACCGCGCGCAAATAATCGCGTATAACCCGCACACAAATTATAAAGTAAGTGAAAACAAAATTAGCACCCTTGTATACCCATGTTGAAAGCGTGACTTGCTGTAATCTACCTGTCGATAAAGTTGTTGCTCACCAGACGTCTGTCCCTCGAGACGTCATCGTGCGCAAGTTGTCGTTCCACCATCGAGACATAGAGTGTAACAAGCGTGTGAAATAGATGTCTCGATGGCTTCACTAACTGTAACAAAGACAGTGAAATTAGTGAGAATTAGTGAATTCAATATCGTAATTTTTTTTTCGAATTTTTAAAATAAGATTATCTTAAGAATCTTAATAGTCATGTTTTTTTTAACGATTATCTGTAGTTAAGTGTCATGGCCACATTCCTATATGCTTGCAAGTCTTGGACGATAACTGCAGAGTTAGAGAGGAGGATCCTAGCAATGGAATTGAGAAGCTACAGAAGGATAAATTTAAAGACCGCATCACAAACGAAGAGATTAGAGACAGGGTTACTAGAACCATTGGATTAGTCCCCACGATGACCTGCTAACTATTTAAAAAAAAAAGATAACGCATATTTCAAGTTCTTTAGGGCTTGCAAAGACTTTCCTTCAGGGAACAGTACCAGGAAAAAAAAAGAGACAGACAGAAAAAGCGATGAAAGACAAAAGAAAAAAAAGAATGGATGGACCTGCCAATGAAAGAGGTTCTATCTAAGGCAAGAGACCGAAGGGAACGCAGAGTTAAAAAAATAAAACACGGTTTCCGTGATGTCATGTTTACACTTTATTACTTTACACACTATTAACATAAAAAATACATGATTAAATATATTAATCCATATGAACAAATGTTGGTACAATCAACAGAAAACGACGTCGTCCCATCTGATACATTACAGACTACCACAATCACTACATACCCAGGTGGTGACTGCGCTGCCGCGTTCCCCGATGCCCCAGCTAGTTACATTAAAGACCCTACAACACAACTTTGTGCTGGGCAGCCTGCAGGGGGAGTCGATACATGCTCAGTAAGTATACATCCCCTGCTCAGTAAGTATACATCCCCTGCTCAGTAAGTATACATCCCCTGCTCAGTAAGTATACATCCCCTGCTCAGTAAGTATACATCCCCTGCTCAGTAAGTATACATCCCCTGCTCAGTAAGTATACATCCCCTGCTCAGTAAGTATACATCCCCTGCTCAGTAAGTATACATCCCCTGCTCAGTAAGTATACATCCCCTGCTCAGTAAGTATACATCCCCTGCTCAGTAAGTATACATCACCTGCTCAGTAAGTATACATCCCCTGCTCAGTAAGTATACATCCCCTGCTCAGTAAGTATACATCCCCTGCTCAGTAAGTATACATCCCCTGCTCAGTAAGTATACATCCCCTGCTCAGTAAGTATACATCCCCTGCTCAGTAAGTATACATCCCCTGCTCAGTAAGTATACATCCCCTGCTCAGTAAGTATACATCCCCTGCTCAGTAAGTATACATCCCCTGCTCAGTAAGTATACATCCCCTGCTCAGTAAGTATACATCCCCTGCTCAGTAAGTATACATCCCCTGCTCAGTAAGTATACATCCCCTGCTCAGTAAGTATACATCCCCTGCTCAGTAAGTATACATCCCCTGCTCAGTAAGTATACATCACTTACTCGATTTCCACTCTTGTCTTTTTTTCTTCTCTTTTTTATTCACACTACCTCTATTCATGTCACTCTTTCATGGAACTTGGATCCAGAAGCCTGGACCCAGCCTGAACTTGGACAGCTGATCTCAAAATCAGCTCTAACGATTTTTCTAGAAATTAAACAGTTGATGTATATAGCCGAAAAAAAGACTGACCAGCTCGTTGGACCACACGGGGGAACTCTTGTTTGACCGTTCTAATTTTTCAAAGTAAAAAAAATAAATCTAAATTTGGCTTAAATCTTAATTTGGCTTGACCAGTGTCACCAGAAGTATTTTTATATTTATGATGATAATTAAACGTGTGCTTTTGACTTGACTTGATGTCGCGTAAGTCTACTACTGACTATATTTATTATAGCACAACAAACAGAGATTCAGAACCTGAAGCAATGAGCAGCAGACATTAAATTTATTACGTATAAAAATAAACAATTCCCTGGTTAGTTTAGCCACCAGGAATGACATGAAATACTTCCCCTCCAATACTGATGCCCATTTTAAAGTCTTGTTGGCTATTGGCCATATTTTTTTTTTGGCATTTATTTACATGCCATATGTAGCAGATGTCTTGTCAATGCGCATCACCAAGTCAGCTAGTTCTTCTTCTGTCCCTGCTAGTCCGTCAATGTCATCTGCAAAGCGCAAGCTAGTAATTCTTCTTCCTCCATTTCCTTCATAGCCTTCGAGGGCATCTTCCATTATCCTTTCAGCTTTGTCTTACTCCAACTGTGGTTTTGAACCAGTCCCCACTATTATTGTTGAAGTACACCGCACTGGTGGCCTCCTTCTAGAGGTTCTGGATAACGTCAATTATGTTGTTTTTTTTACGTTGTACTTTTCCATTGTCGCTTAGAGTGCGCCATGCCATACTCGATGGAAAGCTTTCTTGAAATCAATAAAGACTTTCTTGGGAAAGATTTACCACTCAGTATTTTTTACAGAGGATTTAAAGTTGATTCAATTTTATAAAAAGAATATCTAAGCTTAACTAATATTTCTTATGTGTAAATCTGATATAAATTAAATCTAGTTTCTTGATCTAGAAGTAGATCTTGATCTAGACTAGCTCTTAAGAGATCTAAATCAGAAGTATAGGTTTAGTATTAGATCTAGTTGACTATATAATGATAATATCAATAAATAATGTCTCTAGTAAAAAGTCCCAGTGACTTAAATGTTACAAGCACACTTTCACGCAACTGACGGTCTATTTAGCGCGGCTCGACACCTGGTTTAAAATACAATTATTTAAAAAAATTATTTTATTGTAAGTTGTAGAATGGAGGGTGGTGTCTGTTTTAAAAATGTTTTTATTTTGTTTGTTCTCAATTCAACAAGCATTAGAAACATTTGAAATTCCTACCACGCTGCCTTCTTGTGCTTCCAACCTTTTGTTTCCACCCTTGAAGAGAATGTAAGCTGATAGGAAATGAAATAAATGAGAACTCTCTCGCTCCCTGTCAGCACAATTGGTAGCCATGGTAGGCGCTCGTTTGGTTAATCATCCCTGTCTGAAGTGTTTCGCTGAGCGACTTAAAGGCCTTTCTTTCAACGCATTGGGGAGGGTACATGATACATTAAAATAAGTATTTACAATTAAATTTTTCACTTCTTTTAAAAAAATAATACAAATAAAAGGTAATTTTTAAAAAAATTACGAAGAAGCTTTATAATAAAACATGCTAGTCGTATAGCATTTATAACAACTAATAACATTTCAAATTAAGTTATATATTCTGTAGTTGTTTTCAATGAATCCTATGGATTTTTCAGGGAGATTCTGGTGGACCTCTCTTCTGCTTGGATAGTGTTACGAACACATGGAACGTGGTCGGAGTGACGTCATACGGAGAGGGCTGTGCCAGGCCTGGTATACCTGGGGTCTACACCAACACAGCCGCCTACTACAGCTGGATACAGCAACAACTGCAGAAACAGTTGTAATGTTCAAAGAAATGAAAAACAAACAGAGATGGCTCTTGGTGTTTTTCTGAATCGGTTTTATGTGTCAAAAAGAAAAGAAAGCCTTTGTTTGCTAACTTTAACCATTGCAAAATGTCAAGGCCTATACGATGAACTGCAGTTAATATACAAATTACGATAATTCAATAAACCAAAGAAACAAAACACATATAAATGCACAAATGTATTAGCTATACAATTAGTTTGCATTTGTTACAGAGATATCTTAATATTCTCAGTACTTTCTCTACATTACCTTTGCTTTTGTTCTTAACGATCACTATTTTGACTTCTAAGATACATAAATATTTTTGATTAATGTTGGAAAATGCTTCAGATAATTTCTGGGTATTAGATTCCAAGAGAGGTTAAGAAATTTGTGATGCTAAATCCAACACACTCTGATAGGATGAATTTATTAACGGCGTGAAAACAGAGAAAAATGGCTGTTTTTTTTTTTTTACCGAGTTTTTTAAAACCAAAGTCCTTTGTGGGAAACCCACAGTAGCTAGAGAAAAGGTTGACTGAACTTTGCAAAGAAATGATCCGGCCATCATCCGGCCTGTTTAATGATGCACGTATATTGACTGCTTTTGACCGAGAGCGGAATTGCACACATACGCACACACACACACACACACACACTGTTTTTGTGGCGGACGGTAAAAACAAGCAAAATATTTAAAAAATCCTTAAAAAAAAAAAAGCTTTTCTATGGGAAAGAACTCCGCACTTAAAGTATATCTGTCAACAATGTAGAAGTTATTTCCCCTATTCAATATTAAGTACAATAAGTAATTACCAATAATTAATTTACTAATTGTTTAATTTTTATAAATTAATTCATGTTTTGTTAGGTAAAATAAATAACCGTATGAAGTTTCAACTTCGTATGGGCAAAAGAATGTGTATAAACATTTTTAACAGACAAACAGTATAGACAAAGTGAGTAGATAAAAGCTTTGTAACCACTGACAAGAATTGCGTAAACTTTTCCCCTCCCGTTCTTACGACTTTTGAGTTAAGACTTTTGAGTGCTTTAATAGAATAAATATTTATAAAGAAAACTTACTGAATTCTCACCTTAATAAGGATGACGAATAGGCCACCTCAATATTTTGCTACTGAATATGATAGCTGTAATAGCAGGTATGTATAGGCTAACAAAGTTAGTCGTAGATAAG
This sequence comes from Biomphalaria pfeifferi, assembly GCA_030265305.1. Classification (NCBI taxonomy): domain Eukaryota; kingdom Metazoa; phylum Mollusca; class Gastropoda; family Planorbidae; genus Biomphalaria; species Biomphalaria pfeifferi. The sequence continues at coordinate 363,130 of JASAOG010000047.1, forward strand.
AAAAAATTCAACTATAAAAGAGCTCTTAAAATAAAGGCTTAAACACATTCCCGAAAGTTAACGTCACAAAACCATATTTAAACATTATTAGAGTAGTTCTATATATAACATGCAGAAGTAAACTGTTTTCCCTTTATTTAGCTTAAATCACCTTCCTCTGTCCATACGTTTTTTGACCTTTAAACTAACAACCGTCTCATTCCTTTCCTCTTTGTCTTTTGCAAGGATTAGTCTCTTCCATAGTCAGGCCAGTCGTTTTATGAAATGAGACCGAAATGTGCTTGCACAAGTCCCTCACCGAACTCTGAACATACAATGTACAAATATTCGTCCACAATTGTTGTTGGCCGCCTTAAGTCAAACACAAAAACAAAACAAAAACAAGGTTACAAAAACAGTTTGTGTGAAGACACAAACTCAAAATCTGCCCCCTAAGTTGTCCACCCAGGCAGGTAAAAAGGCAGGTTTACATATTTTCAGAAAGAACATCAGAATAAAATTCTATCAAAGACAAATGACAGAGAAGAATGGAGAAAGAAGATTGACAGATATTATCTGGTGCCCCTGCGGTCCATAGACCAAAGGATATGTGAAAGTGAATGTAAAGCTAAATGTGAACCTGGCCTAACTAATGTCTTATAATGAATACATAATTGCTCTAATTGTTTTGTAAAGGGACAATCTCTTATTCCTCAAGAAAAAAAAACATTTCCGTAAAAAAAAAATTCCTTTAGTTCAGTGTTCTGTGACCATGGTACCTAGTTGCAGTTCACGCGATAATATGAAAAACTACTTATTAATTGTTGTTTTAAATTATGTTCAACTTATATGTATACTAAATAGAATTTTTCTCTTAAAAAAAACAAAACATTTTTGTGTGTAAATGTGTAGTTAGTATAAAAGAACTTATTTAACTTAGCAATACAAATGTAAAAAAAAGATTTTCACAAAAAATCTAAAACCGTTTGCATAAATGTGTTAAAAATATGGTAAATGGTCATCTCCCCTACTAAGGAGCCAATATCAATAGTGAGATAGTGATACTGCGATGCCAATAGTGAGATAGTGATACTGCGATGTCAATGATGGTTGCAGATTTTTTTCAATAAACATTAGATTCGGGTGATTAAAACCCACCGACTTATTAGTCAAAATAGTTCTATTCCAGTATAGTAGGTAGTCGGTTGACTTGAGACCACGAATGCACCTCTTGTAAATAATTAGAGGCGTATCTTTCTAAGACTTCTAAGACAGATCATGTGTCAAAGCCAGGTGTTGATGGAATTTTTTCTCAAATTGTTTATGGCGACTTAGGTTGACAGATTCTGATAACCCGAACCCTCCTGCCATTATGTGTTCGATTGACTCACCCGCGTCTCCGCTCTTTCAGCATAGGTCAATATCATCAAATTTTAGGATATTCTTTTCATGATTCTTAGTCCCAGTAACTCCGTTCAGTATTGCTGTGACAAAGCCTTCTATTTTAAGGTAGAGATGACACAGTTTTGACCCATGTCAAAGAAGCAGCCATGCCAGTCTTGTCACCGTATAATAAAATCCGAAATTTTCTTGAAGTGCTTTTTTTTTCATTAGCGTCATTTAAACCAATAACAATATCAGTATTTTTCAGGTTCTTAAGAGTAGCTTCAGTGACGTATTTTCTAGGGGTGAAGTTTGGAAAATGATTACAATGCTTATATCGACTCACTCTGTCTGTCTGTATGGTAAAAGGTTTGTACACGTTATTTCTCCCACACCCAATCTCGGATTAAGCTAAAATTGTGTACAATTATTTCTTTAACCTGACAACATAAGAATCAGTTTAAAAAAAAACCCAAACGTTTAGTTAATTATTTATTAGTAATTAATTATTTTATTTGGTGTCTTGAGCAAATGAAAGAAATCGTACTTGACAGATGCCGTGGTATAAGTTGAATTAGTCTCCTTGAAGACCTTTGAGCCATGAGTGAATCTTTGTTTTATGCACGTAAACAAAGCGTGCATGTAAACAATTGATCTAATCAGAAACGGGATAAACTCTCACATTTATCCATTTTATTCTATCTAGAGATTGGTTGACAGACATCAAATTAGTTCGAATTGTCTTCAATGTATTGCAATGTAACATCTAGAGCAGGGTTTCCCATACTGTGTTCCTCGGAAACCTAGTGTTTCGCGAGGCCTAAATAGGTGTAGGCCACTACGTAATTAATCACTCTAATCAAATGTGCAAAGTGTTCTGTTAAGGAAAAAAAAATTGGAAACACTGACCTAGAGTATATTATAACATAATAATCGCTAATAACAAAAAGTCATTATTAGATAATGACAACGGTGTTGTCATAGATTCCAATATAATGGAATGGCTATCCTTTAATCAGCCAGGAAAATCAACAACCTAGCAGAGTTTAAGGCATTCATTAACATGCATGATTAAATTGACACATGAAATGCGTAGGACGTAATTATCTTCTTTTTCGAAATAACGTCAATGACATATAAGATAAGAAGATACCTTTTATGGAGTACTAAGATTGATACATTTAATTCTAAGCGATTCCCTTTTAAAATTCTTCCAATAAATAGAATGGACAGATAAATAATAGTATGATTAGATATGACAAGTAGCACGAAATGTGGAATAGACGATCCATATCAAAGTGAAGCAGGGAACAGAACTGAGAGCTTTCATCCTGAGCCACATGAAAGTGTGGTCCAAAACATTTACTTCAAAACATATCGTGGTGTTGTGTACAAAGATGAATGTGGTATGATGGTTACTTTATTCAAGGCTTACTGGAAACCTTATGTAAAACTAATTTTATTCTTGAGAGGGAGAACACAGTCGTGGCCTGGGAAACTCGGATTCGTCATTTCCAATGATTATAGCAGCTAATGACATGACATTTTATGCGCAGCAAGACAACCACTCGTGTCTGTCCTTATAAGGAAAGTTTAATGAAGCATAGAAAGCTGAACGCATGCGCGCGTTGGTATACATAAAGTGTTTCTACATGCAGGTACGCTCAAAACATTTACATTACAAGTGCGTTCAATTGGAATTAAATAGAATGAAAATATGTTACACATCGTTCATGTAAGTAATAATAATAAGTAAAGCCTGGTTAACATTAATGTAATCCACAATAAGTTAACAATGTGTGATTTTTCTATGTTTGTGTCTGAGGGCTTTTAAAGGACAGTGTCATAAGAAAATAATTAAAATGATGCGCCATAGTTAGTGTTTGCTCGGTTTCGACCAATCAAAAAATCTAATATTTAATGTCATTGTACATGTCTCTGTTAATGCCGACTCGGGTAAGTCTCTGCTGTACACATTGCATGGTGTGTCTGTCCCTTGGTGAACGTTAGCCTCAATAGCTTGAACAACGATTGTGAAATATGTTGTGTGTTAGTTTAATGATCAAAACAAGCAAACGGCAAAACTCTATACAGAAGACTAATCTTCCTTTAGCCTATTTTTTTAATTTTCGATAAATATAGTTAACGAGCCCGCCCCCCTACTACTGCTACTGGGCGTGATCTATGTAGGAAACATAATTATTATGAAATACTGTATGACTTTTCTACACGCAAGGCTAGTAAAATAATTTATTTTCTAATACAAACTCTTAAATTTCACTTATTATCCGCTTCCCTACCCAAACTTGGCACCTCGAAATCCGTTTCGAATAGGGCTCCACAATGTTTAAGTCCGGCCCTGCTATTTAGTACATTACTTAGATTAGTTCCTAGTCCAAACCTCCCGCTGGACAAAGGGGGGTGGGATCGGGCAGGGTTTGATAAATTTAAAGGACAGTCAAGCCGCAGCCAGTCATCCGTAGTGTGAATACTACTCTTGTTTTCTCGTGGACTATCCGCAGAAATAAGAGAGTGATCTTTCCTTTACTTCTTGTTTGACCTATCGAGGGAAGAAGAGAATTATATATATAGATGACTGGTCATTAAATACTTTCGCCTTGTAAAGAAAACTAAAATGAAGAATCTCAATCAAGTTTTACTTCTAATAGTCACTCCGTTCTCTCTGACTCTGTTCGGTGCTTAGAAAACAAATGTGCAGATAGGGAGAAAGTTCTAGAAATATGTCAAGAACGGAGCAAGCTCAGAGAACGATAACACACATATAGTAAAAAGTAAAGTTGCCCTTTCTATAGGGCAGATAATATAAAGGTCATCTGCTTTTGTGGCAAATGGTTAACGAGGGTGTCATGTGGCCTGCACAAAGACCAACTGCCTTTACTTTCTCCAAACAATTTCAGGAACCCATTAGAGCTGGGTGGTCTCAGAGGCGCCAAAAGTCCCGAGATTCAAAATCCCAGTCTCCACAAGGATTCGACCCTGGTTCGGAAGCCAAGCGCTTTACCGCCCAGCCACCACGCCTCTAACCACACATATCGGCGTGGGAATATGGTTCGAACCTCAGTATTCTACAGCCGTCCGTCTAGCAGAGATGATAGTAGAGGTGCGAAAGGCAATAAAGCTTAGACTACAGAGATGCAGTAGCGGTTAAAATAAGCCTCGACGTCGTACGGATAGTAGATATTTGTGTAAAGGTAATACATCATAATATGTGAATGTGAAGGAAATAATTTCAAGTTTACTATATATATAGGCTTTATATCAGTCTTTGTGTCTCGGAAGACAATCAATGCGCTCAGATGAGTCCCTAGTTTTTGAATGAGCAATTGTGTTAATATCATTTGTTATTGCTCAGAGAGAGTTATTTTCCCCTCTTCTTATACTCGTCAGTTTTGTTAAACGCAATATCTGCATTTCAATGACGCAAATGACCACGTCACAAGACCACGACGACTGGACATAGTTGGGTTCACTTCCTGGCCAATGATTGACTAGCAACAACCACTTCCCTAAACCTTTCCCTGCAGTCTTCACTTTAATGTGTCCAATCACCGTGAACTGGTTCACCCTCCACAGGTTTGTGGTAATGGGCTAGTAGTTGTGTGTATAAAGGAAGCCTACTTTTAACGTTAGGACACTTTGGTAACACACTGAAATGGACTACATTAAGTATTTTTTCTTTCTTATGTGTATAAAAAAAAACATTTGTATTTTTTTCTTCATGTTTGTTTTTTAAATTTCATACAAGCGAATTTTTAAAGTTTTGTCCCAGCCTCATATACCGTAAACATAAGTCAATGTTCATTTTGAGTTCATTTTTGGATGTTTTATTTTACTGCTATTTACTTCTGTCAATTATTTCATCAATTTTAATGATTTAGATTTAATAAGTAAATTAAGTTTAAAAGTTAACTCCAGTTTTGTCACACCACCGGGTGGCTAGAGATAAAGGGCGAACATTTATTATTAAATCCTCATATAATTACCGTATATCAGGTAATGACATTCATGAATTTCAAATACACCTTATGCACATAAAGGGGAAATAACAAAATTTACTTATTCATTGAAGTGATTAAAAATATTAAAGCCAATATACTTCTTAATATGGTAAACTGATCACTAGATCAATCTAAGACTCCAAAATTAGTCTTTAGTCTATGACTCTAATTGACTGTATCTCTAGATCAGTCTTTGATTTTAGATAAAAAATGATCTAGAACTAAACTATGCGCATGGAAATTTGGAGAAATTTTCTTTAGACTTTATCTTAAGATATGCACAACAGAGAATGTAGTTATATAACGCATTAATTTGTTGCAAACACTGATTATACGAGCAAAAAAAGAGATAAGGCAGCAAAGATTAAGATTACTTTAAAAAAATCCACCAATGAATGTCAGCAAAAAGACCTTGTCGATGTTTTATAATGCTTACATCTGCAATATTTTAAGTTTTTATATACTGCCTGGTATGGCAATCTGAACATTCAAAATAAAAAATAAACTTCATAGAATCCTAAATGCTGCTGGTAGTCATTGAAAAACAAAACAAAACCCATTTGGGCAGCTGTTTAAGAAAAACATTCATAAGAAAGCTAAACAGATTCAAGAAATAAAAAATCCCCCTTTCGGTCATGATTTTACCATCACAAAAGAGATACAAGACACCGATAGCAAAGACAAACAGAAACAAAAACTCTATTGTCCCCTGGCAAATAAAGTTCAACTGTCTGATATAAACGTTTCACATGTACATTAGGATTGAGTCTGGTGTAAATGTATATTTTGGTTTTCTATTGTTTTGTTTGGTGTGATGCACAAATTGTAAGACTAATTTCCTTATGGTTAATAAAGATTATTATTATTATTCAATAGACAAATTTTGTGTGTCTAGAGTCGTTTCAAACTAAAGTCTATGAAATAAAAGCAAAATCTAAGGTAGAACAAAGAAATCCGTTGCCTGGGACTCGTGCAGTTCTCAGGGGCGTGACCGAGCGTGGCATTTGGTTGGCTGGACATGTTCTCGGACAGAATGAATTAGGCATGCTAAAAGTTGCAATGACATGGAGGCCATTATGAGGAAAGAGCGAAAATTGTCGCCACACTTTCATGAAGGTCCTCAGAGCAGTGGACACCAGATGGGAAGAGGCTTTAGACGTTCCAGTGACAGATTTTTGTGGAGACAGGTTGCCACCCAACAATTGGACTCACGACGACTTGCTTACTAAGAAAAATGCAAACTACAAGACCTTCCTTCAGGGAACAGTACCAGGGAAGAGAAGAAAGGGCAGACAGAGAAAGCGATTACAAGACAACATAAGAGAATGGCCTGTCATTACCTGAGATATTATCCCAGGCAAAAGGCAGAGGAATGGAGAAAGACTGTCAACAAATCTTGTTTGGTGCCCTAATGGTCCAACAGACTTAAGGATATGTGAAGGGAAAAAGATAAAGGACAAAACAAGTAAAAAAGTTTGCTCTTAATAACTCATGAAAAACAAAGTTGCTTTTAATAAGAGAGCCAAATACAGATATCTGACTTTTTTCTTCTACTTCAAAAAAAACAAAACAAAAACAACAAACATAAATTTGAAATGCAAGATTATAATTATTTATAAATATACCTTAATCAATTTTATTGGGTTATAGATAGAATACAGCAAGCTCCTATCTAGTACATACATCTGTCTGAAATTTAAACTAAAAATACGAAGGGCTCAAAAAATGCCCTCGGGTCCCAATTTTCCGACATCTAACCTAGTTTGATATGACCTAGTTTGATATGACCTAGTTAACTTGATATGATGGCAGTTTGAATAAAATGTAATCCTCTGAAACGGTTACAGACATTGTAGAAACTCGGGCAGGCGGTGATATGGTGGAGGCACAAACATAATCTATGTCTTTGATCTAAATGTCTATTTCTAAGGATTATTTGTGTCCTCTTGATATGTCACCCGTGGCCGACATAGGATAAAAATAACTTTGTATAGTTTCCTCTTAAGAAACAGTTTGCCTCACACACACACACATTTTTGAAAATTAAATCAGTTATGCTATAAGTTTGTGTACAAAAGCTCCACCCAAATGATTTAAGCGTTAAATATAATTACATTGATTCATTCGATTTTCTAACGTTTCATGTGTGTGTGGATATATATATATATATATATATATATATATATACACACATTACACACAGACAGACACACACACACATATATATATATATATCTTCTCCCTTACAATGATCAGTTGTACCACGTTCTTTAATACATTGAGCTTTGATGTTAACCCCAATCACTGGGTACATATTTTACGCTGCCTGACTTACTTGCATCTTCCTCCATGTCTAATCCTCCTCTTTCAAACTTGGCTGGCAAAGACAAAATGAGATTTAACAGAACAACGAAGATTTGATCTTGTTCGTACATTCAAGGGCGTAAAGAGGACAAACGCCATCGAAAGAGCGACTAGTCCCATTGCACTCATCTGACCAAAATATAATCCCACCCGATCCTGTTCTATTTGTCTGTCAAATATGTGGGATTATTACTATTATTACAGCTTTTATATAGCGCTACTTTCATGCTTATAGCATGCCCAGAGCGCTTTTGGTCCAATCTCATTTGTGGACCAGTGGGGAGGGGGGGAGGGGGTATCTAGATGTTGGTTTTCCGTGCTGCCTTTAGGCGCTCAGTAAACACAACTCTGCCCAAGTCGGGTGTCGAACCTAGAGCCCCCTTCTAGGTAGCCAAGTTCAAGCGCACTTTGTCTCTCGACCATGTGTGAATTCATCTTTACAACTCATTCTCCCCATTTGTTTGTGTGTATTGTAAGTAATTTGTTCCCCATTGTTTGTGTGTATTGTAAGTAATTTGTTCCCCATTGTGTGTGTGTATTGTAAGTAATTTGTTCCCCATTGTTTGTGTGTCCTGTAAGTTATTTGTTCCAAATTATTTGTGTGTACTGTAAGTAATTTGTTCCCCATTGTTTGTGTTTACTGTAAGTAATTTGTTCCCCATTGTGTCATTTTTTTCTCAAACTTCTACCAGTGGCGCCACACCTGATAAAAATACACAGTTTTTGCCCCCCCCCCCCCCAGTTAGTCACCTGGAAGAGCGCTGCTGTAAGCTTTCAAAGTGGGATCGAGAGGGGTGTTAAAGATGAAACAATTTTCTTAATTAAAATATTTTAATTTTTGAAACATACATGTATTTGTGTTCTAAGGTATTCTTAGACAACAATTATTATAACAATAATTATTTTTGTTCCACTAGATTTGAGATGAACATTTTGTTGTGCAATTATTATTAAGAACATAGACATATATAAATGGTAACGACACCATTATTAAAATGTTTCTGTGCTTTTGTTTTAAATTTACGTCAGTACATTTAGCACCCTAGTGTCACGCGCTTACATGGCTCGAGCCCAAACAGACTACTCCAAAAAGGCTGTGTGAAAACATCCAGTATCGAAAATTTTTTTTTGACAATATTTTTTTGTTTAGCTTCTGTTTTATAGTTTGTCTTGTTCGTTAATAATTGGCATTTTGTTTAAGAACAGAGAATGATGAAAGCCTGTCTTCTGGTCACGTGGTTGGCTATATTCTCGACACTCAATTGTAGTGAAGATCCAGTCAATACAAACTATTTACTTCTCCAGATCTTGTTTGGGAAATACATTCAATACCATCCTCCAATTGTTCCCCAGCTCCTTGTTGCACCCACCATGACTCCCTCGCCACTTCCGCCTCCCCCGCGCCCTGTCATTCATCCCACCCTGTATTTCAGCTATGCCAACGCCATACCTATAGGCATCTACAGCTCCTATCTTTGCGGCGTTCTTAGCCAGCCTTTCCAAGTTCCCTCACCGACCTACTCACAGATAACTTACGATACTTTGGCTTCAGGCCAACTGCTGGTTCCCTTGTCTCAGTGGTTAAACTCTCAGACATATCAGCCATTACCTTCAGCTTATCCACCACCAAATCAATTTTCCTATTCGTACGACGAAGATGCATCTAGTAAATTGAGGCACAAAGAGTTTAAAAGATTTGGAAATCGACTTATTTCCGTAAAGACTTTCAAAGTAACAACCATGGCGGACGTTTTAAAATCCCTAAGAAACAACCTGATTGTTGGATATAGTAAGCAGCAAATCAGTGAGCTACGCACATTGCTTAACGACAACCTTACGTCATCAGACCTTGAGCTTGCTTTGGAGGTGATATACGACGCGAAGAACAACTTGACAATGAACGCCGCCAACATCGCCCAGACTTTTTTTGTCAAAGATCCAGCATCCACCTCCAAGTTTTTGGCAGAAAGTGACAGGAAAAGGTTGTACACGGAAATAATCCTGGCGGCCAACGGTCGCGGAAAGACTGCCGATTGTCAGTTGGACTTCCAGACACCGGAAGACATCGTGCGGGTTGTGTACAGGAACATCCTTCCATCGGGAATGTCTAGACAAGAAATAATAAACGCGGAAAACGGCATGGTATTCCTGAGCAAGGCTAAGCTCAACAGACAGGAGATCGTCAACATCTTTGACAACCTATTACAAGGTAACGTAATGAATTATTTGCATATAAACACATATATCACTATATAAAGAAATTTAAAAAAAATAATGAAGGAAAGTAAATGAACAGGGGCGTAACATTTTGTTTTTACTACAAAATCTATTTCAACAATTATATTCTTATCTTATTTGTTCTGGCTAAGTTCTTTGTCCAACTTTCGAACACACAGCCCAGGACGTGGTTTGCCTATGTCATTTACGGAAATCAATATTATAAAATATACACAATTTGATTAAAATATAATAATAATTGTTTTAGAGTCTCACGATTAAGAAAGGATTTTACATGGCAACAATCTCAAAGTGGTCACCTAGACAACATGCATCTGAGGAAGAGTCTTAAAGTGTAAATCTTACAAATACATTTCTCGGCTATACTTAGACTAAGTTCCACCGCTATTACTTTCCTATGTGTTCGGTTTACAGAATATGGAAGACTTTTACATCGTGTACATTAAAAAAGAATTCACGCACTAATAAGTCAAATGTGTAAGCTCGTCCGCTTTCAGCACTAAGTATTTTAAAAAATAAAATAATAAAAGGCGGCAATAGAAATATTACGTTCTTGGCAGAGTCTTTATTTTGATTATTTCATATTCATTTTGCAAAAAATTTGCAAAATGTTTAACATGTTTCGAATGTTCCTTCAGAGTTGACAAAAATTTACTTCCGAGTCCAAACCTTCCACAGGACGACGGGGGATGGGAGCGGGCAGGGTTTGAACCCGGGACCATCGATAGGTTCGAACGACAGTCCAGCGCGCAAACCGTACCACCAGGCAGCCATTTTCAACCTTATTGTTTGTATTTTTTGTCGGCATTTCTTTGATCCTTCTACACATATGTATTTTTTCTCTCTTAATATGTTTTTTAGCTTAAAGAGATATTTAGTAAAACGAATATTCCAAATTAAAATGTAAACAAACAGTAGATTACTATTACTACCTTCATTATAAAAATCTCTTATTTGATCTATGATTCGTATTTTGGTGTTACAAAATATACAGAAGCCAGATAAAACTATAAAAAAAATATCAATGGATTTTCAAACTTTCTTCCTAATATTATTAGAATGTAAACCAAGGTTTATTGTCTCATAACAAAATGAATGATCTTAAATCTTAACAAATTTGTGATACTTTGAAGTGAGGATGGAACAGAGGACTGATAACTCAGTCCAACAAGTGAGTCACGCCGTTCCCCTCAGGGTGGGGTGGGGGCGTTGGCTTTGTGGCGTTAAAAATATGAATATGAAGAAATTCCAAGTGGTTAGCGCGGCATTCTGCTGGTTGCAACGAGCGGGTTCCAGGAACGGAGGACATTGCGCCACGACCCAATTGTAGTAATGGACGCTGCCATTCAGGAACCTTCAGACTTGGGGTGAAGAGCTCCCGGTCCACGCCTGACCGTTCAATGGTATTAAGGATACTATACCGGACTTGATTGAAGGTGCTCATGGAATTGAGTCTTCTGAAAAGGAAATGTTGTGGACAGCTATGTTGTGGCCTTCCTCTTTTCGGCTTTTATGTTACGGTAGACATTTAATTAAATTGTTCCTTCTTGTCTAAGGATCTGTCCCACAAATCTCATACAACATTCGGCTACCAGTTCACACATTTTACTAAATAAAAAATGTTATGTCCTAAGTGTATGAAAAGCCAATAATCAATACCTTTATATAAATAAACTAAACTTGATCTAATTAATTTTTTCAATAATATTTCAGATCATCCAAAGATTGATCAACCATTGATATGTTTCATTTTGCACAACTATGCAATTAGCTCTCAATATTGTTCTGTCCGCGGAACAGCAAAGTAAGTGATATTAATATTGTTGTCCTTGATTTCGTTTTAGTCTCAGCATTCAGTTGGATGTCTGGCTAAGTAGCATAAAACACTTATTCAAATTCTCGACTCGATATGCTTAACATTTGATAAGAGAGTAAAGTAAAAAGGATGGTTCTCCTTTCAAACCAGGCGGTCTTGAGGGCAGATGATGCTAAAGGAGAGAAAAGTGTCGGGGTAAAAAGTGTTCCGTTTATTAAAATATAGAAATTCATTTGTTAGTAACAGCAAAATAATTGCTTTGTTGTATAAAGGACAAATTGTTTTTTTTATATCTTTTTGGTTACTTTTTCATCATCCTCTGACACCAATAAGTTGATAGTCACGACGTGTTATTTCTCTCAAATTACGTGATATATGGAGGTATGGAGTTACCTTTGTAAAAATCATATAACTTGGCTGACATATGATACTATTGTTGAATAAATAAAGCGCGGTAAAGATGCTAACTATCCCTCCCAGACTAATGACCACTGACTACTGGAACAATGCCCCCGATAATCACTTTCGCCTCCTTTATAGAGAATTCTTGAAAGACTTTTCTGGATTGTTGACATCATTTTTCGTCTTTACTTCAAACTTCTTAACTATCGATTTGTTCCATTAAGTTTTTTAAATGACGTTTGTTTCTACATCTATTCAAGATCTTCGAAAGAATTTGTTTTGACATTAACAATTTGTTGTTTTGCAAATACACAATGTGACCCAAAACCGTGTCAATTCTCGATCGCTTGTCCGGCTGCTATATGTGCTGTAACACGTGACATAGATACATAGTGTTCCAGCTCCTATAATGATTTTCTAAAGTTTCGAGTCGTTGATTTCATAGTTTTTTTGTTTTGTTTTAGTTTAAATAGTCGCTTTATTTCATTTTAAATGAGCTTCGGAAACGAATTTTAAAACCTTACAGAATATATATTATTAGCTTACATACACACACACACAGACACAAAATAATTTCAAAAAAAGGAGACAGAAAAAATCAACTAATAAGTAACGTCCCTTTTTCAGACCTTGCAATCTATAGAGCAGATGATTTATAAGTCCTCTAATTCTATGGCCGACGGTTAAAGAGGGTGTCAAGTGGCCAGCACAACGTACAAGTGTATTTACTTTTCCCCCACAAATGTCAGATACCAAGTATAGTTGGATAGACTCAGGTGGGCCCTTAAAATCCCCAAAATAAAATTCAAATCTTCACCGAGATTTGAACCTGGGACCACTTAATTCGAAAGCCAAGCGTTTGCTCATGAAGGTCGAAAATGTGTGTTCGACACATTGCTGCCAAAGCTAAACACGAGATGATGGATCAAAGATTTGAATGTTACATTTTACATTTACTTCGTTTTTGGGGTTTTTTGGCAACAGTCTGGTGTATGAAAGGCTGAGATGCGAATTTACAGGAGCCAAAGAAGCAACTACTTTGAAGACAACCAATTCTGATCAACAAACAACAGATTCAACGCCTGCTACAAGCTCTACAACACAAACGACAACCACTACAACACCAACAACAACATCGACACCGACAACAACTACAACTCTGCCAACAGCCACCACAGCAACAACAACAATTACGACACCAGCAACAACATCTACACCAACCACCACTACAACTCAAACTGCAGCAACAACGTCAACCACAACAACATCAACAACAACCTCAGCTTCAGGTATTTTTTTTATTTCTATTCTTTATTTCATTTTTAACGCAGACAATTTATCTAAAATCCAACGGTCAATTTACATTTAATCATCTTCCCTAAAAGCAATTTTAAAACGTTTTTTAGTTTAAATAGAAATGAAACAATATAATTTCTCTCTGTTCCAAGCACAATGTGGAGTCAGTGATATTACCAGTGACGTCGGTGGCGTTGCTGGAGGCTCCTGCGGTGTGTATCCATGGATTGTCCGTCTAATCGTTAACGGTTATCGGTTGTGCGGCGGCGCTATTTTGGATTCCACGCACATATTGACTGCAGCCCAATGTACTGCGTAAGTATTATCCGACAGAACTGCAGACACTTAAAACACTAGACCGAACAATACAATATCAATTTATTCGATTTTCTATGTATTTCAATATTATTAACAGAATGTTATGGAGTCTATGTGTGTGTTTTCAAGGTATTGACAAGGAAAAGGATTGTTGGTTTTTTGGTGGTGTAGAATGATAAAATAATGAGCTGGTCTGTCATAAATTACGTTAAGAAGTCAGGTGAAGAGACAAATCAGTGACGTGAGAGAGTAGTGGCATGCCATTGGGGGTGAGATTTTATTTAAATATCATTTCATCTTTACCACTAGATTGAAATCTCAAGTTCAATCCATAAATATCTACACTATAAAGTAAAAAGTAAAGCGTATATATGTATGAATTAATCTATGTATGTATGTATGTATGTATGTGCCGCATAGAAATCAAAACCATTTGACCAATATTGATAAAAGTTGGCAGAAATGTTCTTTGGGTGCTAACTGGAACCGTAACGTATGTATAATAGCCCTTAAACGAACTTACGACCCTCAAAAAAAAAGTTACCCAACTCTATGAAAGTATTAGCATCTTATAAATCTAGGCCATGTTTACCATATTTACGTGAGAAAAGACCGAAAGGATCTGGATCTAGATCTAATTTTAAGAACTACATTTTGCACAGATAGTTTTTTACTTTGACACTTGAAAATTACAAAATATAGTCTATTGATTTCATTATTTAATAAAACTAAGCTTCAAATTTGTCTTTCAAAAGCAAAAAAAGTTCATTCATTTCATATTTTAATCACATTAACCATCAAATTTTGTGTTTCTAAAGCATTTTTCATGCATTCGTTCGCTACAGCTTCCATGTTGACATGTAATTTAATAGTCCCATTCAGGTGTCGTGCACACCGCTATGTAAACACACTATGATTGGACAGGCTTCATGAGGCTCTATATGGGGGATTTTAAATATACTAACATACAATAATTAATAAGCTTCTTGAGCCATTGAATTCACTCTTATAATAGTAGGTCTACATCTATTATAATAGTATCTAGACTCTATATCTAGATCTAAATAAATGTAGACCTTCAAGCAAATGTTTTTATTTAAAAAATGGATTTAGGTCGATTAGCTATTTTGATATCTCCATTCATACAATTTTTTAAATTCACGCATTCACTTTCTTATTTCGTTTATTTGTTTCCAAAACACTCTAGTGACTATATCGACATCGATAAGCAAATTAAGACCCGCGGGCCGCGGGTAATATATATCTAGTTATTAATAAAAGTTTACATTCAGTTTTGGTTTAAGAAAGAAGTCTTTTCAAATTATTTAAAAGTTTATTCATTCAAATATAAAACACCTTCATCGGTCTAGTTGTGCTAGCTGAGCTACAATCCAACGACCGACCATCAACACGGATTTATACTTTGTTTGAATTTTCCATGCCCTTTCAATAAACAATGCAGTATTGCGATAAGACTCAACGCTTAACGCCGTCATCTATAGTTCTATGAGTATGACAATATGAAATGTTGACATTCAAATGGCCTGGGACACTGTAGCGTTTTTACTTCAAGCGTTCTGAATGAATATTTCAACCTTCATCGCGCTAACAGTTGTTGTGTGTAACAGAAGGATTGGGGGGGGGGGCACGGTGGCCCTGACGTCCTGGGTTTAAATCCAGAGAAGACTCTAATGGGTACCTCACTTGAGTTATGGAAAATAAAGGCGGTGGGTCGTTGTGTTGGCCACACGATATCCTGCTCGTTAACCGTTGTCCATAGAAACAGATGACCTTAACATCATCTGCCCCTTAGATCGCAAGGTCTGAAAGGGAAACATTTAACTGAGGGATAGGGTTTGAATTCCGAGCTCTTGGAAATTCTCACGAGACACTTTGAATTGTAAAGAATGTCACGGACGCTATATTAAAAGATTTATAGCCATAGATTTCAATAATATAAGATTAATTTCCTTTTTTCTGTATACAACAAAATTAATTAATTACCACTAATTAAATATTTAATTGGTTAATGTTTGTATTGATTCATGTTTTGTTAGGGATATTGAAAAATTGGGCAAAGTTTTGACCATAGACTTATATATATATATCATGGGCGTTGGAGGGTTTAAAACTCAAAACCCCTTTGGCTGCGCTCATAGATTTAGAGTGTGTAATTTGCTTTTTTTTTAATATTAAAGAGGTATTTTATACCTTCAAACCCCGCTGAAGGGGGGTTTAAACTCAAAACAGAGTCAAAACTCATTTAGCTACGCTCATAGAATTTTGAGTGTTTAATTTGCTTTCTTTACATTGAATATGGGGTTTATTGTAAATTTCGGAGGGGGTTTTAAAATCGAATTCTTCCTTAACTGTGCTCTTGGAATTTGGGAATTGTCGTTTGCATTTTTTTTTTGGTTTTGTGTTATAGAAGAGGGGGATTGGATTTAACTACAAAAAGCCCTGGTAGGTGGTTTTAAAGTCAAACCCCCCTGGTAGAGGTTTTAAACTCAAAACCCCCTGGTAGAGGATTTTAAAGTCAAAAACCCTTGGCTGTGCTGGGGCAAGTGATGTTTAGTATTAAAATCTCACCTAAAAAAAACAAAATCAAAGCAAAAAATCAGTCACTAAATTCCGATCCCCCCTGCGGGGAGGGGTGATTTCATTTCGGGGGTGGGGGTTTGAACCCCCTGGCTACGCCCATGATATATATATATATACTATATCTAGACTGGACATGGAGCTTTTTTAACACTACAAAAAATGTCTTGAAAATTTTTTAAAAAGTTGCAACAAGGCGTTGTTTTGTACAGTGGTTATAAGAAGTAAAGTTTTTTTTTTCAACCCTAACCTATGTAATCTATTAATTTTTAGATCTAGATCTAGTAATTGAACATAAAAAATAAGAGTACTCTCGTCTCATATGTATTATTTTGCAATTTCTATATGCATAATCTAGAAAGATCTAGGTAATCAATCTATTTAAATGTACATAAGGTGATTAAAATCAACGGGCATGAATTATTTCGATCTAGAATTTTTAAACATTATCTCAATGTAAACTAACAGGAAATGACGTTGTTTCATATATTTACGTGAATATATAGTTATGTGATTAATAGTCCATTCTAAAGAAAATCCGAGACATAATTTTGCATTATTTCAAAACTTTGAAAACTAAAGATCATTACTTTTCTAAGACAGAAAAGATTGATTGGGGCGACTTCCCTTAGAGCTTGAAAAAAGTTACGTACGTAAAAATCTATGTATATATGCCTGTCATTTGATCTATCGAAGATAAGAATTTGTTTCCGGTTTGAAGTCTAGATATAAGATATAAGTCTATGGTTTGGACATAATCCGAGAATAAGAAGTGGGAAAAATAACATGATCACAATATGTACCAGGCAGACAGACGGAGTGAGTTAATAGAAGTTTTGTAAAAAGTACTTTGTGCTACATATAAAAGTTTGGAAATGGGATTCTACAGTACTGAAAGTTAGCAAAAATTATTGCACATCGTTTTACTTACATAGATAATTAACACTTCCCATGTTGTGTACACCGGTTACACCAAAAAGCTAAGTTTTTATAGTCATTATATCTGCACAAGATGAACATTTCCAATATCAGGAGTCTGACATGTATGTAGCATATGTCCAGACAGCACATGTTTAGACAGACATAAATTAAAAAAAAATTTACACTAGATAGTAATACTGTTGTATTGACAGGTGTACAACTCGGAGTTTGTTAAAAATCAGTAATTCACATGAGAAAAAAAAATTAAATGTTTGGTTTGAAAGGTTCTTCGTAAACTCAGATTTCAATAATGAGTTACAAAAAGGTTAATCTTTTAATACATTATATTCTCTATGCTTTTAAAAGAGACTAAATCTTAAAAAATTACTTTCACCAAAATTTTTTAAAAAGTCACGAAGATACAAGCTTTTCAGTACAAACACTACGTATTTCACTTTTGTGTACTTACTTTTCGATCATTGTACCTCTAAGAGACGCTTTAAGTAT
Organism: Biomphalaria pfeifferi; assembly: GCA_030265305.1. Taxonomy (NCBI): domain Eukaryota; kingdom Metazoa; phylum Mollusca; class Gastropoda; family Planorbidae; genus Biomphalaria; species Biomphalaria pfeifferi. The sequence continues at coordinate 380,971 of JASAOG010000047.1, forward strand.
CACAGCCACAGTTGGTGAATACGATTCAACTTTAGAGGAAGGAACAGAGCAGGTCTTTGAAGTCAGTGTTCCAGACGGCGTCTCTCAACATCCAGGTTTTAGCTTTCAAAACCAAAGTAAGTTTGAAAATTATAAATAAGCAATAGAAAATATAAAAAAACTTAAAAAGAGAAGCTTATCTAAGGGAAGGAACCGCTAAGTATTGGCATTTATCTGAAAATTACGGAGTTTATCTCCCTTTCTGCTTTGTAAAACAAAATTAGTTAATTAGTACTAAATGATTAACTAACTGTTTAACGTTCGTATTGATTGTTAGAGACTATGAATAATTATGCGAAATTTCAACTTGATTAGGGAAAGAGAGGTGGGGGGAAGGAAGTGTCTAAACGTAATAAGGGGACTAAATCCATAGATTTTGAACCCGAGACAATCGATAAGTCCGAACGACATTCCAGCGCGCAAACTGCCTAACCAAGTAGCCATTTGGATAGAAGGCTTGAACTAATCTGACCCTACTATAATCAATAATTATTTTTAGCGATAGTATAGAGTAGTTAGAGTGGGAAGCGTGGTCGAGAGGCTAAGTGCTAGAAGGGGGCTCGAGGTTCGACACCCGACTCGGGCAGAGTTGCGTTTACTGAGCGCCTAAATGCAGCACGGAAAACCAACTCCTAGATACCCCCTCCCCCCACACAGGTCCACAAACGAGATTGGACCAAGGCGCTCTAAGCATGCTATAAGCATGAAAGTAGCGCTATATAAAAGCTATAATATATATATATATATTTATGAATTTCCACTTTCGTAAGAAAATAGTACCAAAGTTGATGGTTATGCGTTGTAGGCAATGATGATTTTGACAACCAATTCGCCTATGACACTTCTAACTATGTTTTTGTTGAGATGTATCGCTTTCCCGTTTCAGCCAACGATATTTCTACTTTAACACTAAGTACACCTATCGATATGTCCAGGATCTGTGCTAAGCCTGTCTGTCTGAACCCTACCTATCAGCTGACATCAGGTCAACAATGCAAACTAGCTGGATGGGGTCGGCTTAATGGTAAGTTTGATGATTTGCCAACTGTAATACATTCATACGTTAAAAGAAAATTGATATTGGCTTCTAATAGAAATTCGACAAATATAAAAAGCTTCTGTTCGTAAATACATATTGCTTCCAAGTCTGCTGATAAGCATTTTTAAAATTAAGTTATAACATCCTGCAACTTAAAAACAAAATTATTCTTATCATGTTGTGCTCGACAAGAATAGAACAGTAAAATTAAAATATTTCTTTTCGTTTCTTGCTCCAGTTTCCGATTGTGTTGTCTCCCTCTTCTTATGTCAGTCTATTTTTATCTCGATAACAATACATTTGGTACATCCCGCTCATTCATTGTGCAAGCAGAAGATAGATTTAATCTTTTGAAAGCGTGCCTTGTTGTTTATTGAATTTAGTAAAGGTATAGATGCTCATTGTTTCTATAATGTAAGATAAAACAAGTATATGAGTTACTCTTTTAGATAATATGTACAAAGATACTGGTAAATTTAAGATATTTTAAATACTACATTTGATTCTTTAAGATACTAAATATAATTTAACATTAGTTAATACATAGTACAGTCATCTCATACTCTATATAGTGAAGTCACATATATACCAAATGATTAGGTCAAAGAAAGCTAATAAATAGTTCACTCAAAATCACGAATAAAGCTATATGTATGCAGCTGTTGGAATTCATTTATACAGAGCGGATAAAACATAAAGTCTTTTACTTATGTGTGTGTGTGTGTGCATTTAACTTTTAGAATTTAGAAAAAGAGTATCCAGTGTATTTATAACTCCTAAAGTAATGCTATTACAATGAACAGAAAACGATGCCCTACCATCTGATACACTACAGACTACCACAATCACTACATACCAAGGCGGCGACTGCGCTGCTGCGTTCCCTGACGCCTCACTTAACTACATTAGTGATCCCTCCACACAACTTTGTGCGGGACAACCTGCTGGTGGGGTCGATGCATGCGCAGTAAGTATTACCTCACTAGTTTCAACAATGCTACTAAACGTATAGTATGTATTCTTTATCCAGCAGATTTACCTTGGGTTATTAGAGTTCCATAGTTCCGACCACACATGGATAAAAAATTGTTGAACTTGCGTGGGGAGGGATGTCCCGGATTTTTTATGTGCTGAATTTAGGCGTCGACCCATCTCAAATTCGGAGCAAATTCTGGGCCAAACTTGTGATGCCGCAGCTGATTCCAAACTGTATTGGAACTTGTCGTTCCTTTGGATACATCAGCTATTTGTTTTAGATGTTTCAGATGTTCCTTCAGATTCTGAAGATAATCTTCCTAGTCAAAACCGCACTAAGAGCAACGAGCGATGGCATCGGGCAGGGTATAAACCATGAGTCATCGAGACGTCCGAACGACAGTTCAGTGCGCATATCGTACGACCAGGCAGCGACGTAGATGGGCATAACGATTGTGTGGGCGATATCGTTACGACTGTTAGGTGATTCCGCATTGTCTTATACAGATAAGTCAAACGCAGGTAACACACAAAAGGCCAACAAAAGTCGACGTGGATAGCGAACAAGAAGTGTAATAATTACGAAGGGAGCCGTCAAATGTCGACAATGCTAAATCTCTACTTTCATAAAACCTGCTTCTCTCTAAAGCCGTCAAATGTCGACAATGCTAAATCTCTACGTTCACAAAACCTGCCTCTCTAAAAAGCCGTCAAATGTCGACAATGCTAAATCTCTACGTTCATAAAACCTGCTTCTCTCTAAAGCCGTCCAATGTCGACAATGCTAAATCTCTACGTTCACAAAACCTGCCTCTCTTTAAAGCCGTCAAAAGTAGTCTGTTTACATTTCGCTATTCGTCCTCAAATCATAATCTTGTTTTTACTAGTTGCGTCCTTGTTTGTAAGTCAATATTTTCTCTTTCTATAAAACAACTAGTTCCTGATCGTGTCATAACAGACTATATCCCAGCCATTACCAGGTCCAGGCTTTCATCTCATTTCTATGAGATATTCTATAGTCGTTTTGTTACTGAAGGATTCGTGGTGGCCGTATTATTGAAGTATACATAATAAAGAAGACTATAATGAAAAACATAATCAATCGCTGAACACATTTCAGTTCGAGTCAAAATACCTGTTATCCTGAGTAATACTTATCTAGCCCTTTTGTAGTTAAAGTTGAGTTTACTTTTATCTCAGCGTCTCATATATTTTGGATGTTATAAAAATCTATAATATTTATTCATAGTCTTATTAATAATAATAATGGCAATGTCTTCGATTCCGAATGAGTATAATGTTTCTCAAATGAATACACAAACCCAGTCTAGTTAGCCCATCAACCAAATTGGTAGCTATGAGATTTAAATAAAGAGTACACAACATTCTGTGACATTTTGTTTCCACTTCAAGTCAACTTGTGTAATAAAGTGAATGACCAGAAAATGGACAACTATGAGAACAATTACATTTTGTACATTTTGATCTCAATGTCGTAAGATAAGATAAACCCTGACACTTACTTTTTAAGAAAACAATAAGATAATTTTGAAATTGATATGTTAACTATATATGAATATCCAATAGATTTAATATACTTTTGGTCGATACCTAGATTAGCAAAGACTATACAATTCGTAATGAATACTTTTTATTGGGTTTATACTTCATATTTTGTTAAGTCATACTAAATAAAAAATCTACAAAAGAAAAAGTTCATGTTATCCAAACAACACAAAACTATGAATGACCTAGACCTCATTAGGGCTTCTTGTCACAGAAGTATTTATTTGACAATGTCTATTTCTTACCACTAAAGTCTGTTTCTAGCCACTACAGTCTGTTTCTAGCCACTAAAGTCTGTTTCTAGCCACTAAAGTCTGTTTCTAGCCACTAAAGTCTGTTTCTAGCCACTAAAGTCTGTTTCTAGCCACTAAAGTCTGTTTCTAGCCACTAAAGTCTGTTTCTAGCCATTTAATTCTGTCACACGTTCATTAAACAGCCAGCACTTTTTCAAAAAACATCCAAGACTCATTCTAAGTTCATGTTGAAGTGTTTCCTTTCCTCGTCGCCTTCCTGCTAAATAAATGTCTTTTCTACTTAAGCTTTTATTTGTTTGGTTGGGCAGGTATTTGAAAAACACATTCACTTCACTTGTAAGATTAAAACTTGAACTGTCCTGAATCGTCTATTCTCTATCAAATTAGCAGGTAAAGGTCATTCCTAGAAATATATTGCGATAAATGTGATATATCTGTACAAGAGAGGATATTTAAATATTATACCATATTATATTTTTTTCTTTTCAAATTTTTTTTAGGTCAACATATTTAATATTAAGATCTCAATACAAAGAAAAAAAAAGATAAATTATTTAATTCACTAGGAGGATAAAACAATGTTAGTATTTTATAATTACCAAACCAACAAATGTTTGTAAAGGAGTTCATACAAAAGACATAGTGTCATTGTTAGTATTGTTACCTATTACATTATTACAAATAGACATTATGCTATTTCTTCTGTATTTCTGTATTTCAGGGAGATTCTGGTGGACCTCTCTTCTGCTTGGACAGAGCAACGAACACATGGAACGTGGTTGGCGTAATATCATACGGAAAGGGCTGTGCCATGCCGGGCATACCAGCGGTCTTCACCAACACAGCTGCCTACTACAGCTGGATACAGCTACAACTGTAGAAAAAGTTATAATATTTAAAGGATGCCGATGAAGAGCTAAAGCTTGATGAAATCCCAGAGCTAGTTCTAGCCATAAAAAATAAAACATTTTTTCTGTACATTAAAACAAAGCAGATTGATAGAACCTGTATGAATATGTTTCGGCTAAAAATATAAAAAAACTATACGAACTTAAAACTTGTTTAAATATTGAAAATATAATAAAAAATAAAAAATAAAAATAGTAATTAAATAATACTTTGCTTTATACAATTTATAGAGCGATCATTTTGCTTTTAAATTCTAATGAATGTTAGATTTTAAACAATCAATATAAAAAACAAATCCTTAAAAAAAAAATATTTAGCTATATGTGTGAATACTAAAGTATTAATTTCCTTTATTGGCATTAAACAAATTAATTACCAGCAATAAATTGACCAATTTGCTGATTTTTAAAAATTGGTTCTTGTATGTCTATGACAATGAATAATTATGCTAAAGTTCAACTTGATCTGAGAATGAGTGTGGGAGAAATAACGTGTACAAACTTTTAACCAGACAAACATATAGACAGACAGACGGACAGACTGAGTTGATATTAAGTTTGTCAAAAAGATGCATTATATATATTTTTTAAATGACTAACATAAATTAATTAAAATAATTTGGTTCGCGTTCGGATGACAAAATTATCTTCGAAGCACATAAGCTTTGCAAACCGTAAAACAGAACAATCAGATCTTCTCATAGCTTTTGAGATCTAAACGAGACTGACAGACAGACAGACTACACAAAACTTATAGCGACTTTTTCCATTGAGTGGGGACGCTATAACGATTGACAAACAAAACAAGTCAATAACTAAAGGTTGTAAGTAACGCAGAGACTGCAGGTTGGTCGGACTCATTCAAAGACTCAGTCACATATTTATAATACCCACAATTGTTTACCGATATACTCTCTAACTTGACATGAGCAAAAGTCGTCGACAAGTACACATCAATGTATTGTAATGACACAAGACGCGTAGACGTTGGGTTTAATCGGGTTTTTCCTTAGTGACGTGACGAGTAATTAAAAAGTAGAATTAGAAATAGGGTAGTAACGGGCAGGAAGGACGCCACCAAGCTAGCAACGACAGAGGACTGTGCCCTTTTCCTTATGCATTCAAGTGTTTGTGGTTTATCAGCTTAAATGGATTCAATTTATCTTCATTGTTCAATCTGTTGTTGAGCCTTCAACGAACTCGTATACAATATCAACAGTTATACGAACAGACCATCAACAGTATAACAAAATCATAAAACCATATTGTCTATTTCTGGTGCTGAATGAACGAATATTTCACTCATCATTCATTTTAAGCAATCCACAATCCTAAGAGAATTCAATGTTTGGCCGCACCACCCCCCTCACGCCATATTGGATAACTTGTATCACGTGATTATTGTAAATAACCAATAGTTTTCATCAATTCCTCCGTCTCTTCCCAACGTTCATTTCATTTTTTTTACATCCGGGTATTTTTAGTATTTTTTTGTTTGTCTTTTTAAATCTCAAGACATCTTCATTTTGTTTGTTAACTTCACATTTAGCCCCACGTGCTGGCTGTCTCTCTCTCCATAATCTCTTCCTTTTTTCTCTTTCTTTCCTTTCTTTCTTTTTCTTTGTCCCTACAAACGTTTCTTTCTTGCCTTCTTTCCTGATTTTAGCAAGACTCGATTAAAGTCATCAATATAGGTAGGCATTCAAAGGATTTAAGGATGAGACGCGTAGACAAACATAGAAAGACACATAGAAAGAAAATTATCCTAAGGTTGTTTGTAGTTCATAAAGGCTCTACATTTTCTCCATATTTGAAAGTTTAATTGTAAGTTTAGTTTTATTTTTAATATAAACATTATTATTGCTGAATTCACAACAAAATGAAATTAAGCTAATGGAAACATTGTGCCTGCTGCAATCTGACAATATTAGAAATTTTAAGCTTTAAATTAGCCAAAGCAAGGCGAAGGTCTCCTCTAGTAGCTACATCCAGTCAATTTCTTTACTTATTAATTACGTTTGTTACCCACTAAATCTAGGTGAACCATGTAGGTTGATGGAAAAGCTAAAACATAATTCCATTTTCGACCACAGTTTTGGAATTTTCCTGAAACATTCAAATGCAGCCACATCTCTGTTGTGCCTCCTATGTTAACATTCTTTTAACTAAAGACAGAATTTTGTAAATCCTAGAAGCGAATCGTAAAAGAATGTCTTCCTAGAGCAGTGTTTGGTGAAGTGTAGGGATATCGATGTCCTTAGGCAGTCATTCATTTGTCGACAAACAAGTTTTGTAAGATTGTAAAATTCTTTAAAATAGATTTAATATATCTCGATAAAAGAGAAAATAATATATTCAATGAAAGTCAATTACTTTCCTAGCAGTCGGAGGTTGTTTTCATTCATTTGCATTAGATGCCTACCATGTAAAACAATGTAGACATCTATAGGCAGAACGAAATAACGCGTTTATGCCTTTAACATCAATACCCACAGTTCAATACTAATAATGTCCAGAGATTTAGTTTCTCTGTCTCGATAATTATATAAATTCCAGTACAGACAAAAAGATTTAGTTGTTTAGGTCTAATAATGGTAAAATTATTGCTTTATGAATGGTTTCTCAAATATTCATGTAATGACGAATAAAATGTATATAAAAATTTAAAAAAAAATGTCTGAAGCAATGCAATGATACCCAAAATTAGAATAAAAATTAGAAACAGAGTTAGCATCACTTGAAGGAAACGGGATAACATTATACTGTGTTAATCAAACTTTGACTAATAGGACCGAACATCTTGCCTACAAGACTAAGCAAATAAAAATCTTGCCTACAAGACTAAACAAATATCTTGCCTACAAGACTAAGTAAAGCTCTATCAAACGTCCTATTTTGTTTAAAAAATTCCTCTTAATAAACATCAAAGTCTTCCTGTAGACTTGGTGGGTGGGTGGGTGGATACGATCTTGAAAAAAGCTCTAACGATTTACTCATAATTTTGACTTCATGTATATCTTTGAGAATTAATTACGAATTGCGCACACACTAAAACGGTTTCACCGTTACACTTTTACAAAATATGATCATCTAATTATTAAATTTGGCTATTTTGAACTCATTCCCAATCTAAACTCTATACTGTTTCTTTGTAGTCAGTAAAGAGTGGAATTCATCAATAAATAGACATTCATGGACTGTATGCGCACCATCTTCTGTAGCAATCATTAGCTTTAGTGCTCTCCTATCAATACATTTATTTGGCTCTTGTGTTGTCGAAACTCATATTGCCCTTTTATTAACCCTTTCCCACTGCTTCACATTGTTAAGGTCTGTTGGAAACCTTTTTTTTTAAAAAAGAAAAGATCAATAAGAGTATAAAACTGGTATAACAAATATACAACAACCACAACAATACTGTAGTTTTGATATAAAAAAAGTAAAGTTTCCCTTTCAGACCTTGCGATCAATGGGGCGGGCAGATGATGTTAAGGTCATCTGTTTCTTAGGCCAACGGTTAACGAGCAGGGTGTCATGTGGCCAGCACAACGACCAACCGCCTTTACTTTCCCCAACTAAAGTCAGGTACCCATTAGAGTTGGGTGGACTCAAGGGCGCCCTAAAAATCCCGAAATTCAAAATTCCAGTCTTCACTGGGATTTGAACCCAGGACCTCAAGATCGGAAGCCAAGCGCTTAACCACTCGACCACCGCAATAAAACTAATTGTTACTTCTCTCGTTATTTACAAGGCAGAATAGTTGTTAATCATGAAAGCCTGGGCATTGTCTGTGGTCACTGGGAAGAAATAGCCTTTGACCGCAGCACTAGCTGGAGAGAGACGGTGACCTAGAAAGCTATAGAGAGCGAGAAAACATGGGCCTCGACCCTTGAAGAAAAGCGTGCCATACGGAAAATGGCCCAGCTCCTATACCACCAAAACGAAAGCTACACTGACATGCAATATATGCAGACGGGAGTGTCTCTCTAAAATAGGGCTCCACAACCATACGAAAAAGTTTTCGAGATGAACCATGGTCGTTTCACGGCTGAAGGAGGCTAATGATGAGTGAGTTGTTAATGTTTATTAAGACAGGGTCTGCTAGACGAATATATTTTGTTAAATACATCTATTTAAAAAGAAACTGATAATCAGGTTTTATAATATTTTACCGCTTCCTCAGAGACGACCTTTTGCAGTTAGCCACTGTATGGTGTAGGAATATAACGGGTCTCCTTGTAAGGATCGGCCTCCGTTCTCGATCCGGCAGGCTTAACCGGGCAATGGTTAAATAATCGCACAAAACGAATGTGAATAAAATAAATGTTGATGTTTAATTTCAGAAATGAGAAAGTAGCCGTAGCTTCTAAAATTTACAAGTAAAAAGATATGGTAAAATAGTATTATACGACATGGCCTAAATTGTGTCGATGTGTCAAAAACAAAAACTAAAATAGTATTTTTCTATTGCTCTCCTGGTTTTAGAGATATAAACACGACAGAAGGAAAGACCACACTACAATTATAATTGACATAAAAATTGTATCAATAGAGTACTTTTTTAGTCACCACACAGCATATAACAATTTAACTAAGCTTTCTTATTTGTCAATTAGTCTTTGAAACAGTTATGCAACAACTGGGTGACCAATGTCATAATTGAAACAGACTTGTCAAACCCTACTTCGTCATAAACACACTTATACACAGTCCTGGAGATTCTATTGAAACAAAAAAAGCTAAATTGATTTAATGTTTCATTAGTTATTCAATATTATTCGATACTATGTTAACTAGGTGTAGAACCTGTCTGCTTGTGTTGTATGCGATCTAGACTGTCATCCCGATGGTAACCCTGCCATCTTAGATGTTCTGCGGGAACTTTTGGACAAGGATTTAATATAATCTTTAATTTTGAAAGAACACCCGAAACTAGTAAATCAAATAAGCAATTACATAAAGTAAGAGTTAGACCTTCAATGTATTGCTATAACAAAAAGAAATGTATTGGAAATATCACAGATGGATGACACTTCTTTCTCAGATTTTGTTTTGTCCAAGGACCTTTCGTGGAGCTATCGTGGGGCGAATTGTGTCGCGAAATGTTTTATTGTATCCGGGTCAATGACCAAATGAGGCATAGGGAGTAAATGGAAATATATATAAAAAGATTTGGCTTTAAAAAAAATTCATTTAAAAAACATTTGTGTACACTATTTTGTTAAGTACACCATTTGTACCAATTACCACTTCTGTCTCTCATTATACAGCCCAAACGTAGGTGGACTTATTTTTGACTTGTCCATCGTAAGGCCATTTCTTAAAATTTACTTTCACCTGACTGTCACTCTTCTTAAAGTGAGACATTTGTGCATGAATGCTCTTGGCTTACAGCGCTCCTCCCACGACGCACTGGCTGGCTAAAGAGGTCAGGGGATTGAGAACCACTACAATGTAATGATACTGATTTTTTTGGAGGGTGAGGCGATCTAGGGTGGGGGAGGAAAATTTGAAAATTTCACCGGGCCCCTACTTGAGGGGGCCCCCAAAGAATAATATAAGAATATTTATATTAAATATAAACGATTACGCAAAATGCAGGGCCCCCAAAGAGGTCAAGCTCCCCGGGCCCCCAAACGAAAACAAATTCCTAGTTACGCCCCTGAGGGCGATGTAAGAAGTCTGAGAAAAATAGTTGAATATGGTCGATCGAACAGAGCCTGTCGTGACGAAGGAGTGTACGATGTAGGAGTGTATGATTATATCTCACGGTTCATTCATTAATCTTAAAGCTTAAATTCACCTGTGTAGAAGTTATCTGGACCATCGATCTGAATACCATTATGAGGGAAATTCATTGGAAGCAATCTTATTACGTCAATTGTATTGTGTTGCTCCTTTCATTGCTTGCACAATACAGTTTGTTAGGTAAGTTGTGTATATTTTGGCCTTTTTTTTATAAATTTAAATTTTTAAAAATTTTTTTAAAAATCTTAAACGCATTCTTTATTGTTAACAAATCAGTGGTTAAATTTAGGTATATCAAGGTGATTTTATAATAAGATAGATTAGAATGGGAAGTCAACGCTTGTATATAAGTATATCCTACTAAGTTTTGTCTTATTTTGGAAGCCATGACATATAGATCTTGTAAAAAGCCTAAAGGTTCTTTAGTTTTATGGAAACGTTTTTGAAGTAACGTCTGCATTATATAAGATAAGATAATGACGATAAGATCGAGAATGTTTTTGATTTTTATTACAAAGCTTATATCAACTCATTTTGTCTATCAATCTGGTAAAAAAATTGTACACGTTATTTCTCCCACACCTATTCTCGAGAATTAGGACATGAATAAATAAAAAAAAGTTAGAAAAATTATTTCTGGTAATTAATTAATTTGTTTGTTACCAATAAGGGAAGTTAATCTTTCAATATGTTGTGAGAATTCCTTCCCTTAGATAACATTTCTTTATTTAAAAAAAGGATTTTAAAAATTGTGCATGTTTTTTTTTTTTAACTTTGGAAATAGTGTTTTATTTTATATTAAGAAATGTACATATAATCAGAAAATTTGCTTCCACTAGCGACAATAAAACTTTTAATGAACATCCTAGAAGTTTGCATTAAAATGGGGTTCACGCTAAAATGTAAATGTAATTTAGAACATATCAGCCTCAATACTTTTTTCATTAAAAATCAATTCTTTTTTAAATATTGAAATGACCAAAAATATGTCCACGGTACATTAAGATAAGAAATACATTTTAGACTTCAAGCTAGGGGCCATGGTTCAACCATTTCATCTACAACATTGACAAGTGAAATAACTTTTTTTTTCTTACCGTTTAACGTTTTCTCATTATTAAGCTTAAATGACCTTAAAACAGCAATACAAAATGAGCTTAAGTTACCAACACATAGTACAAGACACTTTAATTAACTGAGATTTTGTTATAATTTTTAGATATTGTATTTCTTATAATATTCTAGAACCGCTTATAAGCAATCTTTTAAACGCTGATAAAATCTCACTATTAATAGCGACGTTCAGTCTAAAATCGGTATGGACAAATATAGATAGATGAACACATTGACGGATAAGTAGACAATCAGACAGATATACGAACAAAAAAACATAAGTACAGACTTACAGACAGACAGACTTACAGACAGATAGATAGATAGATAGATAGATAGACAGGTAGACAGACAGACACATAGCCAGACAGGTAGACAGATAGATAGATACTCTGATGTTCTATTGATAATTATTTTCTTTATTTACAGATAAAAATGAAAACACCACTTTCACGAGATTCAATTCTTCTGATATCGATCATTAGCTTGTTCAATAGTGTAGCCAATCAACCATTACATCTAACTCCATACTTGGAACAGGGTAACATAGAAACAGCCAGGAAACTAAGTCTCGTAGATGACCTCACTAAAGTTATACCGACCAGCTATTCCGGATTTTTCACAGTGGATCAGCTCCTTAAAAATCATTTGTGGTTCTGGTTTATCCCAGCCATGAACTCTGACCCCAAAGCCCCACTTGTGATCTGGTTAACTGGTGGCCCTGGCTGCTCTAGTATGTTAAACATGTTGTATGGTAACGGACCTTTGAAACTGACCAAAGATTCTAGCGGAAAAGATGCCCACGAGAGGCGGATCAATTCTTGGGCTCAGACATTTTCAATGCTGTATATTGACAATGTGGTTGGTGTCGGTTACAGTCACAGCGACAGTGGTAAAAGAGGTATAAAGACATCAAAGAACGACTACACTCAAGATTTGTACGACTTTATTCAACAGTTCTACGTAATGTTTCCGGAGATAAAACAAAACGACTTGTACATCGGAGGGTCGGGGTTTGCTTTGAAATATGCTGCAAGTGTCGCCTATAAGATCCACGAAGACGTCCAAGCAAATCGTTCCAATATTTTACTTAAGGGAGTATACGCTGGAAGTCCACTGATTGACGCTAAATCTCAACTGAGACATTTCTTTGACTACTACTACTCACTGGGTATTATCACAAATAAGGAGCTAGTAGAGTATACCAGGGAAACTGAAACTATTCTAGTTCGGAACGAGAAAACCCAAGTTTTGGACATCAGTTTTCTAGTCTATACATTGTCCAATCTCTCGCTGGAGAACATTAATACATTCGCTTGGTCCCCGGATGTCGAGATCAGAAATATAATGTCAGCGGACACTATGAAATTTTTATTACACGTAGGAAATAACACATTTGAACTTTGTAGTAGTGACGTTTACAGTCAGTCAGCCCTTGACTTTTATCTCCCCTTACCACAATTAGAGCTGGTGACGCTGCTAGATAATTATAAGGTCTTGTTTTACACAGGTGTCTTTGATGGTGTCATTTCATCCCCTGGTCTTGAAGCAGTTCTGATGGCCACACCCTGGTCAATGCAGTCTGCATACAATGCTTCTCGACGGACTCTCTGGCGAGACGATGATACTGTTAAAGGTTATTATACAAACGTTGGGAACTTGTGCAGAGTTGTCCTCCATAATGCTGGGATGTATATGTCAAATGACCAACCAGACAATACTGTGCACTTGATGGAGGAATTTTTTCAATATGGCTGCATATTAAATACATCCCATTAAAGACTAGTAAGATATATGTTTTCCTATAAGCATAATAAATTATTACCTCAAAGACAATATTCCACAATATGTATAAATATTGATTTGTTACGTTCTCATTCCATATTCGCAATGCTGTATTTGTACAGTAAACCATTTGCTGTTTGATATTTAAATACATTTTTGGTTTAATTTTCATTAGATTTATATATTTGAATATTTGTCCTGTATTTTTTAAAAAAAGTATTTAATAATGGTTATAACATTGTTAATAACAATAACAATGCTAATAATGGAACAAATCTTCAATAAACATTGTTAAAAATCTTCTATGAATTTTGTTTTTCTTTAAAAATGCTCGCCCCTACCAGTGCCAAAATAAATGAAAATTAATTCAGTTCTATAAATGAATAAGAAGGACAAGACAGCAAATACTAACAATTTTAATTGGTAATTTAACAAAAAAATAAATGTAAAAAAAAACAACAAAAAAACAAAAAAAACAAAAAACAACTGCTCATAAAATCTAAGAAATACCTTGCCATAACTGCTCATAAAATCTAAGAAATACCTTGCCATAACTGCTCATAAAATCTAAGAAATACCTTGCCATAACTGCTCATAAAATCTAAGAAATACCTTGCCATAACTGCTCATAAAATCTAAGAAATACCTTGCCATAACTGCTCATAAAATCTAAGAAATACCTTGCCATAACTGCTCATAAAATCTAAGAAATACCTTGCCATAACTGCTCATAAAATCTAAGAAATACCTTGCCATAACTGCTCATAAAATCTAAGAAATACCTTGCCATAACTGCTCATAAAATCTAAGAAATACCTTGCCATAAGGCGTTTATGAAAATATCCTTAATTATTTTCACGAGGTTAGTGTAATTGTAATATTGACGTAGCATCCGAGTTCGAAAAATTAATCTCACACTAGCACACAGTCTCGTTTTATTGATTTAATTTCTCTGTGAGTGTAAAGTGTAACCATAGTTTGATGGTTTGATGACAAGAGGTTTACCATTTTTTCAGTAATAGGTTGTAATAGCCTGTCGGATAGGAAATTACTATCACGAGCCCAGAGGGAAGAGAGAATTTTTGTTATGGATGAATACTATATATATACTAGACTGACATTACCAACGGCCTGCGGGTCTAAGTTTGTGTTGACTTAAGTATGTTAAAAAACTTAGTTAATGATCCTTATAAGTTTTTTCTCTTTCGCTACGAAAATAAAATAAAATTTGCGAAAACGGGTTAAACCGAAGCCGATACATACGTATCTATTAAAAACGAAAAGAGCGATAGATTAATAGTACAATTAAAACGGGTTTATCCGATTTGTTAAATGAATGGGATTATAAAGAAAACAATTAAACGAAATAATTTTTAGTACGTGATTCATGAATAAATATAGGCCTATCTGAACACGGCTTCGCAGCTTTCGTAAACGAATGTATTAAAAATGCTTTAGAAAACCAAATTTAAATGTTAATTTGATCAAAATATGAAATGAGGAGACTATAATTAGTATGTTCATGTGTTAAAGTATAAAACTATCTGTGCGAAGAGAAGTTATATCATCTTAGAGCTTAATTAGAGTTTTAGACCTAGAAATGGAAAGATGTGTAACATTACGGTATTGCCTAATGAAAAAATGTTCGTCAGGAAATCTGTAGTCACAGATATAAGGAACTAATGTATGTAAAAATGGTTTTGAAACACAAATTTGAAGGTTAATTTTATTATATAATGAAATCAATGGACCTTCTTTTGTATTTTCATGTGTCAAAGTAAAAAACTATCTGCGCAAAGTGTATTTCTTAAAATTATATCTAAATCTAAATCCTTTCGATCTTTTATCATGTCAACATTGTAAACAAAGCCTAGATCCATAAATACTATAGCTTTAATAGAGTCGGACAACTTTATTTTTTTTTTTGAGGGTCTTAAGTTTTGTTCTAGAGCTACAATACATACACTACGGTCTAAGTTTGTATCCAAGGGACATTTCTGCCAAGTTTTATGAAGATTGGTCAAGCGGTTTTTATTTCTATTCTTAACATACATACATACATACATACATACATACATACATACATACATACATACATACATACATACATACATACATAAAAACATACGCCTTACTTTCTACTTTATGTATATATCAAGGGCTTAGCCAGGATTTTTTTCGTAGGTGGGTTTCGGGGAAAAGTTTTCTCCCCCACCGCCTAATATATATGCGTAATCCATTTTTGTCGGAGAACATGTCCCCAAAACCTCATGCGACACTCTGTGACAACCTCACTAAGAGGACCAGGGAGGGGTGTTTGGGCTCAAAGCCCGCTCCAAAATAAAATCCCTCCGCGCAGAGGGGGGATCGGAATTTAGTGACTGATTTTTTGTTTGATTCTGTTTATTTTAGGTGAGAGGTGAGATTTTAACACTAAACCATCACTTGCCCCAGAGCAGCCAAGGAGGTTTTGAGTTTAAAACGCCATACCAGGGGTTTTGCAATCAAATCCCCCTAATCTGTAAAAAAAAAAAAAAAAAAAGAATGCAATCCATCAAATTCCAAGAGTATTGCTAATGAAGATTTTAATTTTAAAACCCGTCCGAAATTTATGATAAAACCCCCTCTTCAATATAAGACTATCCATACATCAGTTTACAGATTCTATGAGTGTAGCCAAGAGGGGTTTTGTGTTTAGACCCCCCTCTAGCGGGGTTTAGAGCTAAAAACTGCCTTTTCAAAAAAGCAAATTCTATGAGTGAAGCCAAAGGGATTTTGTTTAAACCCTCCAGCGGGGGCTTGGAGATAAAAAATACCTCTTGAGTATAAAAAAAGCAAATTACACATTAAAAAAAAATCTATAAGCGTAGCGAAAGGGTTTTGAGTATAAACCATCTTTCAGCGGGGTTCGAAGCTCAAAAGATACCTCTTGAATATAAAAAATGCAAATTAATCACTAAAAATGCTATGATCGTAGCCATAGGGGTTTTGAGTTTAAATCCCCTCCAGCGGGGTTTGAAGCTAAAAAAATATATATTCAATATAAAAAGAAAGCAAACTACACACTCAAAATTCGTTGAGAGTAGCCAAGCCAAGGGGGTTTTGACTTTAAACCCCACTCCTCCAGAGGGCTTTTTTTAAAAAAAGCTTAAAACCGTTCCTAATGGTTTTAAGTTTAAATACCTCCATACAGAGAGTTTGGAGGTTAAAAACCTGTCTCTTCAATCTGTTTTGAAGCAAACTACAATCACCAAATTCTATGAGCGTAGCTAAGGGAGGTTTTGAATTTAAAAAAAACAGAAACAACTCCTCGGATTTTTTAGTTTAAAACTTCCAAAAAGATGATTTTGACGATAGCACTCCCTTTTTTTGATTGAGACCCAATCTCTATAGCTGACTCCTAAAATCCGTCTTAGCCATCTTTGTTGAGACACATTTAGTCTTTTTATATTTCGGCAGATGACTTCCATGCTATTCACTGTACTTTATTAATGGATCCCAGCGAGTGGTAGAAATCTGTAACCTCTCTTGGCTACGCTCTTTGAATTTGATGACTGTAGTTTGCTTTAGATTTTATATCGAAAAGGGAAGATTAGATGGTAGTTTAAGTGTAAATGTCACACAATTTGTATATAAATTTATTAGTTATGTTAATAATATATACTAATTATTTATATTTCAACCTATTTTTAGATCATTTCGCCCTCCCCCTCTAGTATGTTGGCCGATTTGGTGGGATGGGGAGGTGGCGATGGCATCGATCCCACCCGTTCCCACCATTAACTTTCGAGTGGGGGGCGGTCCAATTTATTTGTAGAAATCACAGCTTGTTAACAGAATCAATTAAAAATCTATATAATTAAAACTTGGTATTGATATTTTAATCGATATTTATATCATGTCATTTCCATTTTAGCCAATTGGGTGGAGAGGGGGGCGAATACATCTACTGCCCTTCCCACCTAAACCCTTTGAGTTTGTGGGAGGGTGGTCCTACTTTTATTTAGAAATCATAATTTGTGAACACAATTAGTTGAATTACTATATAATTTTTATATTATATCACTACACTTCTGGTATCTTAGACGATTCGGTGAGGTGGGGGGCGATTTCTTCTACTGTCTTCTCCACCCTAACCCTCTGAGTGGGGGGCGGTCCTATTTTTATGGATAAATCATAGTTTGTGAACAAAATTAGTTGAATATCTACATAATATAAGGTACATATTATTGTTTAAACCTATTTGTATAATTTTTCGCACACAGACTCTGATCTCAAATTTTATCATTAGTAAATATAAAATGAAAAAGAGTTGCACGAGGGGAAAGGGGCTATATATGCAATCGCCTTCCGCCCATCGGACAAACCAATACTTTTTTCTTTTTGTATTTTTTTTCAGAAATTACAAAATAAATAAAAAAAATCTATCACTAATATAATTTATATATGGTATAAATTTAAATTCTTATATCGAGTCGCCCCACCCCCTATTCTTCAATGCCAAATGCAATCATTAGCAGAAATTGTAAAAAGAAGCGAGGATTAACTTTTTTACTCTAACGCGCCCTCACTTTCCAAACGAAAACAAGACGTTTTAAAACACATTAGTCAAATTTTACGACAGAGTTTGTGTAATTGCACACAAATTTATCTTAGTTATTTTAAGAATGACTTTGTTTTCGAAAATTTAGAATTCATACGAAATTGTTCATTATAAGAGTAACAATTGAGATGAGTTCTGAACCCAAATATTATTTTCCTAGTCACCTTTTTCCAACCTTTATTCATACTGATATTTTTCTATTGTATAAACAATTTTGAGACGTTAGCTCACAATACAGACATAAACCCTAAGGATGCAAAAATTCAAGTGTAGTATCTAATCTAATCTAATTAATTTCTCCTACCACTTCCGAAATTTGTTTGTTTAGAGCTTTGAATTATATTTTAGTAACAAAACAAAGCTACACATATGCCTATTTAACAAAATGTATCACATTCATATTAGAATATTTTTCACGTAAAACATTATTCAAAAGGTCCTTTTTATAATAGATTTAGCTGTAGATGTCAGGATAATGCGTTTCTGCTGTAAAGAATGCAAGAATACGCTTTTGGCGTCGGGGCTTCGCCTCGGACCCCACTGGGTGAGCTTACAGCGCTCCCCAGACCCCCTAGCTGTCAAGAGAAAGGTCTCAACATGGCTGTTGTTTTCTTCGTTTTGTTTCTTTTTTTTTCGCCAAAGGTTCAGAAACATTGCTTTAAAGAAAAGGATATATATATATATATGTATGTATGTATGCTGCATCTCACTATATATGAGTATTGGGGGGGGGGGGCGATCTTATTTTATGGACAAGTCATAGTTTGTGGAAAAATTTAAACTAAAAACCCACTTGTATGGGGTTTCAAAATCAAATCCCCTTTGTTAGGGGTTTCAAACACAAAACCTCTAAAAAAAACGTGGTAGGGGGTTTTAAACTCAAAACCCTTTTGGCAGTGCTAGGTCAAGTGATGGTTAAGTATTTAAATTTCACCTAAAATAAACAAAATCAAAGCAAAAGATCAGTCGGTAAACTCCGACACCCCCCAGCTGGGGGGGGGGGTTCATTTCGGTGTGGGGGGGTTGAAAATTCATTCAGACTGAATTGGCCACTGTACCAAAAGTGCTCTTTGATTTAAATCCATTTTTGTAAACCATTTCTTTTTTCCTTTAATTCGCATCGTTGTCGTGTATCCCCATATCCTCTAAGTATTTAGATGCAGCATTAAACGGGAGTCAGCTGTTGTTTTTTTCCAATATAGTGTTGCCAACGTTGTGAAACGTTCCTCTTGGAGATTAAAGATGCGACAGGATTCCTTTGATACATGGGTGAGGCCCAGCGCTAAGCGTATTCTGGAGTTTTCAACTTCATAAATTCTTTTTCTTGGTGACTAAAACGCCCCTTTCTCGTACTAAGAAGAGAGAATTTTTAAAAAAGCCTAATATTATTTTATTTTATTTCACAACGCACTGTACGTCCTAATAAAAAAATTGAGGGCCATATCAAGTAAAATAATAAACAAGGTTACAAAAGACAGTTTGTGTGGAAACACAAACTACAAATCGGCCCCCGAAGTGGTCCACCCAGGCAGGCTACAATATTTTCAGAAAGAACTTTAGAATGAAACAGGGGCGGACTGGCTATATAGGCAAACGGGCAAATGCACGGTGGGCCGGACCAAATGGGCCGGTCTGGTCGCGACCAAAGAAAAATTATATATATATTGCAGAGGGGGGTGGGTTTAAAAAAATCTCCTCCACAGAAAAAATCCTGGCTATGACCATGATATGACATGCCATTTGTCGGCCGGTTTATATTGTAATGCCTGGGTCGAATTTGATGCCCTTTTCGTCCCTGGAATGAAATTATATCAAAGACAAATAAGAGATAAGAATGGAGAAAGAAGGTTAACAGATCTTGTGTAGTGCCCCAACGGTCCAGCAGATCAAAGAATAGGTGAAAGTGAATGTAAAGTTAGATGTGAACCTGGCCTAACTAGTTCCCCTTTCAGACCTTGTGGTCTATAGGGCAGATGATGTAAAGTTCATCTGTTTTTGTGGCCTACGGTTAACCAGGGTGTCACGTAGCCAGAACACAACGACCAACCGCCTTTACTTTTCCCCAACTAATGTCAGGTACCTATTAACATTTACATTCTGATTCAATGTATGAAAAAAAAATATTAGGAAAATGAAGATTATAAGATTACTGTTCGTTTTAAATTAGGTCTAACTTATAATGCATACTAATTAGCTTTTTCTCTTTAAGAAATACTTGCATAACTGATTTTAAAAATTAGATTTTTCGCTTTCAGAAAAAAAAAGTAGCCGTTGCATCAAAACTTTGAATGGTCTAAAATATTGTGATGACCGATTTTCAATATCTTTTCTAGTTTACGAGATCTAAACAGGACGGACGGACAGACGGACAGACATTTCAAACAAAACTAATAGCGTCTTTTCCCCTTTCGGGGGTCACTAAAAAGCAACCCTGGCCAATAGTATTGTAACGTTTCTCACTATCCAGGTTCTCTGCAAACTGCATCACACGACAACAACAACTTAAAGAACTTGACAACTCAGGGCTCCAAAGTTAAGTAACAGTTCAATGTTCAATAAATTACAGCCAATACTGTACAATTGGCAACTTAACACAGACTGTACAAAAGCTTCACACTCCGACGTATCAATTCTGTAACACTGTATCAACTCTCCGCCTCTTCCTAGACTTGCAATTGATTATCTGTTCGGACAAAGACTGTTTCTTGGCTCCGACTTCGACTTGTACTTGTAAAGTTGCGAAATGACGTGAAGCGACTTGACTTTGACACCTTTGCTTTTTATATAGGGTCTCTGCTGGCCTTCTAGAACTGGAAGGAACATCGCTCGACCATTTTCCTTGGCTGCATTCCTCGTAACGCTCCTGAGCTCTACTCACTATAGATGTTTCATTAAACTTCGCCAGTCATCTGTCGCAGTTGACGTCCCCGCTCGTCACGGTTGACCGCTCGTTTAGCGCTGCCTTAATCGCTTTGGCGATTTGCGTCGGCTAGCTATACACATGTCACCTATCTTTGCCAACACCAGGTTTATAACAGTACTAGTTGACCGGCGGCGTAGCATGCGCCGCTATTTTGCAGGGCCAGCCTTATGCCACCTCAAGGTATGCGACCGCAGTGGCTCCCTCACTTTCATTGGACCCGCACTAATCTTAGGTGTATAAATCATTAAATTAAACCATTTTTAACATATAACAGATTTCCCGCGCCCTTCTGTCGAATTACCAGGAGCTCCTGGAAATCTCCTGAAATTGCAAAATATACTAAGAAGTCCTGTAAATTTCAGGAAATTATTAAAATCTTTTGAAAACTCAAAACAAAAAAACAAAAAAAATCTCCGGAAATATATAGATAAAAATTGTCATTTTGAGGTGTCATACAAAATGGAAAACGCCCATCCTACGCGCGATGAAAAAAAAAACTGCATTATCCAATATCCGTATTTGTTGAATCTGGTGTAAGAAACTTCTCGCGCCTCAAACTAATGAAGAATTACTTTAGGTCAACAATTCTCGAAGATAGATTGAAATATTTTCTAATTCATGCTATTGAGCGTGATCTATGTAGGAATGTAGTGTTTTTCTGATATACTGTATGCTTCGCTACACGGAAGACTCGTAAAGTAATTCTGTAGGTAGCAAAAAATGAATAAAATGCAAAGAGGATTTTTGTTTCTAATACAAACTCTTAAGTTTCACTTATTATCCGCTTCCCTACCAAACTTGGTTACGCGAAATCAGTTAATTTCGGCACTGCTATTTAGTGACGGGTGAATACGGAGTAGATTACGTTTTCTCCTCCCCCTAGACCTCTTTTTTTCGACGCAAAAAACTACCTAGGGTAGAAATTTAAAAAAAAGTTTTATTGCCATGACTTCTTGGTAACAATGGTTAAGTCCGGCCCTACTATTTTGTGACGTGTGAATACTATTTGTTCTCCCCTCCTCTTTTTTTTTCGTAGGGTAATATGCAGAAATAAATGAGTGATCTTTATTTTACTTCTTGCCAAAACTCTTAAGCCATGAAAAGAATAATATATACTAGTCGACCGGCGGCATAGCATACGCCGCTATTTTGCAGGGCCGGTCTTAGGCCTACGAAACATACACTCTATAAAACCACTTTTTCTCAGGACGTCGCCTACTAAACACACTCTATAACACTACTTTTTGTCAGGACGTCGTCTACGAAACACACTCTATAACACTACTTTTTTGTCAGGACGTCGTCTGCGAAACACACTCTATAACACTACTTTTTGTCAGGACGTCGTCTGCGAAACACTCTATAACACTACTTTTTTGTCAGGACGTCGTCTGCGAAACACACTCTATAACACTACTTTTTGTCAGGACGTCGTCTGCGAAACACTCTATAACACTACTTTTTTGTTAGGACGTCGTCTACGAAACACACTCTATAACACTACTTTTTTGTCAGGACGTCGTCTACGAAACACACTCTATAACACTACTTTTTGTCAGGACGTCGTCTGCGAAACAGACACTCTATAACACTACTTTTTTGTTAGAACGTCGTCTACGAAACACACTCTATAACACTACTTTTTTGTCAGGACGTCGTCTACGAAACACACTCTATAACACCACTTTTTGTCAGGACGTCGCCTACTAAACACACTCTATAACACTACTTTTTTGTCAGGACGTCGTCTACGAAACACACTCTATAACACCACTTTTTGTCAGGACGTCGCCTACTAAACACACTCTATAACACTACTTTTTTGTCAGGACGTCGTCTACGAAACACACTCTATAACACCACTTTTTGTCATGACGTCGCCTACGAAACACACACTCTATAACACCGCTTTTTGTCTCTATAACACTACTTTTTGTCAGGACGTCGTCTGCGAAACACACTCTATAACACTAATTTTTGTCATGACGTCGCCTTCAAAACACACTCTATAACACTACTTTTTGTCATCACAAATATCACAAACAGCCCGCGATAATTCAAGGCCAGAAATAGGTCGGTGCCTATGTAAAACCCCATGAGAATCCCTAGCGCGACGCTTTATTTTTTAAATAAAGTTTCCAAATAACTTCTTATTGTTCGAATATCGTTACCCGCCAAGTTTTCAAATAATAATGAAATTATTATAATTTATATAAAGTATGTAAGTAAATTTTTTATTACTTAACAAAATATAAAAAAAAGGAAACCTTAGAAAAAATAATTTGGCTGTCCCCTAAAATTACCTCGCCCCTTTTGCATGCAATGCACAGATAGGTAGCGGCGATCCTTTTTGCAGACAATTGCATAATATATAGAATAATCAAAACAACACAAGATACAGGCATTTTACAAAAAGAATTAGATGAATTACAGAAATGGGAATCGAATTATAGCATGT
The DNA here is from genome assembly GCA_030265305.1 of Biomphalaria pfeifferi. NCBI lineage: Eukaryota > Metazoa > Mollusca > Gastropoda > Planorbidae > Biomphalaria > Biomphalaria pfeifferi. The sequence goes on from JASAOG010000047.1 coordinate 404,382, forward strand.
CTTTCCTCCCAGAAAAATGTTAGTTAGTAAGAGTAACAAAATAACTAAAACAAATTCAACTTATCTTATTCATGGTAAACCAGTACCACAGACTAAAAACGCAAAATACCTAGATGTTATTATAAGTAAAAAAAACTGTCATGGAATCCACATATTGATGAAACTATCAAAAATTCAAACAAAACATTAGGATTTATTAATAGAAATTTCTTTAACTCTTTCTTTCCATTGTTAATCCGACCTCATTAAATTAAATTAATTTCTGTTTTTATAAAATTAAATTTGTGTTTTAAAAAAGGACCATGCATTCTCCTATAAGTATATACCAATAGTAACGTTTTTTGATTGCAACCAAAAATGTTATTGAAGTTTAATCATAACAGGGTAATATGTACAAATGTGGAAAATGAATAATTCAGCCAGAACATGGAAAAATGATTACGGAGATAAAGAGTTAAATCAAATAAGAACATAAAACTAAAATATTTTTTTAACTTTGTTTAGGCTAATAATAGAATGTGCATCCTTTGTTTGGCCCCCCCCCCCCGTAACTCCCAAAAAAAAAATAAAAAATGAAGAAACTGGAACAGACACAAAATAAAAACAAATCATATTTTAAGCGTAATTGTATCAATTAGTTTGGATCAGCCATGTAATTAATAAAATTTGTAATAGATAAAGAAAAACAACAATACATCTGGTTGATTAGAAATATATTTACACATTGTTTTTGTTTAGCGCTATTTCAGTAGCGTAGCTAGGGTGGCGGGAGGAGAGGGGAGATGAAAATGAGTGTTTTTACATAAAAAATATAATGTTACGAAAAATACAGGGAGAGAGGTCAAGGGCCCCGGGTCCCCAAACATTGGAAAATTCCTAGCTACGCGCCTGCGCTATTTTATGCTTTTAGATTTCTCACTACGCTATACTATTACTTGTCTATGCCAATGACACCTTTAAAGGATACACTTCTTCACAACAAAATATTAAAAAAAAACTAATAACAACTTAATAAGTTTTTGCATAATATCACATGAAATTAATTGAAAAAAATCTACTTAATTACGTTGACACATATATTTGATAAGAATTTGTCTAAAAGAAAGATAGAACCATGAATATAAATCAGTATTTCTACAATTTGTTAGTATTACGCCACTTAAACAATACAAAAAAAGTTCGCATCACCCTTAAGAAGCGGTATCCTCTAAGAAGCCCAGCTACCAAACATTTGCATGCACTCTGAGATAAAGGAATGCTTTATTACTACTAGAGCTCTATATTCCTCTTTGTAAAAAAAGTAATTGATAAAGTCACATAGAACTATTAGACATTAGCTGATACTGAAGTTGAACAATATTCACGATATATCTCGAGAAAATACGATTTTTAATAAACATCATAATTCAATAGTCTTCTAGTTCAGCATTGTGTTTTCTACTAGTCTTTATTCTTTGTGTCACGCAAAAGTGGATAAAATTAGGTGGCTACAAAACCCGAAAGAAAGTCGTTCGTTCTTACGAGAACCAATCTTCTCAAATCGGATTGGCTAAAAGGCATTTACATTTCTTCTTATAAAATGAAACAAATTGACTCATCTTCTGCAACTAGCAAGGCAATGATTCTGAAAGGTCTAACCTAAAATGAAATATTTATATTTTAAAAATAATTTTTATGTCCATGTAGTACGGAATATTGGAGTTTTCTTTGATTCAACACTATCTTTCGACCCAAACATTTTATCTGCAGCTTCGCAAATTAGGCCAGATCCGACCAAAATTTAACAACTGGAGTCAACAAAAAAGCTAGTGCAACGCCGAGCTAGCAGGTATACCTGATGACAAATTAGCCAAGCCCCAACGTATTCAAAACAACGCCGCACAAATAGTCCTTAGAAAAACAAGACGAGATTCTGCTATTACGCACTCGCACATTCTCCATTGGCTTCCTGTGAAAGCGAGAATCGATTACAAGGTGGCCACAGTGTATATAAAACAATGAGATACCTTTGTACCTTAGTGAACTGATCACTCCAATAGTCCTGCGCTCAATGGACTCATTGCCTCTAGTGGTGCCACGTTTCTCCCTCAAAAGCTGCGGTCATCGGCTTTTTCAGTGCACGGCCCAAAGGTTTGGAACTCACTTCCCATTGATCTCAGACAGACAAAATGCTTCACTACTTTCAAGAAAAACATTAAGACCTACCTTTTACAAATTTTAAAGATTAGTTTTGTCATTTTACCTCTTGTGTTTGTAATGTTATTACAGCGCCTTGAGCCTACATTTTGATTGTTAACAACACTTTATAAATAAAATTATTACTATTATTATTATTATTATTTTGACATTATTATTAATAAATATTAGATATTATTGTACCTTGAGAAAAACAACACCATTGGTCCCTCCTAGAAGCACGTCACTCCACATGTGGAGAAACGCTTTTGTATTTTAGCAAACGTCACCTTTTTTAATGAAAATGTTTATACATGCAACATGTGTTTATCAGTCAATAATTCTATATATAGATGTTTTAAAAATATATAAACCATAGAACAGCAACATTTTTAGTTATCATAAACATCTACAGTCTTGCGCCATTTATATTATTAATAATAAGAATTTCAAATAATAATAAAATGGTCTTTAACATTATAATTTTTACAGCAAGTATTATGATGTTTCAACTGATTAATGCAGGTTCGTAAATTATTTAATAATACAAAAGGTTTGAACAATTTTAATAATATTTTAAAGAAAAACCTAAATGAAAAAGAAAATTCACAATATTTTTGTAAAATAAAGTTGACATTTTTTAAAAAGATTACTATGTTAATTACTTAAAATACTGATTTTTATTTCTTTTCCGATTTTTCCAATAAACAGATCTGGCGGAAGTAGTTACCAAAAAAAAAGTTGGATCAATAGATTTGAATTGTAGCATGAAATGTTCTATTGATGATCAATATCAACCTGAAGCTCCACGGAACAGAACTTTTGGTATTCATCCTGATTCCTGTAACAATGTGGTGGACACCATTTACTCCAAAGCTATTGTAGTGTTATCAAGTGGACAGGAAGTTATGTGTGATACTGAAACTGAAGGAGGTGGCTGGCTGGTCATACAGAGAAGATTTAACGGAGAACTCAACTTTTACCGAGGCTGGCAAGACTATAAAAAAGGTTTTGGAGATTATGTCAACGGGGAATTTTATCTTGGTAACGAAAATATTCATCGCTTAACAACAAATGGAACTTACGAACTAAGATTTGATTTTGACTTTAATAATAGTAAATATTACGCGAAATATTTACGATTTTATTTGTACAGTGAGAACGAAAGTTATCAATTACATGTTAGTGGCTATACAGGGAATGCTGGAGACAGTTTTTCTCATCACAACAATATGAAATTTACAACATACGACAAAGACTTTGATACAGAAGGACCAAACAACTGCGCTGTTTTGTTTAAGGGTGGGTGGTGGTACAGAGATTGCCATGCGGTAAACTTTAACGGTATTTGGAACAGTAAACAATTCGGGCAAGGAGTTATTTGGGATGCTACTACAGGTCATTATGATTCTGCTACAAGAACAGAAATAAAAATACGAAAAATTATATAATTAAAAACATTTAATTTTTCTGGCCTGGATTTTGTGTGTTATCTGATAATATTTGTCTATTCTTAAAGCGAGTCCAAACACATCCAAGAACACAACAATTAACTCTACTTAGTAAAACGTGTGAAGACTTCAACTGATGTTTATTTACACATGGGGATGATCGTCTAGTCCAGGAGTCGGCAATCTTTTGAGTCGGAAGAGCCAAAAATTAAAATTGACACAATTTAAAAGTTTTCAAAGAGCCATAACAATTTTTTTTCTTGATAACTATATATAGTACTCGAGTAATAGATTTTTATAGACAAAAAGCTATTTATTCATATATTATCTTTTCACAATAAAGATTATATATATATATATATATATATATATATATATATATATATATATATATATATGGCATTATTAGATTACTTAATATTTTTTTTATCTCGGCAATAACTAAAACTATTAAACATTTACTTTCAACACTAACAAGTACTTCGAAAACAAACAATTAAGCAAACAAATGCAGTGGGAGCAATGGCTTGGTATGGTTTAAGAAAGTTTTGTTACATTTGGCTGATAATTTGTTTCTAGTTTCAAACAGAACACAAAACTTTCATTTGTTAGTTGCCTTCTTATTTTACTTTTAATTATTTTCATGCAAGAGACCACTTGCTCGCACACATATGTTGATCCAAAGATAGTCAGCTTTCTGAATGCCAACTTAGATAATAGTGAACAAATAGATGCTATCTTACTAGATTTTTCTAAGGCTTTTGACAAAGTTCACCACCATAGTTTGCTTACAAAATTAAAATATTTTGGCATTAATGGTCCACTGCATCAGTGGATTAAAGATCTTCTGATAGGGAGAGAACAAACTGTAATAATAAATAGCTCTAAATCAACACCAATAGCAGTAAATTCAGGTGTACCACAAGGAACAGTCTTAGGTCCACTACTATTTTTAATTTACATAAATGATTTACCAAATTGCATTAATTCAGGAACAAAAGTCAGATTATTTGCAGATGATTGCATAATATATAGATCAATAAAAACAACACAAGACATAGAAATTTTACAAAGAGAATTAGATGAATTACAGAAATGAGAATCAAATTGGAGCATGTCTTTCCACCCAGAAAAATGTCAGTTATTAAGAGTAACAAAAAAACTAAAACAAATTAATTCCACTTATCTTATTCATGGCAAACCAGTAACACAGACTAAAAACGCAAAATACCTAGGTGTTATAATAAATGAAAAACTGTCATGGAATCCACATATTGATGAAACTATAAAAAAATCAAACAAAGCAATAGGATTTATTAAAAGAAATTTCTATAAATCAAATAAGAAAATAAAACTAAAATGTTATTTAACCTTGGTAAGGCCAATAATAGAATATGCATCCTCCGTTTGGGACCCCTCAACTCAAGAAAACATTAAGAAACTGGAACAGACACAAAATAGAGCAGTGAGATTCATAACAAATGAATATTCACATTTGACTAGAGTGATACCTGTAGTAAAATCACTAAATTTAGAAAGCCTTCAGGACAGAAGACTCAAAAGTAAAGTAACAATAATACATAAAACACTGAACCAGAATCTTCAAATACAAAAAAAAAAATTAATAATATACTCTGAAAGACACAAAAATAAAGGCACATTCCTCGTCCCATATGCTAGGACAAATTTGTACAAATACTCCTTCTTCCCTAGTGCTATTAGAGCATGGAATGGGTTGGCTGAGCTAGCCAGGAAAACCAGTGACTTGGTGGAGTTTAAGTCATTGGTATTTATGCATGACTAAATGCATGACGCGTAGGACGTAATAATCTTCTTTTTTGAAGTAACGTCTGTATTATATAAGATAAGATAAGATAGTCACCTCACTGTAACATTTTGGAAGATTACTCCTTGCGCTGAATCAGTTCGAGGCATTTCTTTTAAAGCTGTTCCTTTTTCTTGCGTTACGTAGCCTACATAATGGACCTCCAACTTTACCAGCTTGATTTTCAACTCTGAGAATTCTCTACTCTACAAAGCTTTTTTTTGATCAATCAATTAATTGTATTTTGAGAGATGCAGTATCCATTTCAAATTAATAATGTGGACTTCGTTACTATTTTTGTTGAGAGGATTTACCAGGAATGGTCTTTGGTTTGATCTCTCATATCTGTCAACGAAATCATCTTTTATTTATAACCGTATAGAAGTAATTCGTTCAAGCATTGCACTGATTTTAATGAAATATTGCTTTAGAAATTGAAAATGAAGTAACTTACCTCAGAAAATCTTAAATAAAAGAAAAATAAAAACACCGTCTGGTTTTCCATTTCCTTCAGCTGTTAATTTAGGTCAGTTAATTTCACAGTTATATCATACAGTTAAATGCTTGCAGCCATTTGTCGTTCTCCAATGCTTTTTTTTTCATTTAGGAATGTCTTTATTTCATTCAAGCAAAAAGCAAAACGTTTCAACACCTCATCTTTGGAAAACCATCCCAATTTTTTTGTAAAGAAGGAGATCGGAATACTGAGTCTCCATTTCTTTTTAAAATTCTTTAAACTGACGATGGTATGGTGCTTTTAAAAAGATGCTTTAAAAATTTTGATTACCAAATTTTTGACCTCTCCTATTTCGACCGGAATCGTTTGGGGCAAAAAGCGCTTCTTGAGTAATGAAAGGTAAGAACTTCATGGTTTGTTTTGCTCCGACGAATCGTTGTTGCTTTCCGATGATATTTCTGGCTCAATCAATTGCTATTTAAACGATTTTATTTAAATCAATCTTATTGTCTTCAAGCAATTTTTTGCATGGCATTCGCAACATCCACTCTGGTTTGTCAAGAAACAAGTTCTTCTTTGGACCTGTGGAAGATATATATCTGACAATAAGGATAACTAGTATCATGTCTTTATGTCACAAGACTCATCTATAGCTAGTGATAAGACAGAAGAAAATTAAATATCTTCGACCTGCAAATATGTTACATTTGAAAACGTTTTAGCTATTCTATCTTGTACTGTTTTAGTGGATAGTGGCAGATTTTTTATTGTTTCTTTTAAGATTTCTAATTTTTTTATTTTTTTAAATCACGAAAAAGTTCTTCAGATACACGTAGAAAGCAAACGGTTTGCCTTTATGTGCAATTTCTAGTGGTACCGCAAAGCTTGTCAGATTAGCTTTACTTGTAGATTGCCTCTAACTTTGAGAGAATAATTCGCTTCTACTTCATCTACTTGAGATAACAAACTATACGTCACAGCCAAAGCACGTGGTGAAGACGCAAATTCGTCCTGCGTCGAAAGCGAATTAAAGCCTACATAGAACAGCCGACGACGGCTTCATTCGAGAGCTTCCGACGGACTGACGACAGTGACGAAGCGTGCAAAAAGGGAGGGTGTGGTGAAAAGCGAATACAAGTGGCTGGGCTGAGAGATAGAATCGGTGCCTAATCTTAGTTAAATGATTTAGAACTACAATAAATAATACTTTCTTCTGGAACTAAAGAGCCGCAGCTTAACATCCAAAGAGTCGCATGTGCCTACCCCGGGTCTAGTATATCTATCCATCGTTTCAATTAGCAGTCTATTTAATATACATCTTTCTACAAACCCTAAACATTTTCACGATTGTATTTGTACGGTGAAAACGAAGGTTATAAATTACATGTTAGTGGCTATACAGGAAATGCTGGACATAGTTTTTCTCTTCACAACGATATGAAATTCAGAACTTATGACAAAGACTATGATACACGAGGACAAGACAATTTCGCTGTTTTGTACAAATGTGCGTGGTGGTATAATAATTGCCATAGAGTAAATTTTAATGGTATTTGGAAAGCTAACGTACATGGGCAAGGAATTAACTCATATACATTCACATTTTATGAGAATTCTGCAACTAAGACAGAAATAAAATAAGAAAAATTATGTGAATTTAAATTATCAAATTAGACTATCAATAATTTATTGCAATAAATGACGAGGAACAACGCTGAAATTTCAAATAATTTATAAATCTATAACAATAACATTAGTATATTCAGTAAATAGATCTTTGGGCATTTTCAAATGTTTTTTTTTTATATTATCACAGCTGTAAGACACATCTAAATTTGATTTTAAAAAAAAAAGGTGGTCTTTATTTAGGAATTATTTGCGCACCATTTCATTGTAGATTTATTTAATTATAATACTTTGGAAGAAAAAGAATGAAAAAAAAGCTAATATATGATTAGTTATTGTATTTTTAGTGCGTTATACATTTTATACACTTTAATTTCGTAGAGCCGTGTAGGTAGGTATTTTTTAATTTGTTGTTTTTTTGCTTATGGATTAATACAATGTGTTCAAGCTTCCGAGTCTACTGTCCAATACCAAAACAAAAGAATTGGTCATAACATAGCTTCTTTACGCCCTACTTGCACTCACAGAACATTATATTCATCTCACAGACGAATTTGCGTGGTCGGCGTAACAGATAATACCAACGCAATGTTTTTAAGTGTCATAGAAAAAAAGCGTCATTTTACTTGGTCACAAAATGCATGTTTTTCAAATAACGTAGAGATTTGCATCACTTGATGTTTCGTACTAAAGCCATAATGAAAACCTAACCACTTGAGAAGTTACACTGCAAAGACTTTCTTCGAAGTGATTGGCATTAAAAAACACTACACATTTAGACACAAGTTTTGAATATCTTATGTATGACGGCCAAATGTTTTACACAAAAAATTGAATGTAAAACGACAAGACTAAGCTGTGTCTTTTCTAGACCATTGGGGGACTTAAAAACGTTTTATTCTAATCGCCAAGTATATTGTCATTTATAAGTAACAAAGAAACTTTTCAGATTGATAGTCTTTACCCGATCATTTATTTTCCTCATTACAAAGATATTTCCAAATGGACTTCAAACACATATCCTTCCTTAAAAAAATATTCAACTAAACAAGGCTCAGTCGTCTGGTACTATTTTATTTAAGATGTAAGTTTGTGCCTAAGTGGATTAATAAACAATGTTTTAAAGACAGTTTATTTTAACACTGCACTTCAGGTCATCAGCCACAGCATTCCCATATATTCATTTAGCGTAGACTTATTTTTTGTAAACAATAAATATTAATCTTATCCAAACATTCAAAATTAATAAAATGTTACATGTAATAAAGAGAAACTAAAATAGATTTATTTTTCATACAAAATTAGCTATATTGGCAACACGAACAAAAACATTCTTAACCTAGATTACTTTCGGTAGTGAGCTAGCTACAGTTGTGTACAAATGACTTGACAAGGCTTTCCCCTCGCAAATAACAATAAATATCTCCGTTGTCATTTGTCATACAAACTAGACCAAGATATAGTCTATATCTAATCTAGATTCAAGATCTAAATCTAGTCTAGATCTGGAACTAGATCTAAATCTAGATCTGAAATACATATAGAATCTTGATAAAGAAACTACTAGTCTATATCTAGACTAGAACTCGAATGACTTTACACGTTTAATCTTAAAAGTACTAGACCTAGGCCAATGTTATAATCTGGAATAGTATGCTTTTTGTTACCGGGTAATGGTGTACTTTGCTGTTCGTATCCGATTCATTTTCTTAATGTGATACTACTGTTTACTTGATAAATAAATCTGCACCCTTAAGCTATCAGAAGTTAAGTTAGTGCCTTAATAATTAAATTTTTTGTTTCAAATTATTAATACATTTAATATATATATATATATATATATATATATATATATATATATATATATATATATATATATATATATATATTAATGTATATAATACGATCTGAGCTCTTTTTAGACTTATTTAGACTGTCAAGTTTAGGCCCCTATAATGAACATATGTCAAAACCTCGCGGTATAAAAGTAGTTCATTTTTTCAACATATAACTAAAACGGAAGTTCGTATTAAAATTGATTTTAAAAAAACATTTGAACCAGTATTCTATTCCATGGGTTCACTTTTGGAAAAAAAAAACGTACCCGTTGCATCAGAACTTTGAATGATATAAAATATCATGACGTCCGATTTTCATTTTCTTTGCTAGTTTCTGAGATCTAAACGGGACGGACGGACTGACGGACAGACAGGCCACAAAAAACTAATAGAGTATTTACCATTTTCGGGGTTGTTAAAAAAAGACATTCTAATGAGCTTGAAAATTTAAAATAAAAAATAACGAAAGACACAAAAAAACAAACAACAAAACAACCACCCACATCTCTACTTGGGTACCTGGAGAAAGTAAAGGTGGTTGGTCATTGTGCTGATCACATAACAATCTCGTTAGTCGTGGGCCACAGAAACAAATAATCTTTACATTATCTGTCCCATATATAGCAAGATATGAAGGAGAAACGTTAATTTATACCTCAACCATACAAGTTTGAATCAATACAAATAGAAACAACAGATTTGTATAGCTCAAATCGCATATCGAAGTTGTTGAACTTATTATTTTACACCGTCAGCTCCTGAAATGACCAATGCTACCCACTATGCCTTTGGGCAATGTATATATATGTACTTATTTATTGGTACATTGGAACCTCGAGATGCGAGCTTAGTTCATTCCAGACCCGAGCTCGTAATTGATCTACTTGTATTTCGAACGAATTTTTCCCATCTATTCTATAAAGTAAAAAGTAAATTATGCTTCTTGCCAGTCCCTTGGTACTCTGCCCTGGTTAAGAGATCCCTAAAAAGTATTTTGAACACTGGTGCTAGCTCATTGTCTAGTTCTTTGAGTAATCTAGCTGGAATACCACCAGGTCCAGATGCTTTATTCCGTTTGATGTTGGCTAACAGTTTTTGGATTCCCTTTTCTTGTACTTCTATAGCTCCTAAGTTGTCTACTTGGTTTAAATAGTAATATATCTTTTTCTCCTGAGGCTGAGAATGCTGATGCAAAATATTTGTTTAGGAAGTTAGCTTTAGTTTCATTTTCAGTATGTGTTAAGTTGTCTTCTCCTTTTAATGGCGCCATGCCTGTTGTTTCCATTTTATCAAACTTAATGCATGACCATTGGCATCGGCTCCTCCATAAAAAGTATAGTGTAAAAACGGAATATTATTTTCTATTTTGTTTTGTAAAAGACAAGTAAACTTTTAGGAAAAGAAAACTACAGAAGAGAGGCACACTTTTAGAAAAACAAAAGCACGGATAGTCACTCGAAAATATTAATTATTTTTCACTTTTCAATCAATTCAACAAACAAAGCTGCATATGTACATCATTTGACTAAAATTTGTCCTAAAATTGTTTTACCATGGGGCGACCGATGACGACACGATGAAGGTGAATACAAATCTTGAGAGAGGTATTATCTCCACTAAAGGCGCTTAAGTGGAACTTTGAGAATTATTGCAGAATGCCACGCGTAAAGTAAATCAAATGTTGTAGCTGAAAGCTTTGAAAAAGAATCAAATTCTAATTTTAAAATATTGCTTCAATTTCAACACATAAAGTGGAAAAGTATGGTACTACTTTAAAAGGTTTTATTATAGCTTTTATATAGCGCTACTTTTATACTCAGAGCGCTTTTGGTCCAATTTGTGGACCAGTGGTATTTAGGAGTTGGTTTTCCGTGCTGCCTTTAGGCAACACAACGCTGCCCGAGTCGGGTGTCGAACCTCGAGCCCCCTACTAGGGAGCCAAGCCAAGCCAAGTTCAAACGCTTTCACGTGATAAAATGAATCACGAGATAATTCTTACCTTTAGGTTCATCAGCATTTTCTGTATGAAGAATTTTCTAAATGAGATAATAAGTATGCAAATCTTATGCTGCATTAGAAGGTTTGTTTACCACTAATTGGAAAGGTTTTTAAATATTTCTCTTCACTGTTTAATGAAAAAAAAGCACTGTTTCTTGAGGAGAATGTTAACTATACAGTATTGACAATGATCTAGGAATCCAAACTATCTATTTTATTTTATAACTTCTTCTTATACAATACAGACGTCACTTCACAAAAGAAGATGATTACGTCCTACGCGTCATGCATTCAGTCATGCATATTAACCAAAGACTTAAATTCTGCCAAGTCACTGGTTTTCCAGGCTAGCTCAGGCAACCCATTGCATGCTCTAATGGCACTAGGGAAGAAGGAGCATTTGTACAGATTTGTCCTAGCATATGGGAAATGAAAAAAAAGAAAAATATTATTTTACCATGTGAAGTGGCTTGCAAAGTTTAGGTGTAACGGCTACTTTTTGTTTTCTAAAAGCAAACCGTTTACTCTATAAAATTAATTATACAAACTTTTTAAAAATAAAAATACACCGATTCTAAATCAACACATAGACGGGGTAAGGGATATAATGTTACAATATGTTAACAAAAAGAGATTTTTTTTGGTTGTATTTTCAGTATCACTAAGTCAGATATATTTATAATATGTACAAGAAATATTCACAACAAATATACGTATTAGTTAACAGTGTTTTTTTTCTGGTTAACTGTCTGCTAAAATTAAAAGAAAATATTTATGTTGTTTATATTGGCTAAAAATGTAACCATAGAGTTGAAGCTAGGTGCTGAAACAAATGATACATACATATATTAAACATAAATGAATAACATCACCAGGGACCAAGTTTTTAAGAGAGAAAGTAGTGAATTAAAATGCTGCGAAAATAAGGGCATGCGCCGACCGAGGCTCGAACCTGTGACTCCGGATTCGACACCACCGAAGCATCCGTTCACTAACAACTTCGATAGAAGCCGACACAGACAGCCGTTAGGCATGTATTAGACAAACGATGGCTCTAACTAATTGTATATCTTTCACAAAGACAAGTGGACAACATAAACACATTACATGTAGAAGCTTCAGTGGGTACGAGCAATAATGCTGTAAATGTAAACATAGAGTTGAAGCTAGCTGTCTGTGTCGGCTTCTATCGAAGTTGTTAGTGAACGGATGCTGCGAGGGTGAGGAAGGGGCTAGCTGGGGCTTGTGACCTTTGACCACTGGGGTGGTAATGACTCTGGATCAGAAGAATGTTTTTTTGGACATTCCGATGGTTTAGAGGTTAGTTTCGCTTGGTGCGTTATTGCTAGGCGGTGGTGTCGAATCCGGAGTCACAGGTTCGAGCCTCTGTCGGCGCATGCCCTTATTTTCGCAGCATTTTAATTCACTACTTTCTCTCTTAAAAACTTGGTCCCTGGTGCTGTTATTTATTTATGTTTAATATATGTTATATTGGCTAAAAATGCACTTTGTATGTAAATAACACTCAATTTTTAAAAATGTATTTTTTATGCAGCAAATTTCGTGGAGAAACGTGACTGCCGTGGCAAGATTTAGTATCAAATGAGTTCACTCAAAATGTTTAAATAATCAGATTTTTTTTTTTTTTTTTTAGTGTCCCCATCAGGATAAAACACGCTTAATTTTGTCTGTTGGTTGGTCTGTCCGTTACATTTAGATAAAAAACAACAACACTAAAAGCTATTGAAAATATGATTTAACCTATAATGTTCCTTCGAAACATTGCAATAGTTTTAAGTATCTATAATATATTGTTCCGAATATTTTTGTGAAAAACAAGTCAATGCTAAAGAATGTTTGTTTGCTCTTCAATTTATATTACATTTAAATTCCCCTGCTTAAACGTTGCAAAAACACATGATCAATCATATTTGGTTCCTTTTTTATGTAAATAGCATATAAATGCAAAATAAAAATCTCAGCATTGACTTATATTTCATTAACTATAAAGTTGTTCCGGATATTGTTTTATAAAAAATAAATTCTACCACATGATAGTTTGAAATCGTATAATTCCGGTGGTGCAGGAATTTACCTACTTGGGATCACAAGTGCCAGTATCCTAGATTTAGACACAGAGCCAAAAGAATAGGAAAAGCTACTACAGCATTGGAACCAAAATCCGAGTCTACGATGCGTGTTTTGTAAGCACTCTTCTTTATGGCAATGAAAGCTGGTCAACATACATGTACCAAGAGCACAGATTGAATAATTTCCACTTGCGTTGCCTGAGACGCATAATGAGCATCTCTTGGAGGGACCATGTCTCCAATCAGGAAGTTTTTAGATTAGCCAATATGAACAGCGTGTATGCTCTCCTGACACAAAGAAGACAACGCTGACTCAGACTTGTCACCCGCATGCCAGATGGAAGAATCCCGAAAGATATCTTATTTGCTGAGATTGTGGAGGGAGTAAAACACAAGGGCTGCCTAAAACTAACTAACCAACTAACAGGACACCACATGAACGACTTCTTGGGTTCAACTGAAGAAGTGGTTCCGGGACATCCTTGCCAACATGGTTGGCCAGTCCTGGTTTTGTCCTTCTGAAGAAGAATGTTAGATCATCTAAATATGATCCCATAACAGAGGAAGTTGATTTGGTAACATGCAACCCTCAGTACGCTGTTATCCGAACACCAAACGGCCGAGAGGAAACTGTCTCATTACGAATGTTAGCCCCTAATGAGGAACAAAAAGTTATAGAAAATGAGAATCAGAGTAGAACAGAGCTTGATACTGACTGCCCCATCCAAAGCTCACCTCCCAGGAATCAACCTACTGATTCTATCATTGCCTGAAGAAACCACCTGCACCACCGAAGACATAGCCAGACCGTCCGAAACTCAAGCAGATGAAACTACACATACATACAATCTTAGAGTCAGGAGAACTAGGCCCAAATACAAAGTGTAAAAGCTCATCAGCTTACTAGAACTATTATTTTGTTTATTTTACTACTTTCATTTGGCTTTGTTGACTTGACTTTAATGTGATATTTGATCTATCATGATATATTTTAATAAGCTATTTGATTTACCATGTTATATCAACATGTTACATAATATCATGCTATTCTACTTAATTCTTTTATTGTTTATAATACTAGTTAGCATAATTTGAACCGGGAGTGAATGCTATGAAAATTATATTCTGTATCGGTATCGTTCTTATGTTTACATGTGCTTGTAACTCGTCCGTAAGAATGTGTTCACGAAATGTGTGTTGTGTAGTCATTCAGTGTATTAAAGCCATACTATACAGACATGGTTTTCGACTCTCTTATCTTCATGTTCATAACAATATATATATATAATATAATCTAAAGACACGCAGGTAATATCTGGCATTTAATACATATAATAGTGAAATAAACACTTAAGAATAGCAATTAAGTATCACAGCTCTCACCAGCATCACATCATTATTATTGATATATACAGAATATAAAAATAGATTAAGTTAAAACAAGATTAAAAAGAGAATTTGTGTTATCGCACAAACTAAGAGGCTGCCCCCGTCAACGTCGGATCCCTGTCGGATTCGCCCATTATAAGGAATATTCTACATGTAATTTTGTTTTGATTGTCAAAAATAATCATGTTTCATGGATTTATTTGGCGTGGTAAAAAACAATTTTTCTGTAAAATGTTTACATGTTTCGGATGTTCCTTCAAAGTTAAAGATGACTTACTTCCTTGTTCAAACCTCCCGCTGGACGACGCGGGATGGCAGCGAGCAGAATATGAACCCGGGACCGTCGAGATAATCAGTCCAGCGTGCTATCCGCATGACCAGGCATTGATGTATATTAATAAAAAACTAATAGCCTATTATAGATTAAGAGCTATATTACACATTACGGCATGACAACTACCGGATATGTACAATACGTCAGACTAGCAATCTTAGATAAATAATCTTTTGGTATATATATATAGTTATGGCTCATTGGCCTCCTTCAGTCGTAGAACGACTAAGGTTAATCTCAAACACTTTTATTTAATATGGCTGAGGAGTTCTTCTTTGGAGAGACACTCCTGGCCACATATATTGCAGGTCAAGGTTGTTTTCGCTTTGGTGGTATAGGAGCTGGCCATTTTTCGTATGGCACGCTTTTCTTCAAGAGCTGAGGTCCAAGTTTTCTTGCTGACCATAGTTTTCTTGGCCACCGTCTCTCTCCAACTAGTGCGGTCTAAGGCTAATGTCTTCCCAATGGTCAGTATCAATGTTCACTGATTTTAAATTCCGTTTTATCAAATCCACGTAAAGGAGGTGGGGGCGACCAGTTTTTCTTGAACCAGACGCGAGTTGCCTGTACAAAATGATTTTTGGAATGCGATTGTCTTCTATCCTCGAACATGTCCGAGCCAGTGCAGGCGGCGTTGCCTGAGGACTGTAAGAATGCTTAGAAGGCCCGTTCGCGCGAGGTTCTCAGTATTGCGCTAACTCTTTCTTTGCATGTTATTTTCAAGATCCTTCGGAGGCTGCGTAAGTTGAATGAGTTAATTTTTCTCTCTTGCTTTGAAAAGGTTGTCCACAACTCACTGCCGTACAGTAGCGTACTAAGAACGCATGCCTTGTAGACTTCCATTTTGGTCGTTGTAGAGAGCTTCTGGTTTCCCAAAGTCTTGGTCGGAGTCTAGCAATATTTGATGCGGCCTTCCCTATGCGTTTTTTAAATCTCCTCTTCTAGAGACAGGTCATCTTGAATTTTAGCTCCAAGATAGCAGAATTCATTAACGGCATCCAGTTTGTTATCGTCAATGAGGATGAAGGGTGGTGCTGTAGCAGGTGGTCCCATAACATTAGTTTTCTTTGTGTTAATATTTAGGCCACACTCTTTACAAGCCTGAGAGAAGCGGGACATTAGTGACTGAAGCTACTCTTGTGAGTGTGCCATCATCACTGCGTTGTCCGCGAATAGCATATCTCTTACGAGGGTGGTTCTAATTTTAGTTTTGTCTCTCAGTGTGGCAATATCTAGAAGTTTGCCATCAAATCTTGAATGAAGATAGATACATGTGTATATATATAAGCATGTGTGTGTGTGTATACGTAGTTTATTTTCTTTACATTCTGACCCTTTATTCTTTATTCTACCCTAATAAGTTATTCCCGAAATTAGTGAAAGGACAGTAGAGACCCCGCCCTAGTAAAGTACTGGTAATTGTCAATAAAAAAACCAACAACAAAATTACAACAAAAAATAAACAACAACAACAAAATAACCAAATCTGCTATTCAATCCAATTTATTAATGGATCCAAGCAAATGATATAAATTAATTGCAATAATTTTACTGTAGTTTTTTATTGAAGGAGGAAAGAGAAATATTAATTCCACCTTTTGGATGCACTCATAAAATGTAATATTTGTAGCTTTGTTTTTTCTTTTGTTAGAAAGGGGATTAGCCTCAAATTCTCTCTTTACTACGCTCAAATATTTGGTGAATGTAGTTTGGTTTAGATTTCTTATGGAAAAGGGTAGTTTTATCATTAAAATCATCTGTTTGATGGTTTTAAACTCAAAAGCATTTGGAGCTTTTTTAAAACTCACCTCCCTTTTTTGGCAACGCTTTTAGAATTCTTAGTTTTTTGTTTCCACTGAGGATTTTTATAATCTTAAAACTCTATACGTTTTTTATTAGAGATAAGCAAAGCTTACGTCTTCAACAATGTCTGAATATTTGAAGCCTATTTGAAGCCTTTAAGAATGTTATTATAAATTATTTGAAATTAAATCAATGACAATAAAAAAATTAATGTGAAATATTGTTTCAAAGAAAATTGATTTAGAATTTAGAAACAATTTGGAACTAAAAAGAACACGTGTCATTCTAAATTAGAATATCTTGTTCTTTTTTTATTTTTCGTGAAATCGATAGCTGGCATAGCACTGGATTAGTTTGATACTAACATTGTCAAGAAAAAAATAGGAAAACATTAGCTGGACTTTATGACTATACAATTACACTTCCTGTTACTTTCTTTAATGAGCTTGTTTCATTTGCAACATGTTTTTATTTATCGTGAAATCGATAGCTTGCATAGCACTGGATTAGTTTGATACTAACATTGTCAAGAAAAAAATAGGAAAACATCAGCTGGACTTTATGACTATAAAATTACACTTCCTGCTACCGTCTTTAATGAGCTTGTTTCATTTGCAACATGTTTTTATTTGTTCAGAGTTCTATCTATAAATGTATTTGAAATAAGTAATTCGTGTACAGAGACATTTTGATATGTGACAAGACTCATTTACAAATACAGCATAAACTTTCTAGTGTCATTCCGACCAAAGTAAAATGATTTTTAAAATTATACTTGTTATGACAAGCTCGGGAATTTTTCAACTGATAAAATCAGGTTCTTATTTCCACAGGCTTTGTACTATTTTTGATTGTTTACATTTTATAAATGTAGTCTTTAAACAAAATGTTGACATTTTATATGTTAGCAATTTTTTTTTATCAATGACAGTAGAGTGACGCAGACTACTTACAATTTATTGACAACATAAACTAGATCAATTAAAATCTTAACGTAACTTAGAGTAATTAAAGCTTTACACATACGAATATAAAAACAAGATATTTTTTCTATTAACACTGCGTTCGTCTTAAAGTCATTTTTTTAAGCATCGTAATTTAAAAAATCCTTACTTTAAGTTATTTAAAAGAGTATTGTCTATTTTTTTTTTTTAAATTCAATCCCTCTCTTAAGCTTGTAAATTCATGTAATCAAATCTTTGGTGGGTAGGTCACTGGTTGCAGGTGGTTCTCGATACGACTGTAACGGGTTTACCTTTAATGTAAATAGTTTGACCGTTATAATTTTTAAAAGTATAAAAAATTTAAATATCGCTAAATCCCTAGAAAATCTTTATTTTGTAGGGTATATTTTTATAAGAGAGTTTAATAAAAAAAAATACAAGTTCAGGAACACTTTGTGCATCCTCTTTTGAGTCTAGATTTATGGTTTTGTCAGTAGACTTTTATATAATTGGACTCTGAAAAGACGTATATATACGTGTAACGATCAGTCTACTTATCAAAGACAATTGACCTCATTAAATTACAAAAAAAATTTGTTTTCGCCTCATCTAGCGCTGTAAAAAGGTGTGTATAGATTTTTTTCCAATTCTCCTCCTTTTTTGAGCTCATTCACTTTTCTTAGCCACGCCAACTTGCCAGCAAGACCGTCTGGGCAATACTCTATTTACCAGTGATGCCCAAAATACTGCCCGCGGGCCAGATCCGGCCCGCGAAGTGGTTCCATCCGGCACGGCGAAACGACGGCACAAAGTGTAGAAAATCCCCTCTCCAAAAAGTAGATAAATTTATTTTTACCTAGGTTACCCTAACTTTTTCTCAGATGGATTGCTACCATGATCTTTAACATTGTGTTTATGAAATGAGACTAGATGTATAATGTAACAGGAAAAGCGAACGGATCTTTACTTTGTTGTGGATCATGATAATAAACCAATGTAGTTGATATGGTTGTTTAAAAACAAACAAATATGGCAGCATAAAATATTGATAAACTTCGCCTAGAGATTGAAGGATTGAACAGTTGCCAAAAAGAGATAAGAAAATGAGTCGGTGGTTAAGCTAGATAGAATCTAGCTCACATTGTAAGTAGAGAATTGAAGCCATTGTTCCGAAGGGTAGAAAAGAAGACACACTTCAAACATCTCAGTAACTAATGTCAGTGCTAGATCCGCGGGTTTCTAATAAAATAGTTTCAGTTCCGTTTCATTACGTTTTTGTATCTTTTCGATCATGTGGCCCGCGACACGAGTGTCGGAAATTAAAAAAGCCTTTGCTCGTTTGCCCGGCCCCCTGACATTCAACAGGCATCTTTACAATAAATAATTGACTCACTGTTAACAATGTAATTGTTTAATGACATGAATATAAGTAATAATGGCAACTGATGGAGTAATGACATTGAGTCTAAAATATTCTAATATTATGGTTATAGTAATTAAACAATAATTCTGCACCTTGCTATCACACAACGCCACACAATAGTACGTTCAACACTGGCCCACTGTCGATAACAAACTCCAATGTAAATCTTGATAATCCCATAACTAACTCCCTGTAGAGACATAAGAAAAGACAAATTGAAAATTCTAGTCCAAAACGCTAAGGCAGCAAAACAACTGCGAAATGCAGTAATGCCTTAAATACTCACCCTATACAGGGGTATACAAACGAAAGAAGCGATCCGCCAGCATACTAACAAAACTCTCCATAAGCTTAAAAGCAAGGCATCAAAGCAGGTGCGTTCAATGTGCAATAATTGTGCACATAACAAACATTGGTGCTAGAATACCATAACCTACGCACAGGGCTGGTCTTAGGCCACTGCAACCTATGCGGTCGCAGTGGGCCCCGCGCTTTTATAGGCCCCGCGCTAATTCTATTTGTAATTATTAATTACAAAATATAAACGAAAAATTCTTGGAAATGTCCTGCACTTATTAAAATCTCCTGAAAATTCATTAAAATCTCATGAAAAATAGACAAAATTGTCATTAGTGGGTGTCATTTATTACGGAGAACACCAATCCTACGCGCGATAAAAAGGCATTGTCAGCTTTCGTGTAATAAAATGTGATAATCGGAGGAATTTTCTTCTTCACCGGAAGTTCCAATACCTTAGTTACTTTTATAGTCACTGGCATATAAATATGCCATAGGTTGCAAGATTCGTAAAGTAAAGTTAACTTGATCGCATGGACGAATTTATTTTCTAAAACAAAATCTTAATTTTCACTTATCCTTATTCCCACCCAGACTAGGCCCCGCGCGATCAGTTTCGCATAGGGCCCGCAATGGCTAGGACCGGCCCTGCCTACGCACTAACAATGAGCACACACCGTTTCCTTTGTCTAGACCCTGAACATACGTCACGTGTGACCTCTGGCCAGGTGTTTTTAAACATTACTGGCGAATAGGCGGGAGGCGATAGCCTGAACAGGGTGTCACATTGTCTATCACGCGATTGATCCATCATCTGCTTCAATGTCAAATCCTTATTTCCGACCGAGTGGCATATAAGTCTCAAACAGTCAGAAAGAGTCGCTCCATTTTCTCTAGTACGTTGTTTGGCGTTCATTCGGAGATTCTAATTATTGTGTTTTCATTTCTTATTCTATTCACTTAGACTTCTAAGAATTATATCCATTGCTAAATCTGAACAATTTAGATTTCCTTCTCATAAGTTGAAACATAATCATATTTTTTTTTGTGTCTTACATTATGTCCACCAGGTGTTGACGTTATTATTTCTACCTTGCGCTTAATAGACGCAATCTTGTATATATTTGTACATTGTATTTTATTTTTTTGATCTCCGCTGATTGCCTTGGTCATTCTTACGCATTGACTCTGCGCTTAGAAAATGATCAAAAATTAATTGCCCTCTAATATTTTCCCCCTTGTCTACTTAGTTTAGACAAGAGTTGCGTCCCTTGACCTGGCAGTATCTACATTTATTTTATTTATCCTTTAATCCATTTTTCATTGCCGACGGCTGTATGTAAACAATGACGTCGTGGTCGATGACCACTATCCATTGTTTATGTTTATATTTATCTCACCTGCTGTTTTATTGTCAATCCTATTGTACATGAATAGGTCTGATTAATCTGTATTATTTGTATTTGAACTTATGGTATTTTCTAATGCAAATGCCCGAGGAGAATGTTTTTGTGTGCAATGAAAGTTTTAAGCTCGGTGTTTTTAATGCAGCCTGATTACTGCTAGTACTATTGTTATTCCTGTTATCCATATTACTAGTCCTGTTTTTTTTCCTATATGCTATTCCTGTTATTGTTACTGTTGTTTCGGCTAACAAATGATTATAAACTAGATCGTGATAGAATCTATCTTTAACTTCGTATCTGGAGGAAGGAGCCTTACTTTACTGAAAACTAAGGGCTAAGTTTTTCATTAAAAGTCATGTCTCAG
Organism: Biomphalaria pfeifferi; assembly: GCA_030265305.1. Lineage (NCBI taxonomy): Eukaryota > Metazoa > Mollusca > Gastropoda > Planorbidae > Biomphalaria > Biomphalaria pfeifferi. The sequence goes on from JASAOG010000047.1 coordinate 425,802, forward strand.
TCCCCCACAGCCTGCCTTTACATTGTTGGATTGCCCGCCACCAGTGTAACCTTTACACCTTGCTGACATACAAAAGCGACCGGGCTACCTTAATCTCAACCAAAATTCGGAGCTAGAGCTGGCACCTCACAATGCTACTTACTACTCACGCTAAAGGCCTTGAACAGCCTACATTGCCAAGTCATGTACATAATTTTTTATATAATTTAAGTTCTTTTCTAATGCTTAATTATTTTTCAAGGAAGAAGAATTTATATATTGCCTTACTTTCATATTTATAAATCATTCTGTACTGATCAGCGCATTGGGCAGCAAGTTTTTTCTCCTTTGAAAACTGTCTTCAGGAATAACTGTCGTCTCTTCTCAGGCAATCTCAGCTGCATATTATTAATAATATTTATACATGTTAGATTTGTTTTAGTATAGAGATGTTCTTTACAGAATAATGCTATTAATTTTTGATTGACAGTATTAATCTAAAACATGGAAATATAATGCCGTTTTGATAAAACTTGTGTCTATTCTGGTTTATTTTGCAATAATTATGAGAATTGCTATTAGATATACTCTAAAAGAATTTTTTCTTGGTCGCATTTTAACAGCCTTTTAAACATGGATCCTAAGGTGAATATAGTTGAGCCGTATCTGAGTGTGTGTTTGAAACACAAACTCTTTTTGTAATCATCGTATAAAAGCTTTTATTTTTTGATATCTTTGCGTGCCAGACGGTCAGAGACCTATCAAAGTTAAAAACCGCTTTCCCACATTGTGCGTCCATTACAAATAATCTGAAACAGGATTTTGAATTTATAATTATAAACTGTATTTTTACTTGACATTGGTATGGGTTCCTCCAGGGGGAGGAGATTTGGTTTGCCCCCTTAGAGCGAGCAGTGAAAAACAGTCCAGACATGAACGTTTGACTATGAATCCATCGAAAGACAGGTTAATTCAACCACTCGTTCGTATGGGCAGGGTTTAATCCACGAAAGTGGAGTGAGGCACGAGACCTTTTTTAAAACCACCAGTTTAGGGCCAGCAAATTTTAATGGCTTGACCCTACACTAGTCTCCAGGGCGGCGGCTGGTCAGTTCAGCATACGCTAAAGCCCCGACAGACACAATCCCTACGTACGCTTACGCAAGACAGCAGGGTTTCTTTCCAGGGCTTTTGCAAGAGAGAATTTAAGTCTCTCAAGCCCTCACTCAAATGGAGTTTGATGATAATGATGATGAATTATAACGAATTATAAATTATAATTATGATGAATCACAACACGACACCTTCATTCTATTTGTCTATAAAACGTGTTTTTTGACGTAATAGATGTAGTATTACTTTAATGATGCTGACATTTTGTTAGCACTGACGAGTTACACGCCTTCGGTCACTGCGACAAGTGTCTGTTAGTACCTCAATTTGCATGCCGATGAATAAACTTTACTGTAGCTCTCTCCTCTGGGAGCGTATAATTGAAAGAATAATTTTAAAGAGAATAAAACTGGAGATTTTCAAGGCGGCATGTATATAACTAGGAGGCGCGGTGGCTGACCGTGGACTGGGGTTCGAATCCTGGCGAAGACTGGGATTTTTAATTTCGGGATCTTCGGGCGCCTCTGAGTCCACCCAGCTTTAATGGGTACCTGACATTAGTTAGGGAAAAGTAAAGGCGGTTGGTCGTTGTGCTGGCCACATGACACCCTTGTTAAACGTAGGCCAAAGAAACAGATGACCTTTACATCATCTGCCCTATAGACCACAAGGTCTGAAAGGGGAACTTTTTTTTTAGGTCTATAAATAGCAAGCTTTTTGGTGTATCCGGCGTATTTCTTTCCTTCCTTCCTACATCAAATTGACGTCACTTATTATGAATCTCGTGGAAACTCGTCCTAAAAAAATTGAATCTGACAAGCGAGGGATTTCAATCTGCCATAAAATAATTTCTGTGCACTTTTAGTGCATTGTGCATCCCCAATTTCCAAGTTCTTTCGCTTAGTGAGGAGCGTGGACGAGAGTCTAAGTACGCTTGAACTTGGGGGCTTCGATACCGACTCGAGCAGAGTTGTGTTTACGGAGCACGGAAAAATCTCCCAGATACCCCCCATTGCTCCACAAATGAGATTGGACCATAGCGCCATGAACATGCTATAAGCATGAAAGTAGCGCCACATAAAAGATATATATATATATATATTTTATTTTGTAGCACCGAGTAATGTTTATTATTTATTTGCCTACAGCGATCTTTCAATATGGCTTCCCCAACTTTGTTTATTTTGTCAATTTATTTCCAAAATCTCTCCCGATCTTCCTTTTTCACTTTCTTACTTTTTCTTTAGGTTCCATTACATCGCCGCCTCATTTCTCTATGCCACTCTTAAAGAAAGTGAAACGGATCTAAAAAAAACAACAAAGCGTAAACAGTGAGTAGATTACTGGAAAGATCTTTTAGGGTGAAGTTCCCAAGTAGAACATTTTAGATGCTAGGAACTATACACAGCAGAATTTACATCTATTCCTAGGAGAAAAGTTTTGTTAAAAAAATCATTTGATGGTTTGGTAAAAAAATGAGTGCTATAATTATCACGATTTAAAAGGAGAAAGATTAAGTTAAATTTGTGCTTTTTTTAGTAAGCCTCTCTTTCTCTCCCTCTCTTTATTTCTCCCTCATTCTGTACTCACTTTCTATCTTCCCCTTCTCTCTCTCTTTCTCTCCACTTTTTCTCTTTTAAATTTCTTCTCGCTCTCTCTTTTTCTCTCTATCCATATCTCTGTCAATATTTCTCTCACTATCTCTTTTTCTGTTTTTCTATCTCTATCCAAATCTATTTCTCTCTATTTCTCTCTCTCTCTCTCTCTCTCTCTCTCTCTCTATCTATCTATCTCTTTCTCACGATTGCATATGAGTTAAATTCTGTGATGAACACATACTTAAAAAAGATGTTATTACCAGGACCAACATAAAACAAATCAACCACCATTCTTAAATCAATATTTTCATTTATGCACTAAACTAATAAAATATACACGCCCTGGCTAGCCAATAAAGGAAAGCTAATACAAAGTTACATACGAAATTTCGTATTGACAAAATAATTCTATTGTTACTTCAACATGATGCCGAGTTCCCGCGCTGAGGATAGCTTCGATTATCTTAATGATACTGTTAAAGGAGTATCATGATAATCAATGATAAGCGGAGGATCAACAGAGAGTCTTGTTTTCGCGGATGGCAGAAATGATGTGGCGGTTAATGATTGGCTGTGCCCACCATGTCAACATTCAATAGCGGTGAGTCCACGCAGGATTGTTTGTTCATCACAGTGCGGGCCTTCTTCTGAGATAGAGACATGACGACACCTCACATTCCAGCTTCCTGACAAGACACAACCTAGACATATACACTACTAGTGTAATCTTATCTTAAAAAGCAACGGACGTTACTTCAAAAAAGAAGATGATTACGTCCTACGCGTCATGCATCTAGTCATGTATGTTAACCAATGACTTAAATTCTGCCGTCACTGGTTTTCCTGGCTGACTCACGCAACCCATTCCATGCTCTAATAGCACTAGGAAGGAAGGAGCCATGATCATCGTTCCCAAATCACTGTGTCACTTGCCTTAAATAGAATTAGTTTCAACCCATCGCTTCCTCTGTCGTTCTCTTTTTCTTTTTCCTGGTATTGTTCCCTGAAGGAAGGTCTTTTCGAGCCCTAAAGACCTAGTGATAAGTTAAAAAAAATATTTTGCGTTTTTTTTACAGTGATTATTGGGCGTCAATGGCCTTTGCGATCCTGTTTCTTATCTCCAAGTTTGTGATGCGGGCTTTGTATGTGATACCTTATATCCTCCTCTCTAATTTTGAGGTTAGCGTTTAAGATTCGCAAGCATATTCATTTTCTTCTCCTGGCCAGCTTTTCGCTGCTGAGCTGTGAGCTCTTTTTGCAGGCAGTGCCAAGGAAACAATAGTGTGCTGTTCTCTTCAGTTGTTCAGCACTGCCGTACAGGGTGTTGGTTATGTTGTGGTGTAGTGTAGTGGTAGTAGGATCTGCCTATGGTAGATTTGGATGGGGCATTCAAAGAGGATATGGTTTACGGTTTCATAAGGGTGGCTGCAGTGTCTACAAAGAAGGAAGGTGTGTTGGATTTATTTTGTTTGCAAGCGTTTAAGAAAACGCCCATTACCAAAGAGCGAAGAGTCTGATTTTAGTGTTGAGGGATACGCCCTTGTCTTTCCGCATTGTTTTGAGTTTTAGCACTTAAGAATTGGAGCTAAGATAGCTGTACTGTCCTGTGGTGTGGGCTTATGACTGCCTTCTGTATGGCCGATAGTCTTTAGTTTCCAAACATTGCATGCAATGTTGGCTAGAGCTTAGCTTCGTTTTAGAAAAACTTAAAATAAATAGAGATGCTTCTGAAGAGATTCAAACTCACAACCTTGTACTGCGAGCAACGCTGACAGTTAACATACACAAATATCGTTTATAATACAACACTGCGCTTTAACTGTAGCGTATCATAAATAAATAGATTGAATGTCCTGTTCAAGTGTATGTAGATTGCTCGCTTGTTGTTAGCTATTGGCTCAGCATGACCACTGCAGATCAATTACTCGGTTCATGTTAATAGTTTGAACAAATATTATGCAGAATTTTTTTTTATTCTGTTGAAAGAAACAAATCAGATTGAAATGCAATTTGTTGTTGTTAGATCTAGTGACGCATGAATATCTACTCCAGTGAACAGGGGAGGAAAGAAACAGCGAGCGGGGAGAGCAATCCTGATTTTATGAGACATCGAGCATAGTGGTGAGCGTACGGTACTTTTAAACGCTGTGAGTTTATTACAAAGTTTATACCAACTCACTCCGTCTGTCTGTCTGTCTGGTAAAATTTATTTTACACTTTATTTCTCCTGGATCTAGTTGAAAATCTGCGTAATTAATTATTCATGGTCCCTTGCAAAACATGAATCTATCCAAAAATTAACCAATAAAACAAACTAATTAGAAGTAATCAATTACTTCAATTAATACACATAAGGAAATATATCTCACAGTATCGAGAGAATGCGGTTTTAAGTGAGCATAATCTTTGTGGTTTACTTTTGTATTTTTGTTTTAATTTTGCTTGTTTTTTTTGTGTGTGTGTGTACTTCCAGAGACTTTGAAACTAGAGAGAAAGTGATATACAAAAACATGGAATGGGCAGTAGGTAGATTAGTCGAATTTTATATGTATATATAGTTCGTCCATCGTGGTTCGATGATGACCACTTTGTCAAAGTAAAGAACATTTAAACAGTATTGTATAATCTTTTAATCTACTAGATTTTCCTATGTTTTTCTTAAATTATTTTCTTGGTATTTTCTAGGTATCGCCAACATGTTGTTATCTGGGTACAGTTCTCTCCCTTACCTTACTCTTGTCACTGTATTCCCTTCCTCTACTGTCGCTTCCTCTCTCATTCATTCTCTCTCTCTTTTGGCTGTCCTCCTCCACCTCATCATTCTCTCCCTCCCTCCTCTTTCCGTTGCCTCCAGTCACAGGGTCTAACCTTGTTACACAAGAATTTGAAATTTTCTGCAAAGCTGGTGCATGTGTGAGTGTGCGCGGGAGAGTTTAAAATATGTGTGTGTGTTGAAAGTGTGCGCGTGTGTGTGTGTGTTGAAAGTGTGCGCGCGTGTGTGTGTGGGGGGGGGGTTGAAAGCTATCTGTCCTTTCTTACCTTATCCTCTTGTCGGCTGACATTTAGAGGCTTCTGCAGTGTACAATCTCCTTGTTGGGAGATTTTAACTTTACACTTTAAGTCTCTTCCTAATCATATTCACTCCCACCCACCCCTTTCCCGCGATACACCTATACCCACACACATACAAACACACATGCGCGACTTCCTGTATCCTCCCCCCCCCCCTTTCTGTGATGTTGCCCGCAGTAATTCTATTATATAACCAGATTGCTCCCCAGCGTCCTCTCCAGAGTTCCTCTTAGTGTTTATCCTCCCAGTACTCCTTTATGTCCAGTGACATCCCACCCTCCACCCCCTTTTGTTTTTGTTGCAGAAACAGATGTTTAAGTACCTAGTGGACATCTGTAAAATATCTTTTAAAAGGAGATGAAAAAGGATGACCTTGCTTTTCTTTAAAGTTTCACACGATATATCTCCCATACCCATTCTCAGATCAAGATGAAACTATTGCACTATTGTTTAGTGAGATGAAAAAGGATGACCTTGCTTTTACATTACCGTCAACGGTTGGGCTGTGGTCATTGTTACGGGACGCTACTTGTGTTTTGTAGGGCAGCAAACATTTGTCCGTAAACAAGTTTTATTTTACATGTTTCGGACATTTCTTCAGAGTTGTAGGTTATTACATCTTAGCCCGAACCCTCCGGCAGGACGACGGGGTGAAGGCAGCGGGTTCAGCCGAAACCAATCGTTTTAGTATTCTAGAACACTGACCTGTGACGTCGCAACCTGTAGGGAGTTCAGACCATCAGATCGTTGCCACATGCTGAAACTGCCAACAGTTTGCAACATCGCAGGTCAAAGTTCAGGCCTCCTATAACGAACTGGCTCGGTTCATCCCCGAACCACCGAGACAGCAATTCTAGGCCGCGTTTCTAAAGACCAGGCAGATATCTTGAATAACTTCTTCATTCTAAATATCTAGTAACAGATACATTTTTTCTTAGTCTATTCTTATTAGAACTTGTCCTAAAAGCAGATTATATAGCTCCAATAACAAAATATATAAAACAAGCAAAATAAAAAAAAAAATCCTTTTATAAAAATATAGAGTGTCACTTAAAATGTAGAATTTATTTCCCTTTTCGATATCAAACAAAATACATAATGGACAATAATTGACTAAATGATTAATTTTGTAAATAGGTACATGTTTTAGTAGATACACTAAACAATAGTGCAATAGTTTCAACTTGATCTGAGAATGGGTATGGGAGATAAATCGTGTGAAACTTTAAAAAAATATAGTACTTAGAGTCAAATTTAATGTTTTATGCACATTATGATAACCTCTCAACAGAAGCGTAATGAGCAAAATGTGTGCTCGAGGCAAGAAAACGCTCCACACCCAAATGTTACAAAACATACTGTTTTTCTTTGTGCTGTGTACAAGATATTGCTGTAACTTAAAATTGCTGAATTAAAAAAAAAGGAACTGCACATTGAACTGGAAAGACTTCTTGAAATAGTGAAATGTTATAAGAATTTAATTGATTGGAAGTCATAGACAATCAGCTTCAGAAAGTAGGAACTGATTTAAACAAGATTACAAAGAGAGTTTGTGTTATCACAGAAACTCAGAGGCGGCCTCCATTGAAGTCACCAATGGATCAGGAATATTTAAGCCATAGTCTTGTTTTGATTGTTTAAATTAATAAAATTGTAAAAAATAAATAAAAAATTGGCTTATATACAAAAAATATTAAATAATAATATAATTACAAATAATCGTAGCATGTATTACTTAACTAAACTATCTACAATAATATTTTGGGGGCGCCCTCCTGAGGGTGACGCCCGGGATATCGTGCCCCCTTTCCTCCCTTCACTACGCCTTTGCTTCTTAAATAATTTTACTGTAAGAAAAATGAACGCCTACCATATGCTACAGGGTGCAGTACTTACGAAACTTAATCCTTTTTACAAGGTGCACCAAAGTCAGTCAGTAAAATTTAATTTAAAAATAAAAAATCATATTTGTTTGACCCCTAAGCACTTGACTTTCACGTGAAGACTTTTTTTTTCAAGTCGATAATATAAAGCGTAATTAATCGCTGGCTTTCTGCATGTTTAAAATATTACAGGCTTGATTTGATCTTCCCTGTGAGCGAAAAAAAAACTGATTTAAAAAATTATTAATCGTTTTCCTTATGTTGTATTTATTTTACAGGCTAATTTAGAATATACACACTTATAGATAGAGATATTTTCATCAGTTGCGGAATCTATTTATAGATTTTTTTGTGTGTATCCGGTGTACAGAATTTAGGAAGTGTTGATGAGCTATATCTTTTTGGTGTATCCGGTGTACAGAATAAAGGCAGTGTTGATGAGCTATGTTTTATTTGGGTGTATCCGGTGTACAGAATAAAGGCAGTGTTGATGAGCTATGTTTTTTTTTTTAGATATATGATACATTTTTTTTTCTGTTCGAAGATAATTTTGTTGTTTTTAAATTTAGTTGGCAACATTGACGTTAACTTTAGCGTCCTTGACAATGTTTTGATTATTGTGAAAAAAAAACAACACCCTGATACATGGTGATAGCATGGTTGGGTGTGGGCTCAACTCAAGGTAGACTTCAGAACGAGGCTGAGAAGGCATTAACACTGTAGCCCATAACACTCAAATGTAGACATTAGTTGCAAGAGTTGCGTAGGACGTTATCGTCTTCTTCTTCTTTTGTTTGAAGTAACGTCTGCTGTGATATAAGAAGATAAGAAGAGTTTACGTTTGGTTTGGAGAGTAAGTTTTTCCATACGCTTGGCTGTGTAAATGGCTGGTAAAGGTTTTTAACGCAGGAAGTGGTAATGGTCTTAAGATATATAAACCAACACATTAGGTATTTCAAGTCATTTAAAAGCTCAAGAAACTGAGCACATTCAAAATACAGAATTGAATAGTTAAAAAGAAAGATTTTTTCAATGGTTACTTTGATTCTTCTGATCTCCATAGAATCTTTTTTTTCTGAAAAAAATATAACCAGGTAATAATGTTCCTTATTTTGTGGTACATTGCTATAACAGTAGAGTTTGAAAAGGTTCAAACATTGTGGGGTTTTTTTTTAGTGTAAATCTATACGTAGAATATGTATGTGTTTACTTATTTATTATCACTACAAAATAACATAAGATTATTTTTGTTATGGCAATATAAACTAGACAAAAGAAAATGATTATGCAATTTCATTTTTTTATTAGCGGCCCCCAAAAAGGAAAAAGACACTACTAGTTTTGTGTGGAATATCTGTCTGTCCGTCCGCCCGCCCGCCCCGTTTAGATCACGTAAAGTAAAAAATATAGTTAAAATCCGACATCACAATATTCTAGACAATTCATAATACTGATGCAACAACTACTTTTTTTCTTTTCTGAAAGCGAAAAATCTAATTTTTTAAATCCTTATGCAAGCATTTTTTTTAAATACACCATTTTTACAACTATTCACTATTAATAGCAACAAAATCTGGAGACTCTTTCTTAGGGTAGCCGATAATTTACCTTAATTTTAAACACATTTATGCAAACGGTTGTAGATTTTTTTGATATTTTTTTTTACATTTTTATTGTTAAGTTACGTAAGTTCTGTTATAATAAGTCTATATTTACACAAAAAATGTTTCCTTTTTGTTAAGAGAAAATATGTATTTAGTATGCATATAAGTTTGACATAATTTAAAACAACAATTAATAAGTAGTTTCTAATATTATTGCGTGAACCGCGATGTGGACCGTCATCTCCATAAAACACTTAACCAAAAGAATTTTTTTTCATAAGGAATAAGAGATTGACCCTTTACAAAAATAATTAGATCAATTAGATATTCACATCAGTTCAGACATCAGTTAGGCTAGGCTCACATCTTACCAACTTCTAATTCTCTTTCACCTATCATTTGGTCTGCTGGACCGCTGGGGCACCACACAAGATTTGTTAACCTTTTTTCTCCATTCTTCTCTGTCATTTATCTTTGATAGAATTTCATTCTGATAATATTTATAACCTGCCTTTTTACCTGCCTGGACCAATTCAGGGGCCGATTTGCAGTTTGTGTCTCCACACAAACTGTCTTTGTAACATTGTTTCTTCATAGGACTAGTTTTTTTCAGTATTTTTTATAAATAGATCGAAAAGCTGGATTCTTAGAAATGAACTGTATAATGAAATGTTATATGGAAAATTCATGACGACTTGAAACTCAACGGAACAGATCCTTTGGTTTTTATCCTGATTCCTGTAACAATGTTGTGGTGTTATAAAGTGGACTAGTAGTTATATGTGATACTAAAACTGAAGGAGGTGGAATTTACAGAAAATATTTAACGGAGAACTCGACTTCTGCCGAGGCTGGCAAGACTATAAAAAAGGTTTTGAAGATTATGTCAACGGAGAATTTGATCTTTATAATAAAAATATATTCATCGCATAACTACATAAGGAACTTATGAACTTAGAAATGATTTTGATTTTAATATGAATAATATTTTTTAGAAATATTCGCGATTTTATTTGTACGGTGAGAGCGAAGGTTATAAATTACATGCAATGTTAAAAGTAGTCTTTTTTATCATAATGATATGAAATTCTCAACATACGACAAAGATTTAGATGCATATTGACCAGGCTACTGTGCTGTTTTGTTTATATGAGGCTTTTTTAAAAATATGTAAATGTAATCTAATCTATATTACATAAAAATATTTTCCAAATATAGAGTCTAGAGAATAAAATACACATGGTTTCTTATTGCCTTCATCAAACACTATTTATATCGTTAAAACTTTATTTCGACAACAATAAGAAATGTAGAAAGTATAGGAATACAAGCACTCACATTTCTTGATCAAATCGCATAAATCAACCTTTTATTCAAACTCAGCAAACCAAAATGTTCAGTATTACTGTGTTACACGTACATTACTTAAACAATGAGTGGAATCTTTTCACATATGTATCTGATAACATCAGTGCACGAACGATCATTTAATCCTCTGATTTCTGTGGCGTAGCTTATACAATCTTGATTTAAATAATTATTTGGTTGACCTGTAAATGCACATAAAATGATTTAAGTGGATTAAAAACTAGGATTGTAATTTTCTATATGTTAATATCATGGTAAAACAAATGATACTGGAGGATTACCTGGTGCAAAAAGAGACCATAGTTTTAAAACAGAATTGTCATCCACCCATCTAAATTCACCTTCGTTTTTAATGTCATCGAGACCTATCCAGAATGGTGCAGGGTCATCTTTCAGAACGTCTAGCAGAATATTCAGTTTTGCCGAGACCTTAGGTAGGTACAGTGTAGCTCCTAGAGCTGAGGAAAAATATACATATAAATTGTATTACTACATTTGGGTGGATATAACAAGAAAATAAACAAGAAAAACTCAGACTTGTACCCTCCTCCCCGAAATGCTCTGCCCATGGATCAGCCTTTTAGTTTGCAGTTATTAAGGAAGGTATTTTCATATAATTTAAGCAACAAACGACCACAGTTCTGTCAAATAACTTATACATTTAAATAAAAATGGTTAATGATTGCCAGTCCGTTTAATTATTTATGGAGTACCTAATAAAATGCATTTTTTCTTAAGATAATTGAATGAGCCTATATACCCCTCTTTAGTCTACTATGGATTTTAGAGGAGCACAGTGAACTACCTCGCGTGGCTTCGAGCTCTGGAGCCAATGCATTTTTCCCCCTGTTTTTGGAACTTAATACATTTTATGAGGTATCTAAGGCTTAATATCATGCATTCTTCTGAGTAAATTGCTGAAATCAGATATAAAATCTTCTATCTCCAGCTCTTCATTTGTTGAGCCCAGCGACTGGTGGACAAATTTTTATTTGATATATATGTGTGTTTTTCTTTTTCATTTAAGGCGTTAATTAATTTCAGAAAAATTTAGTTAAACAGATCAAAGTATTAAATATTGTATTTGAGGAGGAATAGGGGGCGAATCTAGAAATTTTTCTTGTGGTAACAATAATTTTGCTAGAGTGGAATTTTTGTCAGCTTTTGCTTTAGTTGCTCGTAGATTTACTATTTTAATGTAGTTAATGCATCCCCAGTAGTGTTATTCCTCGATAGTTGGAGCAGAAAACTAAGATCGCCTTTCTTTGGGAGTTTGATAAGGTAGCCCTTCTTCCATTCTGGTGGCACCTTTTCTTTTCCCCATATTTTACAGAAGAGAGGGTAGAGTAACTTCATACTGGTATCAATGTTTTCTTTTAGTTTTAGTATTTGGTTATCTGTTGATAGGTCTGGTGAAATTCATGTTTCTTTGTGTATTCGTTTGTGTGGGAAGACAGTTCCTCCTATCACTAAGTTACTTGTGGCACACATGCCTGCAAATCTCTCTCCATTTCCATTCATCTCACCTAGTCCATGTCTTCCCATGATCTCTTCATATCCTCTGATGCCATTGCCAACCTTAGCATTGAAATCTCCCATTATGACGAGGATGTTCCTGTTAAACCAAATGAAAGATGATGTAGATCCACATCTCCGTGACCAACAATCAGGTTTTCGAAAAGAGAGATCATGCACAGATCAGAAAGCAAGACTACGCATAATTTTGGAACAGCCCATGGAATGGAACTTTCTCGCTACGTCATTTTTATAGACTATGAGAAGTCTTTTGACAGTGTTGGCAGACAGACCCTCTTGAGACTTGAGACACTATGGATTGCCTGAGAAAAATACAAAGATCATTAAGAAGTCATATTAGGGGATATCTTGCAAAGTAGCGCATGGCAGACAACTTACAGAGGTATTAGAAGTCAAACAGGAGTGAGACAAGTTTACTCTGTTTACTCTCTCCCTTTTTGTTTCAACTAGCCATAGATTGGATTTCGAAGACAGCAACAGACCAGAATCGAAACTGTAAACAAGGGACACTTTGGAAAATGTTAGATGACTTCGACGCAGATGACTTAGCTCTTCTTTCTTACACACAGCAGCAGATGCAGGAAAAGAAAAATGGTGTTGCAGACTATTCAGCTAAAAAGGTCTTACCATACACAGAGAGAAGAGCAAGGTGTTCAAGAAAAAGGCTTCCAACAATACATCCATTACAGTCCAAGGTGAGGCGCTGGAAGAGGTGGAAAGCTTCACCTATCTCGGCAGTATCCTAGATCACCATGGACGAACAGATGCAGATGTCAGAACCCGAAGTAGTAAAACTCGAGCAGCCTTCAATCAGCTGAAGAACACCTGGGGATCTAGGGAAATAAGCACCAGATCAGGCTCTTCAACATCATTGTTAAGCCGATAATACTTTATGGAGCAGAGACCTGGAGAACCACCATAATCACCGTCAAAAAAATCCAAGTATTCATCAATACCAGCCTGAGAAAGATTCTTATGTTCCGCTGGCCAGACAAGATATTGAATGAGGAACTGTGGAAAAGAACAAAACAGCAGCCCATTAAAGTAGATATCCTTCAGAGACGCTGGAGATGGATAGGTCACACCCTTCGCAAGCCTGCATCCAACATAACAAGGAGAGCCATAACCTGGAACCCCTAAGGAAAGAGGAAGAGCGGACGGCCCAGGAATACATAGCGTTGCGATCTGGAAGCAGATGCCAAGCAGATGGGCAAAACGTGGGGACAGTTGGAGAGACTCGCTCAGAACCGAGATGCCTAGAGGAAGCTGGATGGTGGCCCCAGAAGGGACCACAGGCAGAGATGAGATGATGATGATGAATGTATACCCATCTCTAGAAAGAGAGAATAAACCTTATCAAACCCTGACTACTATCAAGAAATTTGGCAATTATATATTTGCTTTTGTTTCTGATAAGACAGGTTATTGTTTTTTTAACCTAAACATTCTACCAGGCTAGGATTATATAATTTGGTGTCAGTAGTTTTGCTTTAGTTAAAAAAAAAAGCGGAAAAAAAGTGTCCCCGAATTCACTTCTGAGGATTATAATTTTATTTTGCGGTAGAATTTGAACTCATGAGCCCCTACCCCCACCCTTGGCTCTGTCCATGCTTTGTTAAGGAAATGATTACAAAACTGGGTGAGAATTAGATAAAGTCGGCGATATGGGAAGCCCAGATTATCAAGATGTCGTAAAAAGTTAGATTTTATTATATATGAGTTGATACTTTATATAAATTTAAATTAATTCAAAATTATGCTGGTATTGATTTAGAGAAAATCTCAAACAATTTACTCATTCCCTCAATCTTTCCTATATAAAATACGATGTGTATAAATTATATGAACAACAGAATGTTAATAATGTTACTATTATAGGACATGTTTACCTACACACGCTTGTCTAGCAGAGTCATAGTTTGTTGATTCACTGGGTATAAACATGCAGATACTTGTGTCAGCATATGATCGCAGTGTAAAGTTGACAACGCTATTATCACAGTATATTCCTTTTATGAAAAATTGCTCTCCGGGCGTTGAGTTGAAAGCTTCCATGGAACTTGAAAGAGATCCTGTAGATAACGATGAACAATAAAGGTTTTTAAAATAAAAGTGTTAATAAATCATTTTGTCTCTGATTGGCTTTACTCAGTCGCAAAAAGTTGCTTGAATTCTGCTGAAAATAAAATCGCATTTTCTTAAACCTTTTGGACATTTATAAAATTACTTGTAAATGTATATATATATATATTTAACGCTTTTGCATGCTTAATTTACTTTAGACCAATCTATTATGGAACTGTGGGTGGAGGAGGTTTCTGAAAGTAGGTTTAAATGATTCCTTTAGGCACTAAGCAAAAACTACTCAGCTGGAGTCGGGATTTGAGCTCAAGGTCCCTTTATACAAAACAAAGTTTTTTTGCCACTCTGACACACATCCAATTTCACATTCAATAGATAATTCCCATTCAAAAAATGGCTTTAATCATCTGCTTGAAAAAAAAACATGCAAATGCCTAGCAAGCTTTAAAAACGCGTAACCAATAAACTATATCTCTTTAAATACGTGGTCGCAAAAAATATTGCCTACATTGAAATAGAAAAAATGATAATGACTTAATAAAAAAAAAACATAAATGAATGTAAAGAAAATGTTTATGTTTAATGCCCGAACGGTTCAACAGGCTAAAGGACAAAACATCTTGGGCCTGTAAATCCTTAATACTGTAAAAAGTCACTGCTTTATTATTCTGGAACCCCATGCTAAAATCATCATGTCATAAAATTTAACATGTTGGCTTTTAAGAATAATACAATGTTATTTTGTATTGACAGGGTTCTGAAATTAAAGTTTGAAATAATGTATTTTGTCACTATCTAACACAAAGTGACATGCCCACCAAAGGTGATTAACTAAAAGTAATAAAACAGAATAAAATACGAACATTAACTGCAACTGAGAGAAACCTAGTAAACACAACATTGAAAGATCTGGTAATAAATATAACCCTTTCATTTATAGTGCCACTTTCTTCACAAAACTATTCTTCAGGGTAATGTAATACACTGTCATTGTCTTCTTATCGAGGAAAACCCTATCACTGTATAACCTTTCCGGGACGTGATGTAACTACGTCGTCTTAACGATGGCCGAAACTTGTCGACTGCCATCTCTCACCATAATGTAGAAGGTTCTTGGTAAGGATATTAGTTCCCCTTTCAGAACTTCTGGTCTATAGGGCAGATGATGGAAAGGTTATCTGTTTCTGTGTTGTACGTTTTACGAGAGTATCATGTGGCCAGCACAACGACCGACCACCTTAAATTTTCCCCAACTAATGTCGGACAACTATTAGAGCTGGGTGGACAAAAGATCCCGGTATTAAATATATCAGCCTTTACCAGGATTCGAACTCGGGACCCATGATTCGGAAGTCAAGCGCTTTACAGTTCCTGGTTATGATGTAGTAATCTTTATTTCAGAAACAAATGTCCGAAATTTACAAAAAACAAACCAACAAAATAGGTGAAATGATCGTCCTTTTTTAGTATGCTTAAAATGTGACTCATATGGGCGCATCCATTGTCTTACGAAACAAAAGGAGCCATATAAATATAATTGGATGTAGATAGATAGATATCGAATAGGGGAAAATTATTTGATTCAATTGCTCAATGTACATTATACTGTGTCTTCAGATAATTGCAACTAATTAGCAGTAATACCTGTTGTACAAGATCTGGATGAAGTGTCGTAGATAAAGTTGTTACATTGTCTGACACAATTAAGACATCGTAGTCCACACGAGATGACAGATTGCTCAAACACTGTTTCTTCTATTGCTGACATCCTCAGTTTGATATTGAATGACTTAAAATCGGTGTATTTTGATACAGTGACATTAACACCAACTGTTGTTCCTGTGTTACGTTTTAAAATTTTATGAATATATACTTTTTTTTAACACTTAATAAATATATTTTTTGTACGATTCCACCTGTTTATAGAAAACATGAAAGAAAAATTACTTCCCCATGACCTGTCTAAGAAAAATACTGAAGGTTGAATTGCAAGAAAAAATACCAGATACTGAAGTCCTTTGAAGAGTGGGCCTGCAAAGCATCCACATAAGCCTGATGCAGTCCCAGCTGCAATTGGCAGGTCACATTTACAGAATGGAAGACCCCCGCATCTCTAAACGACTACAGTATGGCTAAGAAAGGGAATACAGGGATCACAAGGTGGACAAAGGAAACGCTTCAGAGACTTCCTCAAAGCTTCTCTAAAAGCCTTCAGCATTGATCCAGCCATCTGGGAAACAAGCACATGACAGAGAACAGCACTGAAAAAAGAAAAGCGTCAAAGAAAAAAGGTCTAGCTCAAGCTGGAATAACCTGCCCAGTGTGCATTCCGGTATTATATAGTTCTCAACAGCCATATAAGGAGGCACAAACCCCCAGTACCAAGTCCTAGTACCAAGTCCTCAGCATTCTGGATGACAAAAGTGGTCATCATCGAACCACGCTGGATGAACTATACATAATATCAAATTTGATCTTGTTTGAAGAACAAGAAAAATTTAATATAATTTTTTTTTTCAAACCAAAGGGTTATATTAAACGTAGTTGTATTAATAAGTTTGGATCAGTCGTGTCATTAAGTTTGTAATCCCGGTATATAGATCTGAACTAACAGAAATATTTTATCATTTTGTTTTTGTTTAGCGCTACTTCATGCTTTTAGCTTTCTCAATACGCTATTGTTCTTTCACTTGTCTGGAACTGTTCAAAAAGGGGGAGGTGGGGGAGGAAGAAGAGGGTATGAAAATGTGCTCTCGATCACTTTGTGATGCATTTATTTAAAAAAAAACTTAACACAAAATAAATTTGAACTCTAAAACTCAAGCTAACACACTAGCCACTATGACAGGGAAGTGCTTATCAAAATAAAAGGTTTTTATAGTTACCTATTGTTAGTTCTAAACTTTAGAGCGGCGACATTCTTCTCTCTTTAAAGAATTTTTCAACATAAATCACCTCGTCAGATAAGTACACTTTATTCCCCTTGTTCACTTCCAAATAAGCTAATTATTTACAAATATTTGATTAACTAATTATTTTTTTTGCATTGACTCTGGTTTTGTCAGGTAAAAGAAATAATTGTGCAAAATTTCTGCTTGAGAGATTAAGTCTGGTATAAATAACGTTGACAAACATTTGATCACAAAGACAGTCAGAAAGAGAGAGCTGATATAACATTTATAAACACCCTAAAAACTAGTAGTACTTTTGATGGTACCTATCATTCTAATTATAACAAAATATTGAGAGAACTGGAGAAAGACGGTTGACAGATCAGCCTTACCAACATACATATGCGATGTTAGTTGTAAACATTTTGAGTTAACAAAATAGAATGTAAACATTTGTTACCTATGAATGAAGTGAACATTCCGAGTCTGAATAAAATAATAGGAAACATACTAGAAGTATACGTTCCTTTGCACTTTTAATAACAATCTGAAATGAGATAACCCAAACATTATATGAACTAATTCGTGTATTGAATTCATAATATTTGAATTACAATTTTATTGTGTTCTCATCGTACATGTTAAGAAAAAGAAATAAGTACTAAGTGTCATGTTATTAAAACTATTTATGTACTGTCAACGACTGGTTATTACATTGTTCGGTCTCTGAGCCAATGCCATACAAATATCAACATTTTCAAAATGGCGCTTGCACTTGAGTTAGAATTACCATGAAGCCATCGTCAAAGTTTGCAGAAGTGGCGGGAGCACGTAACATGGTATTCATGAACAAATCTGGTATCACAGTATTTGTTTAGTACATTTTGATGACTTGTACTTCCGGAAAGTGAACGGTAGAATTGTGTTGACCAAAGTAGCCCCCCTTAATTCGACAGACTCATTTAGTTTTTATATCAACGATTTCTGTAAAGTGAAAACAAAAACGACCTATCTCGTGTCCAGCTATTTTCCATTCTAATGAACTTTCAAAGAAGTGGATGGATATTTTTATTCCGAAACATGATATGTTAGAGAAGAAGGTTCATGCATTCGAAATTATTTCTTAGTTAGACGCCAATTGTGTCTTGCCTAATACATATTGTGTCTTGCCTAATACATATTGTGTCTTGCCTAATACATATTGTGTCTTGCCTAATACATATTGTGTCTTGCCTAATACATGAGTTGATTGATGTCGAGTTAAAAATTGTAAAATAAGACATGAGGATCCTAGCAATGAAATCAAAATGGAAGAAAAGGATCGATAAGGATTCTAGCTATCACCTGGAAACTGTAACATGGAAACAAAGAAAAGGCAGATAAAGAATACGATGGAAACAGAACATCAAAGGGTCTTTCATTAAAAAAGATTTAAATCAAGGAAAGAAAAAGAGAGAATAAAGAGAGAAATGGAGAAAGACGGTAAATAAATCATGGTTGTTACCCCAAAGATCCGACAAAAAAAAGAATAAGTAAGAGCATTGTTTTTTTAATTTTCATTATCAAGCTTAAATATGTGGATTGAATTTAACGTTCAACTATTTGTTTTTCAAAAGAAAAAGTATGAATAAAAATCTCAGTCATTCTACACTAATAGTTTGTTCACAAACTATATTTATATAACATTTTTGCATCGATAACAAATTCATTCATAAAGAGATTTTAAAAATTTGAAGTAGAAAGTAATTTTAATAAAAAAAAATTGTAACGATTTATCAAGAAAATTTTCTTTAAAAATGAAATGACATAACCAAAATTTTGCCGATGTGCCAAAATCAAATCAAATTAAGATCGATACATTTTTACTTCTAAACATGACCCATAAGACTACTTACGTGATCTAAAGATATAACTATCACCATCTAGCTTAACTACTTCTCAGTGATAACATTCCTTATTGGGGGTGACTCTTTTTACTACGGAAAGCAACATACTGTTACACATCCATGCACCACAAAAAAGAAACAAGATCATCAGAATAACCATGCTATACCTGAGATAACTTAAGTATATACTATCATTCTATTTGTTAAGCGCTTCCGCTGTTTCTTTTACTTAAAATACAACCAAATTCAAATGGAGGTAACACCGAACTCAATGCTGGAACAGGAACACCGACGAAAGGCCATCAATCGATAAAGAGAGTCGACGCTAGTGTTGAACAACAAACACTTTAAATACTGAATATAGGAACCGTCGAATGTCCTCTAACACTAAACGTCTGTATAATGCTTCTTATTCCTACTGTGATAAGAAAAGCGTTTTGTTTTTAAAGCGTCTCCTTGAGTGTTCTTACTTTTTAAAGATCTGTCACGTGACTTGTCGCTAAGTAAAACTTTCCTCTTATTCCCGAAACAAATAACTCATTCCTAATCAGGTCCTAACATATTAAATGCCTTATTCCAGCGGTTCTTAACCTGTGGTCCGCGGCCCACATTTGCCTGCTGGTCCGCGAGCAAAACCCGAATTGCATGCTTTTTAAAAAATAAAAATATGAAAAATAATGGAATTAAAGACATGAAAAAGAATATATGAAGTCAGTTTTAAAATTATTGATTTTAAATCGCTAGATGGCGATAGCGCAAAAGTGCGTTTCGATTTTATGTTTACTCTAAGTTTTAGTTACACCGGAAATCAGATGGGCCCTGGCGTCTTCCCGTTTATATTGACATTCAAAAATACGCTTTTTTATTTGAAAACTAATCAAAATAATTAAATTGATTGAACACATGGATAAATTTTTTATAAAGAAAGCAACCGAACATAAGGACAACGATGATGATTTCTCTGACTCATCTTCATAACCTGAGTGTGAATCAAATGCAGTTCCGGAGAAAAAAAGACGAACTCCCATACGACGGTATGATGAAAAGTATTTGCGCTTTGGGTTTATATGCGTCTTAGTAAATAATCAACCCAGACCACAGTGTGTAATATGTTCACAAATTCTTGCAAATGAAGTGATGAAACCTGCGAAATTCCGAAGACATCTTAAAACGAATCATACTGACTGCTCGGAGAAACCATTGGAATGTTTTATGCGCAAGAAACATTCACTTGGTATTCAGAAGTCTTGCATACTCCAAGCAACTAAAGTCAATGAGAAGGCTTTAAGAGCATCATTTTTAGTAGCTATCCGAGTTGCACAGGCCAAAAAGCCTCACACAATATCAGAAACTCTGATAATGCCTGCTGCTATAGATATGTGTCGAGAGATGTTTGGTGATGCCTTGGCAAGTAAACTGAAAACAATTCCACTTTCAAATGACACAATTCAACGACGAATAGCTTTGGCGGCAGCTGACGTTGAAAAACAGTTGATTTCAAGGCTGCAAGATTCTAAACAATTTGCTATTCAATTGGACGAATCAACGGATGTTTCCGGCCAGGCACAATTAATGGCTTATGTCAGATATATCTGGATGGATGAAGTTGAAGAAGATTTTTTGTTTTGTAAAGCTTGTCCAGGTCACACAACAAGTGCAGAACTTTTTGCTATCCTTGATAATTTTATGGCAGCCAATGGCATCGAATGGTCCTGGTGTATCGGAGTGTGCACGGATGGTGCTGCAGCAATGACTGGAAAACGAACAGGCTTGTGGGAACGTGTGCGTTCTAATGTGCCAACTGCCACATTTACGCACTGTATGATTCATCGGGAAAGTCTTGCGAGTAAAAGAATGAACGCGGACTTGAAATCTATTTTTGATCAGGCCATAAAAATTGTTAATTTCATCCAGGCTCATCCATTGAATTCTCGTCTCTTTGCTTCATTATGTTCAAATATGGATTTTGATCATGAGCAGTTACTGATGCACACTGAAGTTCGCTGGTTATCAAGGGGAAAAGTGTTTAACAGACTGTTTGAATTACGTGATGCTGTGCGAGAGTTTCTTGTTAGTAAAAATTCACAGCTTGATGTTCATTTGAATGAAAATTCATGGGTTGCTGTTCTGGCTTACTTGGCCGACATTTTTGAACAGCTGAATAAACTCAATTCATCTCTGCAAGGGAAGCACACAAACTTAATTACCCTCAGTGATAAAGTGTCTGCTTTTACGAAAAAACTTGCTCTGTGGAAGACAAGATTATTACAGGGTAACTTTGAAATGTTTGATAAATTGCATGAATTCACCGAGAAACCAGAAAATGCTGAAATCAACAAGCCCGAGTTGGTGAAATTGATTTCTGAACATGTTCAATCATTGCTGGATCAATTTAACTTCCACTTTGGTGATTTGAACGTTGAGAGTTTTTCGTGGGTTTCCAGTCCGTTTCTTGCACACATTGATTCATTAAATTTACCACCATCGGAATTAAACCAATTCATTGAACTGACCAGTGATACTACGTTGAAGATGATAAATCCGAGAGTGAGCTTGATAAAGTTTTGAACACAAGCTTCGCATGAGTATCCAGAACTCTCTCAGAAAGCTTTCAAAATAATTTTACCCTTTGCAACATCATATCTTTGTGAATGTGGATTTTCTGCACTGGTTACAGTTAAAACAAAATATCGTTCACGGCTTGAAGTCGAAGATGAACTCCGACTGAGTCTTTCAAGCATTACACCTCGTTTGGACAAGCTGCGCTCAAATTTGCAAGCTCAAGGCTCGCATTGTTTCTAATCCGAACTATTGTTAGCAGTAAGACTGATATTTGTTCATTACAAAAGGATGAAAAGGTTGAAACATTTATTAAAATATATAATAAATGATTTTAAATATCAACTTTTTTTTATAAAACTATATAAATTTCTAGTGCGCCAGTAGCAAAATTTTTAGTAGTGGTCCATGGCTGAGACACACATTTTTAAGTGGTCCTTGAATCTCAAAAGGTTGAGAACAGCTGCCTTATTCCAAAATAAATACCTACACAAATATTTTTTTTTAATTGGCATTTATCTTATTGTTTCATAATTCTTAAAAATATGTAATATCATCCAGGTATGGTTTTACAAATACTTGAAAAATATTTATCACACAAAGTAAAATCATTCAAAGTATAATTTTTAAATAAATAGTTCGTACTTAATTCAATTACACTTCCGAAGAACGTGTCAAGATTTCACGCGCACTCTTGACGGACTGTTCTTTAACAAAATCCACAAACATCTACCGCAGCGATGGGAATGTCTTCATTTCCCATTGCATGAAATAGCTGTGAAACGTTTCAGTTCATTTCCTACCGTTCTGCGTTATCCTTGCATCAGCTCAATTAAAAGACCGACATTACTTTCATCATTTTCTGACCCTGTCATGTGATTCTCTGTAATGAAAGTAACATTTACACTGTCGAAACCTTTTTTCAGAAGGCTATTGATGTTTGTTGCATTGATGTTCGTTGATGATAGACCCAAAGTTCTTTTTGAAGACTTTTATTTATTTTTTTATTGCCTCACTGTTGATTGTTACGCTTAAACGTAAATTTGGTTCAAATAAACGAATATAAATACCTGCATATACCTGTACTGTTTATTCGTTACCAATAGGCGGATGGTCCGATCAATTAGATAATCAATTAACCGGATCCGAGTGTATTATTAATGACGTTATGCAGATTCAGCGTTCTGTAGCTCACCACAAAAAAGAAACAAGATCAATATTGATGTGCAAAAGAATTCATTAAGGGGGATGCACAATGAAATTTCCATTTTTTAATTTACAGTTAAAAAAAAAGCTTTATGCATGACTTGATATAACATATAGAGACATGAGTAATCATACACATTTTATGAGTGTAGCCTTTTGGGTTGCTATGGAAATGGCGGTCATCTTGAAAATAAACAATTCTAAAGTACTCAAATTTTTTCTTGATTGCAACTGATAGATATTTGAATCCCATAGTTAACTGGCTAATTTTTTTGGGAATTTATTGCTGGTTTAATTTTTATGAATTTTTAAAATTTTTATTCTTTTTCGACCCCTTTTTTCACCTGAGGTCACATCATTATTTTTTTTTTTTATGAAAATTATTATACATATTGAAAATTTTTGCAGCCTATTACCTATGATATACTATCAATAAACTACATGTGAAAATTTATTAGTCTAACTTATACAGAACTACAGATTTAAAGATTCTTGTGAACAACATGCACCTAAAAATACATTTTGAGAAAAACGCATTTAAAGTTTTTAAAATGATATAAAATATTTATTGTAACCATAAAAATGAAAATAAAAGGGAATATTTACATAATATAATATAATAGATAATAAAAAAAAAAAAAACTATTCATTAAAATGGCCTGATTGATAGGTTGGACCTTCTAGACCCTCTGCCCGGTGCTCAGGCTCAATTCTTCGTTTTTTCAAGTTTTTTCT
Organism: Biomphalaria pfeifferi; assembly: GCA_030265305.1. Lineage (NCBI taxonomy): Eukaryota > Metazoa > Mollusca > Gastropoda > Planorbidae > Biomphalaria > Biomphalaria pfeifferi. The sequence continues at coordinate 449,314 of JASAOG010000047.1, forward strand.
CCTGGACACTAAATGTGATTGATCTTTTTTTTGACAAGCTGTAGTTTGACATTTTGCTTTTTCTCACTTGAAGAAATGTTCTTTAGTGTCCAGGGAACGCCTAATATGTCAAAAACTGAATTGATGCCAACAGGTCCATTATTGAAGGCTAAAACAGCAATCTATGTTGCAGCCCTTACAGTTTTTAATGTTGCGAATTCTGTTTTGGGGCATCTTTGCCAAATGAGGGAATGAAAAGATTCATTGGCGTTTTGTGTTCCCATTCTTGAACATCTTTTTAACAGATCTGTGTCTGTTAGTCTTTTCATTATAGGAAATAACAGTTTTCCTATTTCTGATGTGATAATCTGATTATGTTTTTTGTATGGCTGTTTCAGTGCCTCTGATCTCTTAAAGTGACACCAAGATGTAGTGCCATCAGGACACAACCTGTGGTTATGATCTAGGTTTGAGCTCATCATTTGAAAAAATGAGCCCATAACAGTCAGCTTCATTTTTAGAATGTCAGGAGCATTTTGGCGCAGAGCTTTCGAATAGTAATTTTTTCAATTTTTGGCTTTTTAAGCCTATAATTTAGTTCTTTTTTATTAGACATTTTTAAATTGTTCAAAGCATTAAACATTCTTTTTGAGATGTGGTTAATGCAGTCCTCTTTTAAGATTTCTACATCATATCCTGAGTTGGTAATGGCAGATGAATGCGATTTACTATCGCCATCACACAGCATCGTGCCATAAACAAGTTTTCTGGATGCCACAGGGCGCGAAAAAATTTTGGATGCTGCTGCGGCCTCCATTGCATTTGCTGAGCCACTGAAGTTTTTTTGACACATATGCTTAGAGGCATCAAAATTTAGATCTGCAGAGTTTGAATTACAAACACGGCAATAATTTATAGGAGTGTCGATGACGATGTCGATGACGAGTCCAGTATCAAAATCAATAACTGTGCCAATTCCTGAATAAGGTCCAGTCGGACCACAAATATGTTTCACAATTTAGGCATTTGATTTTAATCAAATGAGCCATGCCTTTTGATTGTGTGATGCACATGGTTAATTTTTTGTGGAAGCAATGTGGACAGCACAACAAGGAGACCATTGTGGTCAATTTCATTGAATTCATCATGAAGTATATGAAATCTTCAGGCAGCCTCTCATTGGTGTTATCAGCGTTAGTAACTGCAGTTAGGGATATTTTTCGTTCAGCTGCACTTGCAGGTTTGCGTTGTTGCTGCTTTAGATCCAGCTGTATCCAAAACAGAGCTGCAAACAAAAAAAAAATAAAATTAGAGGTTCTTTAAAAAAAAAATTCAATAGTATGAAAGTACACGTCACATCTATTTATGTACAACATGAAGATTATTTTAAATCTTATAATGCATTTTAGGAATCATATATTGTATTAATCATCAAAAGTAAAAAATGTAAAGAGACATGTTACATGTAGATCTATATATGTACTAGATCTTAAAAAAAAAAGACCAAGTTGAAGTCCTATAACTACATGATAATCTAGATTTAAATCTAGTCAATCTAGAATATCTAGTTCTAATGTGATCTATGCCCCTAATCTATATTAGATCTAAAAAAGGATAGATCTCTATGTTTGCAATCACTTTCATTATATTTATTTAATGTCTATAGATCTAGATCGAGATTCATTGATATGATAAACACGTTGTCGAATTCAAAGATTGATGAAGCAAAGGTTTCATTATCATTATTTTATGTGTAAGCACACACTGGTCCATTAAATTAAAAAAATCTAGATCTAGACTTACCTTTGTAATTGTGCATTTGTCTTTGAAGCATGTCTTCCTCTGGGCTTACAGTAACGTTTTTTCTTTCCAAACATATAACCTTTTGTTGGCATTCTGAGTTTCAATAATGAATCGAGTGTTGATGTGATGGAAGCTTCCAAAAGTTTACAGAATGACCGGTTCACGTCAGGTGCGCATGCGTGCAAATTTTGTTGTCAACGAAACTTTTTCAGTGCGCATGCGTCTATATACAGTTACCAATGTAGCTTTGATAGTGCGCATGCGTAAATATGGCTTTGTGGGTGTGTATATGAGGATATAAGGGAAAAAAAAGAGGTAGTGACGTATTTTGAAAGTTTATTGTAGTACTATTTATTTATAGAATGAGAAACCATGTACATAATCAGAACTAGAAAAGTAGACCTTTGTATCGATACCATCTGTTAGGGATAAGAGCGTAAATTAGCTTATCAACTTTAGCTTACAAAATGTTGATTTTTCATCAAAACATCAAAATTTTGCTTATACATCTACTTTTAAAATACACAATTGATGCATAAAGCGCAGTTTTTTTAGTATTCTGATAGGGAATTCGTATTCTAGACATTTTAAACTATTAAAATCAATTAATTTTAAAATATCGATATTTTTGATCTAGATTAATGTTTTCTCACAGTGCATCCCCCTTAAAATTAAATGAGTTTGTGGTCAGCTCATAAAATACATATAGGCATTCTTACTTATTTTAAAATTGTGTATAACATTAAATTAATTACATTTCAAAACAAGCAAAATATACAGAATTCGTTTCAAAAGTAGGGACTTCACACTTTACACCTATATAACTATAACCTTATTAATTATAAATAGAAATAATTAATTGTAATAATTAATTGAATAATTAGCTAAAGGATTCACGTTTGTATGATACAATAACAAATTGCATAAAGTTTCAACTTGACCTGAGAATGAAATGAGATAATTTAAGTTTACAATAGTCCAAGGGGGACGAAACCCGACATATTTAGTCCTTTATGTGAATACTGACAGATTGATGTTCTCGTTGGTAACAAAGGAAACAATTAATTAACAATTATAAATTGGTTGAACGACTAAACATTTGAAAAAGCTGACTTATTTAAATGACTAGGGTAAAACATAACAAAAGGTTGAGACAAGAACCAATGCTTTGAATCCGCCTTCATGAGTAAACTGGAACATCTGGAAGAGTAACATCATCTTCCCAGTACAATTAAAGCTGTTTATACCATCCTTGTACTCACATTTTCTATATGGTTGTGAAAGTTGGACACTGAGGCTGAAAGAAGAATTCAAGTTTATGAGAGTAAATGTAAACACAAAAGAATAATCTAATCTATCCTTAAGGATATCCCACTAAGTACAGCTGCTGACCGGCAAAAATTACGGGATTTCAATTACGCGAACACTCACATCGAATGTCAAAGGACAGATGGGCCATTTATTTTAATACTTGGTTCTATTTTAAATCGATTCATGCATTTCTATACACTGAATAACTGTGCAAAGCTTTAACTTGATCCAAGAATGTGACAGAACCCTTTACCAGACAGATAGAAAGGGTGAGTTATATAAACAATTCTCCTTTCAGACCTTGCGATCTATATGGTAGATTATTTAAAAATCGTTTCTGTGGCCAACGGTTAACAAGGGTGTCATGTGGCCAGCATAACGACCAACCTTTACTTTCCCCAGCTGATGTCAGGTACCAATTAGAGCTGGGCGTCCGAAGATCCCTAAAATAAAAATCATATTGATTCCAACCCAAATTTTGTAAAACAAAAATTATACAAATAGATATCTGACAGTGAAATGGATCATCTCTATATTTTTAGAAGTAGGTAGATTGTTAACCTAATATGTAAGTGGGACCTTATACATGACAAACAGTCCTTAAATGCAAAAGATACTTTATATGTTGATGTTTACAAAATTATCCTCTTACACTGAGGATAAGGCTGTGAAAAGAAATGATACTTATGCTATGCCTAATGATATTTGTACATGTTCCTGTTTAGCATAAGGCAATAAAAACTTTAACACGACGCTTACGTTTGAAATCATAAACTTTTCAATGTTTGAACTATTTCATCTTGACATGATTTTGTATTCTGGATATTTATAATTGCGTAAAAGTGAACTTTGGATTGATTCTGTGGTTACATAACACATTTATTATTTTTGATATGCAGAGCCCCTGTGGGCATTCAAGCTGGACCTTGTTATTATTTATTAAGTTGCAGGTACCAGAAAACACTAGAACTGAAAAATCGATCAATGAATGAAAAATAATGTTTCGTTAGAAGTGACAAAATTTAGATCATAACAGGGTCTGTTTTTTCAAGCGAAATACTTTATTCTTTCAACAATTGTTTAAACCCTATTTTACGTTCAATATTCAACATAAAAAGTTATACAATATTCATTGTTAGATAGCGAGGCAGGTGGAGGTCACTCACATAGGCAGCGGTATACACATTTGAGACAAAAAAATATCCGCTGTCGAAAAGAAACAAAATTTTAATCGACCACTGATGGACAATGGTTATGCTTCTCCTGAATCTGGCAAAATATGTAGGTCACAGCTGGGGCTGCGTAGTCACGGGAAATACTAAATTCCTCTTTAATCTTTTGACCCGAAGGCACGCCTTATTATTATTATATTTTTTTTATATATTTATTTCATGCACAAATTTCAACTGCCAAGTACCAACATGACACACTCAGAATATGCTGCAATGGGAGGGGAAATCTGGATTGTCAAGTTGCTCGCCTGGTTAAATTTCTGTTAAGTATAACTGACTCCTAAAATCCGTCTTAGCCATCTTTGTTGAGCCACATTTAGTGTTTTTCAATTTTGGCAGATGACTTTTCAATGCACTTTATTAATTGAGCCCCGCCACTAATAGAAATATGTAACCTCTCTTGAAAACGCTCTTGGAATTAAGTGATTATAGTTTGCTTTAGATTTTATATGGAAAGGGAAGTTTTATCCTCAAAATCATCTGTTGGGGGTTTTAAACTAAAAAATCTCTGGGGTTATGTTTTTTTTTTAATTTAAAACCCCATTTAGCTACGGTCATAGAATTTAGTAACTGTAGTTTGCTGTAGAATAATATTGAGGTTTTCCACCTCAAAACGTTCTGTAGGGGGATTTTAAACTCAAAGCCATCTGGAGGGGTTTCAAACTTTTAAAAAAGCATCTGTGGAGAGGGATTTAAACTCAAAACCCCCAATTGTCTTGGATACGCTAAACAATTTTAGTGTGTAATTTGCTTTTTTTTATATATTGACGAGGTATTTTTTTTTTACATCAAACCACTTTGAAGGGGGGTTTAAACTCAAAACTCCTTTTGGCAACGCTCATAGATTTCTGAGTGTGTATTTTTTTTTTATATTGAAGATGTAATTTTTAGCTTTACTACACTTAAACTCCACTGGAGGGGAATTTAAACTCAAAACACCTTTGAATATACTCATAAAATGTTGAGTGTATAATATGCTTTGTTTTTAAAAATATTAAAGAGGTATTTTTTACCTTCAAACCCCGCTGAAGGGGGTTTTAAATTCAAAACTGAGTCAAAACACATTTAGCTACACTTATAACATTTTGAGTGCGTAATTTGCGTTTTTTTATACCGGGTATTGAAGAGGTATTTTTTACCTTCAAACCCTTCTGAAGAGGGGGTGGGGGTTAATTCAAAACCATTTGGCTACGCTCATAGAATTTTTAGTGAGTAATTTTATTTTTTTCATACTGAAGAGGGGGTTTATCGTAAATTTTGGAGGGAGTTAAAAATCAAAATCTTCCTTAACTGTGCTCGTGCAATTTGAGGGATTGTCGTTTGCATTTTTTTGTTTTGTTTTATAGAAGAGGGGAATTTAATTGTGAAAACCCCTGGTAGGGTGGTTTTAAACTCAAAACCTCCTTGGCAGGGGATTTAAACTCAAAACCTCCTTTGCTGTGATGGGGCAAGTGATAGTTAAGTATTAAAATCTTACCTAAAATAGACAAATTCAAAGCAAAAAAGCAGTCACTAAATACCGATCCCGATTTCATTTCGGGGGGGGGGGTTGAACCCCAAGAACCCCCCCGGCTACGCCCATGATATATGATATATATATGCGGCAATTCTCTGGTTTATTTACGTACATTTTTGCTAGCACACATTAACATCATAAACAAACAACTCTGTAGAGGTTTTTACAAATAGCAATAAAAGAAAAGAAAAATTTAATGAAAAACCTTTTTTATTATATACGTTTTAAATGTAGATGTAGAAAGTACAGACTATTTATGTCATTAAATTCGACCATTCAATACTTTGATGTAGAATTGTATATCTAAAACTTAAATTGTAATGTTGAGCTTCATCTACTTGCAATTTCTAGAACTTAACAAACAAAAGAGACGTAGACTTAAGGTACATGAATAGAGACTTGATTTTGTACGTATTATATGTGTACAATAAAACATTAGATCTTAGAATTAAATCTAACCTTGACAAAACAAAAGATCGCGAGATTTTCTCATTTAATGTGTATGTCTGCACTGGACATGTGTGAATATGAATGTGACGTTTTGGTTGTGTTCAATAAGAATTGCATTATCAACATGGCAATGTGGTCTACATACAAAAAAGTATATTGCTTTCATAGAGTTGGACAACTTTCTTTAGGGCAATCAGCGTAAGGTATTTAGCTTGACATATGTTTGGCATCCAAGGAATATTTAGGCAAACATTGAAAGTAAAAAATAAACTATACGCTTAGACTCAAAAGATATGAATATACTTATGTTTTCAATTTAAATGATTTTAAAATATGCCAGTTGGTGCGACTTTTTACCTTTTATGTACAAACCTTCCAACGCAGTTGATAAAACTTTCAATTAATCTCTTTATAGAATAATATTTTTTGTGACCTCTTAAACAAATTGATATCAATTATAAATCTTTTATATCAATTATACTTTTCTCATCAAATGACTAACTATTCCCGAATTGGATAGCTTATAATAATTAACACGGTCTTACTACGAGCAGTGTAATAACTTTTTGTTTTGCTAAGAAATATATATTATATATCTAATTATAAATTTCTATATAGACTTTGCTGCTACAACATATTTTAAAAAATAAATGCATTGAATGTAAGTCCAATTTTTTTTTTTACCCTATAACCTAGAGATATTGCATCCCTTGATGTTTCGTACTAAAACCATAATTAATATACTAACTGCAAAAGTAAATATTTGAACGAGAAGTTACACTGAGAGGGATATTCTCTATGCCAATAATAGCCAATGGGCTTACACAATGGATGCAATGCAAAACGATCCGGTATGCTGCGTTTTTTTCTAAATTGTCTAGATTCAAGTCAACACGTACAATGGCATCTAGAAAGAACAAAAGTAACTCATCCTTTTGACCAATCGTTGATTTTCTCATTACACAAATGAGTATAAATAAATATCATTTAAACCATCGAGCGTTCCAAGGCTACTTTACATTAAAATGACACAAAATTGATAAACGTTACTTTGGATGAGCCTAAAACATACACGTACCACGGTTGAGAAGAAATAATGTAGAAATAGCCGACAGATTTGTAAGTGTTTTTAAAGCAGAGAGCTGGAGAAAGTTAACAGTATTTGTTGAGTACAAACCACTGGGTTTCCAATGACGTAGAAGGGGTTGAAGTAAAGAAACAAATGAGCGTCATTGGTGGGGGAGAGATTCTTAAAGCTTCCATGATTGAACACAATCTATGTTCCACTTGATCAGTGTGGAAGAAATCAGAACTAAAAGACACCATAAGAGGGAAAGAGTTGTGTATGTGTCAGCTGGGACTTGTGAGTAGTAGTAGGGGTACGTGAGACATTACACAATAGTACAACAAATTAGTGTGCATTTTTATTCCCTTTTTTTCTACAATTAGAAGTGAAAATATGCAGTAAAATTAGCATACATAACATGTCAAACTGTCTACAATTAACAGAAACAGAGGTTCAACGTCATTTGTATTACAACAAAATACATTTCAAAACTATGAAAGTAATGTGATTAATGTCGGTAAAGGTTGTAAATCAAAACAATGAAATGCATGTATACCATATATGTCTAAGACAACACAAATATTTACATTAGCTTATCATTAAGAAAAAATCTACAAGTGGGACTCCATACCAGACATGTTCATTGGATAGTATTTAGCAATGGGCCTCTCACTAGAGAACTAAGAAAACTTATTAGTACAACCTTTTAAGATCATAGGTACTACTTTTAAAACAATCTTTTTCAGCCTTTTGTCTTTTCTTTCACAGCTATATGCCAAACGACCGTTTTGAAAAAAATATCAAAGATTTCATACGTAAAAGAACAAATAACAAGGTTACAAAAGATAGTTTGTGTGGAAACACAAACTCAAAATCGGTCCCCGAAGTGGTCCACCCAGGCAGGCTTGAATATTTTCAGAAAGAACATCTTAATGAAATTATACCAAAGACAAATGAGAGAAAAGAATGGAGAAAGAAGGTTAACAGATCTTGTGTAGTGCCCCAACGGTCCAGCAGATCAAAAGATAGGTGAAAGTGAATGTAAAGTTAGATGTGAACCTGGCCTAACTAGTTCCCCTTTCAGACCTTGTGGTCTATAGGGCAGATGATGTAAAGTTCATCTGTTTTTGTGGCCTACGGTTAACGAGGGTTTCTTGTAGCCAGCACAACGACCAACCGCCTTTACATTTCCCCAACTAATGTTGGGTACTCATTAGAGCTGAGTGTAGGCGCCCAAAGATTCCAAAGTTAAAAATCCCAGTCTTCACCAGGATTCGAACCCGAGACCCCCGGTTCAGAAGCCAAGCGCTTTACCGCTCAGCCACCGCGCCTCCCCTGGCCTATCTGATGTCTTATAATTGATCTAATTGATTTGCAAAGGCTCAATCTCTTAATCGAATCCTCAAAAAAAAAAGACGGACAGACAGACAGACATTTCACACAAAACTAATATCGTCTTTTCCCCTTTCGACGGCCGCTAAAAAATGAGTTAAACTCGTGTTCTTTACACTCACCACAACGAAATATTTCAGCACCTCAAATATTAGGATAAAGTCCAGTTTAATGCTTCTTGGTAGTAATATTAACTTTTTTTTAAGGATACCTCTGTTTGGGTTTCTGACATCAGTTGTCGAGATGTATAATAACTTTTATCACAAATCATTATATTCTTATAAAACACTCTTATACAGTTAAAATTAAAATGAACGCCACACTTTTAAAAACACGAAATAATGTTCATTCAATTACTCTTATACTTTTATTTTAGTATAGAATTTTTATATCAGTTTCAAACTTTGCCTGAACCAGTTCTAGTCATTATATTTCTCACTTTGTCACTACCATATATTATAATCAAAAATCAAAATCCTGTTACTCAAAAAAGGGGAGAGCAATGTGGAAAAAAATTCGCTATTCCAATTAACATTTTTAATGCCCTTGGATATTTTTCAAATGTTGAAAAGTCGCTATTAGTTTTGTGTGGAATGTCTATCCGTCTGTCCTTCTGTACGCCCGGCCTGTTTAGATCTTGTAAACTAGAAAAGATAGTGAAAATCTGACACCATAATATTTTAGACCATTCAAAATTCTAATGCAACAGCTATTTTTTTCTTTTCTGAAAGCGAAAAATCTAATTTTTTACATCACCTATGCAAGCAGTTTGTTTTTTCATAAAAGTACACCACGTTTACAACTATTCACTATAATAGTAATAAACGTAAGCAGATGCTGTTGTTCTGACGCTGAGATCCCAATTGACAAATGGTTTAGAGCAAGACCAATCGTTATAAAAGACCTCAATATTGACCAGAGACCTGTGGGCAGTTTAGAGCAATAACAATAATGTCAAGAATTGTACGGCTTTATGTCTAGTAGCACAGCTCTAAGTCTGTTCTATGGTTTAAGGATCAGTCACGAATGTTTAGATCTACATCATATGCTAAAAGTCGATTGTTTCTTCCTTTTAATGAAATGTCAAAAAGTTATTTCTAGTCTGGTGATAATGAATCGCCAACAAAGATTATAGAAGCTTTATGAATTTAATTTATTTGGTAATTGAGACATGGATACAGGAATGTGTTTAACTCATTGAGCATTTTTCTGTCTGAAGTTTTAATTTTTAGTGTGTTATTTCGGGTCGCCCTTTTCAGCTTGGGCCTCCAAATACCTAAAGCCGGCCCTGGTCTCGCTTGGAGGCGCTAATCTCAGATTTAAAAAAATTATTAATCTCTTCATTCATAGTAATAAGGGGTGTAAAGGTGTAGGCTTATATTTATTTAAATTATGAAGGATTTTATATTTTTTATTCAACAAAATGTTAGTTTTACATTCCTCAACATTAAGTCTTACATTTCTTATTAATTAGTTATTTAAAGTTTAATTAGGCTTAGTATTTAGAATGTTATTATTATTAATTATAAAATAACACCTGTAAATTTTAAGAATTCCCGAGTTTGCATTTTTTTTTGGAGAAAAATCAATATATATCTCAGAACTAAAAGCATACCAAATTTTTTCAACATGGTAAAGCAATGTAAAAAAAAGTAATGGATAAAAAGAATACTATTTTTTTTTACATTTATGGGAAACCTACTCTAACAAATATAACACCAGAACCTGAATGCTAGTCTATAGAAGGTTTAAAAGAATAGTAAGAGAGGAATATGGATGTTTATGAGTTCTGGCTTACGCTGTTTGAACCAAGTCGATATACAATGATGTTTCCCATCTTAAGTAAACATTTAAATAACAAGAGGGGCCAATTCACAAATATATCTCATCGATGCATCACATGACCAATCATTTAAAAGTTAAATATCTGGTGCGTAGTTGACACAATCTTGATTTCCTGCGTTGTTCGGTTGACCTGAAAATGTAAAGAACATTTTCTGAAGTGATCTATTTCGATCTAGGAAGCACAATTAAGAATACTTGTAATTATTTTAGTAAAACAAAACTATAGAGCAGCGGTTCTCAACCTTTTAAGCTAGGCGGCCCATTTTTAAAATCCCCCACTCTGCCGCGACTCCCCCCAGCATACACACACAGCAATAGAGGAATAGACAAAAACAATATACTTTTTCGATGGTCTTTGGCGACCCCTGGCAAATCGTCAATCGACCCCCAAGCGGGTCGCGACCCACAGGTTGAGAACCCCTGCTATAGAGGATATTTACCTGCGCCAAAAATTGTATAGTTAACGTTTAAAATAGAATTGTCGTCTGCCCATCTAAATATAGATTCTTGTTGAATGTCATCAAGACCTACCCAGTATGGAATAGGATCATCCTTAACTATGTCCAGTAAAAGATCAAGTTTTTCCCACACTTTAAGTATGTACAATGTTGCACCTAAATTTAAACAACGAATAGTATAAAAAATAATAAACATGTTTATAAAACAATGAGACTTGATAACAATACTAATCATACAAAAATGTTAAACTTAGGTATTACATTATTATAGATTGAAAATTGAAAGTTCATGTCCAGAGAGCAAGTAAATGTACAGCAATCTTTTTGAAAACAAAAGTTTAACATATTAACATAAAAAACAGCAAACTTTTAAAGTTTTTATTTAATTATGTGTAGTTATACATTGATTTTCGCACTCAAAGACAAGCCTTACTATACAATTTTCGCAATATAAGACCTACGGTTGTACTTTTTTTAAAACACTTTTTTTTTAACATTATTTCAATAGAGATTTTGTTTGATGACATTACCTCCGAGATGGCCCACAACTGTATCCGCCAATGAAGAAAACTTTTGTTTTTATTGTTTAAAGTGAAATAATTTCAAATAATTATTTGTCGTTGTTTTTAACTTGAACAAAAAATAACAGCCTATTGTCGTTAATGAATTAAAACTGAACAGTATGAGCTCACATAGGTACATCAGTGCCGGGGTGGGCAACCTGCGGCTCGCGAGCCACATGCGGCTCTTTGGATGTGAATCTGCGGCTCTTTAGTTCCATACGCAAATATTATTTATTTTATCGAAACACTTTTAAAATAGTTCTGTATCGTTTAACGAAACTTAGGCGCCGATTTTATCTCTCAGCCACTTGTACTCGCTTTTCACCTCACCCCTTCCCCGTGACACGCGTCGTCGCTGTCGTCAGTCCGTCGTAAGCTCTCGAATGACGCCGTCGTCGGATGTTTCTATGTAGGTTTTAATTCGATTTGACGCAAGAAGAATAGGCATCTCAACCAAGTGCTTTGACAGTGACGTATATTTTGTTGTTTCAAGTAAACGAGTTGTAAGCAAATTTATCTTCTCAAAGTTAGAAGCGATCTATAAGTAATGCTATCCTTGCAAGCTTTGCGTATACCACTAGAAATTGCACAAAAAGGGAAACCATTTACCGATGATGAGTATGTAAAACACTGCTTCCTACTTGCATCTGAAGAACAGTTTCGTGATTTCAAAAACAAACCAGAAGTCTTGACTTGCCACTATCCGCTGAAACAGTGCAAGATAGAATAGCTAAAATGTCTTCAAATGTAGCACATTTGCAGGTGGAAGATATTCAACTTTCTTCTGCCTTATCACTTGCTATAGATGAGTCTTGCGACATAAAGACACGGCACAAGTTGCCCAATTTGTCAGGTATATGTCTTCCCAAGGATTGCCACCACTCTCATGACTTACTAGACAGGGACGATAGAGCTCATACAAAAATACCTTGAAGACAATAAGATCGATTTAAATAAAATCGTTTCAATAGCAACTGATAGAGCCAGAAGTATGACAAGAAAAAATAAAAGAGCAACAACAATTCGTCAGAGCAAAATAAACCAAGAAATATTTATGTTAATGCACCAAGAAGCACTTTGTGCCCAAAACGATTCCGACAGAAATAAATGAGGCCATGAATTTTGTAATCAAGATTATTAACAGCATCTGATCAAAAGCACTCTACCACTTAAACGAAATGGAGACTCAGTATTCCGACCTAAGACTTTCCAAAGGTAAGGGGATGAAACGTTTTAGTTTATGCTTGAATATATTTCAAAATGAAAAAGGCATTTATCACACGGATTAATAGAAGGACGAATAGTTGCAAAAAATTTACTTGATGATTTATATAACAGAGAAATTAAATGAGCTGAATCTAAAACTGCAAGGAAAGGAAAACTCATCCTATGTTTTGGTAGAAGAATTGGTTTGTTTTGAAGAAAAAATTATTCTTTTTGCAGAAAATATTCAGAGCGGTAAGTTACTTCCTTTTCAATGTGTAAAGCAGTATCGCGATAAAATCAGTGCAACTTTTAACACGAATTACTCCTGCACAGCTATACAAAAAAATCAAAGATAAATTTCTTGACAGATTTGAGCAATTCAAAACCAACAAACTATTTTAGCATTCCTAGTACACCATCTCAACACAAATAGTAACGAAATCCACACTAGAAGGTATTGAATTGATACAGGATATCTAGAAATACGATTGATCGATTTAAAAAGTAAAGTTTTGTGGAGTGGAAAATTTTCAGAATTGAAAAGCAAGTTGTAAGTGATCATTTAGTGATGGAGGTTTAGAAATGTAAGTACGTTACGCAACAAAAGTGGACAGCCTTAAAAGGAGCGCCGCATGGAATAATCTTCCAGATTGCTACAGTGAGGTGAAGAAGTTGACATTTGAAGTGCTGACTATCTTTGGATCGACATATTCGTGCGAGCAAGGTAAAGTAAGAAGCCAACAACAAATGAAAATTTAGAGTCGTGTTTGAAACTAAAAACATCATGTTACCGTATGAGCCAAATGTCTCCAAACTTTCTAAAACCATGTAAAGTCATCGCTTCCATTGAATTTGCTTGTTCAATTGTTTGTTAGTGAAGTACAAGTTGGTGTTTGAAGGAAATGTTTAGCTGTTTTAGTTGTTATCGAAATAAAAAATAGTTATCTAATAATGCCATTTAAATATTATCTAATGTGTTGTGACACTAACCTACTTGTATAGGACACTCGATTTTTTTTTTATAAAAAAAAATTCATTGTGTGAGAACTATTTATAGTTGGCAAGCAAAAACTTTGTGGCTCTTTAAAAACATCGAAATTTTGTAAATTGTAATTTTTGGCTCTTCCGACTCAAAAGGTTGCCGACCCCTGCATCAGTGGTCATCATATAAATCAACATTATATTTCATTGACGTTATAAATCCCGAAGATAAATTAGAACACTGCCAAATAGATTTAGCTAGATATTTAAATATCTAAATCTAGATCCTTAACTTAATATTATTGATAAAATATAATTATCTTATCGCGTCTCTGGAGACGTTCTTTTTTTTCCTTAACAGAAAAAAAATGAAGAAAACATTTCTTTCATATGGGAGAGACTAACAGACTAAATTATCTTTGGGCAGTTAAAAACGCAAAAATGCAAAAATGTAGACTAGTATAATGTGAAATTTACTACGGTAAAGCCTTGCACTGAGAGAAAGAGATCTACAACTCCTAGTCCAAAATCTCTACATGCTTTCAAAATCGTTAACATATATCACCTCTTTAATTACGACTTATAAAATGTTTAATTACTGAACATTTATCATTTACAGTTAAACTTTACCGCATTTAAAAAACGTATTTGGCATTCATACCTTTACAAGTATTTTTAGCTGTGATATAATTAGTCGAGGCATTGGATATAAACATGCAAGTGCTAACACTGACAATGGATCTGAGAGTAAAGTTGGTAAGACTTCTGTTACAGTAAGTTCCTTCTTAAAATATTGTTTTCCAATGGTTGAGTTGAAGGCTTCAAATGGACTAAAAAGAGATCCTGGTGGAAACAAACACAAATACTAAGTTAATATTCGTATTTGATATTTTCGGTTTGAATACTTCCGGTGTATTAAAAATATCCCTCTCTTTAATTGAAACATTTAGCCACACTTGAAAATCTGTTGTTATATTAATTAAAACGAATTGCTATAAACAGCAATAGATCAAGGTAATGCTATATCAAGGTAATAGCGCTATTACCCTATCTCTTGTATGTGCCGGAATGGAAAAACTGGGATAAGATTTCGATGCTGTTCTTAGAGACCAAACAAACACAATCCAACGAGAGTAGGGATTCGAACTCTGGACCCTTCTATAGCTACCTAAGCGTTTCTTGGCTTCCAGCAACAATACCATTATAAAACTTTTCATGGGAAATTATTGTCGTTTGAATTAGAGAAAGTAATCCAATATTTGTTATTTTTATTTCTTCGTTTGTAAAGGAAAATTGTAAAAAAAAAATGTCCCTGCCAAAAAATATCTTGATTTGACACTATTATATTTCCTTATTAGTTGAATATCTTGCCTTGTACAACACCAAACTTTTAATCTTCTAAACTGCCAACTATTTAGCATAACGCGTATTTTTTTTCGATCCTTAATTTGAGACAGTAATATTCATGAAGTCATTAGGATTCATCTTCTAATCAAGTTAACTAGCAGGTCCTAAATAAACAGATGTTCTCGTTTTCCATAGTTAATAATAATAATATTCTAAAATTATATAGCCTTTCTATGACTTAACTGGTCCCTTAGTCCGTTAGGAGCACCATACATGTCAACAGTGTATACACACATTTACCTGGGGTACATAAACTTAATGAAGTGTTGTATACGAAGCTGTTACATTCTTGGACACTATTCAAACATCTAAGTCCACACGAGATGACTGATGATTCTGACACTGTGGAACCTACAGCTGACATCCTCAGTGGGAAGTTAAAAGACTTGTAATCACTAAAACTTGATGTTTCAACAGTTTTGACGGATGTAATAGCTGCGTTAGAGTTAGAGTCGTTAATGTTAATATAGTACATTACACATGTGTTGTCTTAGAACATGGAATATACAATATTGTGCTTAGAAGAAAAAATGATTAAGTTGTCTAGAGCTAAAACTTGGTAAAACTTTTAAAAAGTAATCACGTAGTTACGAGGCTTGCCTGTTTCTTTCTAGACATTTCCTTTGCTTGATTCTTTAAACTAGTTCACTTTAATGAATATATTTAACTGATTTTTGAGTTGTGATATTAAATCATGTGAAAATTATTGATCATTTGATCTGAAATTTTCTATTTAGGATAAGCTCTAACAATAAAGTTATATTTAGATCGTGAATATTATTAATTATGCTAATATTATTTTTTTTCTTTATGTTTCAAGCATAATTAATACTATTCACGATTGAGTAGCACTCATACCTATTGCTAAATTGACAACTCCAAAGCAAAATATTCCGGAGAGATTCATACTTGCTCTATACAAAGGTTAAAATTAAACTAATTAATCTGAAATGAACAAGAATATCTATGAGCAACAACAAACTAAACAAAACAACATTAAATGTGAATCGCGTTTCTTTTTTTTATTTCTAGAAACAGTTTGGGGACCTAGAAAATTCCAGCAAATCAAACAGTTTAAAAAAAAGAAAATAACATGAACATGAAAAAATAAATATGTTAACAAATTCGTTACCATGAAAAACATACAGAATACATTTATATAAAAAGACAATTACTTTTTATACGTCATATATTACAAGTGAAGTTATATATTATACATTTTCATATTAAAAAAACATTAATTTTCCGCCCTATGAAACCATCTCCTCTCAGGGGAAAGAATCCTGTAATGTGTAAATCTTCTAGACTTATAATATTCTAATGATATGACTTTAGATCTAGACTTAGAAGTCTTGCGTAAAATATACCTGAGTATAACTATTAATACATTATATTCTTTAATGTCAAGGGACTACATACGAAGCCGTCTAGCTTGTTCAAGATAAATATCGTCTAGTCCTCTAACCAATTTTTTTTTTCTTATAAACTACAGTTTTTCTTTGTACCAACAAGATAGTAATTCTATTCCCAAGGATATATATCAACTGTCAAAATTTGCAATAACATATACTCCAGCTTACAAAAGTGCAGGCTTAGCTCACCCACTCGAAATACTAAGGAATACTAAGGCTTATCTTTGAGTCCGAAGATCAATGAGGAACGCAGATTTTCCCGTGGATATGCAGCTCCCGCTGTAACCTACATATTTTGCCACTTCTTAGGCACGCCTAACTATTGTCCACTGGTGGTTGTTTAAGATTTTCTTTTCGCTGTCTACGTCTGTTCTTCAGAAGCTGATTTTCTTTTGGGCTCAAATGTTTATCCCGCGGCCGCTGTACGTGGCCTCCCGCTGTCTTGTTCTGATGCCGCATGCAGCCAAGTGCTCTCTTTTATGTCAGTTAAAGCAAGTTGGTGCCTAAGCTGGTCTTTATATATTTTACATAGAGAGCACCTCTGTTACGTCTATAAAATTATTATTATTATTTGGCTATGAGTGAGATTCATTGAAATTTTCATGATTTGCTTGAATAATCTTGAAAGCAGGTATCTCCATCTCTAAAAAATACGAAAGTAATGCCCCACCATCCCAGTAAATATTTGGGTTATTTCTACACAAATCTAGTGGGATTGGAAGTTGTGAAAAAAATTGTTATAGATGCCCCAATTGGCAGTGTATTTTTTTTTAAATTAACAATATCAAAAATTTGTTTCAATTTATGAGATCTTAGATATTTCTTTTATGCTAGTAATTTAATGTTTTAAAATTCACATTATTCCTGTAATAAAGCAAATCCTGTAATCTTTGACATTTCAAGCTAAAGTTTGCTAAAGTTTAGGAAATAAGCTTATTAAAAAAATAATTAAATATTATATCAATTAAACAATATTACAGTTTTGCTATTATTTGCTTCTATTTTGCATGCTTGAAAAGTTTTGTGAATAAGTTTTGTATGAACACCTTTTTAATGTGGTCCATTACCTACCTTATCTAAATTGTACATGTCAGTCCAAAGAAAATTTTTCATCGAATGTCAAGTCATTACTACAATACCCGGATTTACTGCTTCGCCAGTACAAAACGCAAACAAAATGATAACCGCTTATTGATTTCGTCTGCATGACAAAAGGAATCCAAGGGGAGTGAACACTCATAAACTTCCTTATTATGTTTGTGTTCAAAGTATAAACTCCCCTTAAATAATTAAGTACTAGATAGTATTAATAACCAAACTCAATGAATACATCATTTCTTTCTTTTACTAGAGTTTGTTCAAAGGCTTGGTTTCAATTTTATGTACTTCGGAAACAAATGCCACTCACAATAACGTTTTGTAGCATGAAATAGCTGGACAGTAGGCAGTTAGATGTTTATTTGTTATAATTTTTGGACAGTTAAATATATATATTTGGTTTCTGTGTTGACGCAAAGGCGTATCTTGCAATTTGTAGGTGGTGCAGACCTCTAGGGCATCAAGTGGTGAGGGGCATTTAAATAAGGATAAAAATATCTCTGTAAAAACAAAACATTTTAATACATTACAAATACAAACTACTGTATTTGAAATACGAACTTATAGTGTATTTATTTTTCAACTTTTTAAATCTCGTATGTTCTTTTTTAAATGAAATAGAAGCTGAAGACCAGCTTAAATCAAAGTTACTTGATCTGTTAAATTCTCTCAAAGCAAGTTTATTTGTACACGCCCAGTTTCTTTATAGGTGGGATGCGTGGTCGAGAGGCTAAGTGCGCTTGATATTAGCTTGGCTTGGCTACCTATATATATACATATATATATATATATATATATATATATATATATATATACATATACATATCTAGACTCTAGATCCAGATAATAGTTGTAGTTTATTTTAATTTCACTATGATTCTTTCTAATGTCAGTAATTTTAAGTCAATTTTTTGGATTTAAATTACCTTTATTTTTTGAGTGTTATATTTTTTTTGCTCCAGTAATTGTAATAATGTAATATTAAAAATATTATGCGCTTGCCTCAAGACTGATAAATCTTGCTGACTAGTAGGAGTCTGTGCTCAGACAGAGAAGTTGTCATCTCTTCTTGAAATGGTTGACTGAAAAATGAAAGGATCCAAAGGATCAAAATTAGAATAGAATCTAGTACATCTTTCCTTTGTCTTCAAAGCAGAGCCTGGTATTCCGTGGGCATCAGGAACGAGTTGGAGAAGAATTGTTAAGACAAAATCAAAACAAAATTCGTATAAAATTACTGTCCAAGTAAGATTCATTTTTAGAGAACATGTGCTCCAGACCAAATACGTACATATCCACACAAAAGCAAAACGAAATTATAGTTCGAGATTTTAATTATAATGTTATATTGGGTGATTACGTTAAAACAAATCATACAGGTGTACAAAAAGAAATATCTCTCGATTATGTTCACAGTACACCTGACCTCTCAAAACCAGATCAATCTTCCCAAATTGAAAGTAACGTTTTCATGGAAAAAGGCGGGAAGAGAATTCTTTAGTAGTTAACGAGGGTCCAGCACAACTGCATTTACTTTCCTCAACTAATGTCAGGTACACCTTAGAGCTGAGTGGAGGAGCCCAAAGATCCCGAAATAAAAAATTCCAGTTTCGCTCAGGATTCAAACCCGAGACCTCTGGTAAAGAAGTTAAGCGCTTTACCGCTCAACCACAACGCCTCGTTGTAGTATAGTCTTAATTGTATCAACTAGTTTAGGTTTTGTCCCCTGTTTTAACTGAAATGATTGACGTGTACCTTCAAAAACAGAAATTGTCAATTCAGGACTGCGAACCTAATGACAACATTAAAGACATTTTAACTACTAGTCGGGACGATATTGCTTATGTCACTACTACCTTTGTCTCACAGCAGGTGCCCTCAGATCCTTGGATGCAGAACTCAAAGACGGATGGCCACACAAAAAAAGTTGTCAAGGGAAAAAATCAAAAGCAACGGAAGGGGGGATTTGTACTTCCCTGGATGGGATTGTTTAAAAAATGATCACTTGATTTGAACTATATCATAATGTAATAAATAAATATGATATTTTGTTTCAACAATGAATTTTGTCTGGAGTAAAAAAGGCTTCAACGTTTTGTCGCAGTTTCTTCAGAAGCCTTCAAACTTCCAAATAAGGATTGTTTAAAGATTTTTATCACCTGCTAAATAATTCAGTCCCGCATGTTGCATATTTTTGACACATCTTGATTCGTATTTATTTGATAATTGCGGTAAGTTTGGTTATATGCGAGCAAAGTTTTTTTCAGACTAAATTGGATCAAGAATTAATTGCCATAAACTATAAACTAATTCGACAATTGTATCCATTAAGTACAAGCTGATGAAAAACAACCTAATATATTGTAATGGTATTTTTGGTCATTAATTATTTTTCGAATTAGCAAATTATTAACAATAAACACAATAGTTGGAAAAAACTACTTTGTGTTTTATTTTGCTTGTTTTTTTTTTGGCTGGGGGCGGGTATGTGGGGCATCACGAAGAGCTCATGCATTGGGCATCATATGTCCTAGCTACGCCACTGGTTTGACGGCAGTTACGAAAATTGATCAGTCATACACCGAGTTTCAATTATAAATAATGTACGACTAGCCAGTCAACTGGCGACATTAGAAATGCGTTTAGGCAATTCATAATTTGTCCACGTTTCGATTTTTAATCTTATTAAACAACAGCATCCAATTTCTTATTGTTCCTACAACAAAGCTTTTATCGCTCCATTAAACACGCGGTTTTTTAGTTGAGATATGATAGTTCAGAAAGTCTTTCTATGTTTTAAACAAAGGCTTTAGATTTGAACTTTCTCTTCTCGCTTTGCGGTGGCTCAAAGAGATTGGCATATAAAGACAATATATCAAGCGGCGCTGCTGCTTCAGTAAGACACTTCCCATCCAGTCCATCTTAATAAAATCCCTTAGTTTGACATGTAGCTTTAATGATTCTACAACTTCCTGTTCACACTGAAAAACGTTGTTCAATACATGTTAAATATTGATTGAAATATACGGGTAATTTAAGACATCTAAATATCTTACAGTGATTCAACGTGAAAATAAAACATTAATGAAAACAATGGCTCCCATAAGTCTCTAAGTGACTATGGTTCATCTCGTAGAAATACGCAATGGTCTCAAACGCAGCTTATGTTTCCATAGTAACGAAATAGTTTCAGGTCAGCGGCTTCGCAGGTTCTACCTATATGTAGTTCTGGGTGCTCCATAATGCCTAAGGGTGGAAGAATTCTGATATTTCTTCAGGATTGACTTCCGAAGCCTCTCCCATGTTTGAGTATAAAATTACTGCAAGGCAGCAGAGATTTGAATTGGGAGTTTGAATAATCCTAGATAGGTAGCCAAAACTATCAAGCACCTCTTGCCCAAAGCTTTCTGGTTTATGCGCCATTGTCTAGCTATTGACTAGCTTTGTCTCTTTCAGTGTCAGGGAAAACAGTTGGACTATTACAAACTCTTGTGACAATGTCTATTAACCATTTCGTGTTGACAAAGACAATTTTAGCCTACGTTTTGTAATTTTTTGACGCCGCTCGAAATGAAATTATTTATTCGTTTAAACCACTAGCGGATCCAGAACTTTGGAGTGGGGAGGGCAATTTTTTTAGAAACCCTAACCCTAACGCCCAGTAAACCCAAACCCTATGCGTAAACGCAAATACAGCACATACATAGATGTATAATTTAAAAAAAAGCTTTCTCAACCTTCGGCGACAAAATAAAACAAAAAACAGTCATGTTGAGGCATTTTTCTTGACAGCTAAGGGGTCTAGGCGAGAATTATAAGTTCCCCTAGTGGGTTTCGGGGCAAAGTCCCTACTCCAAAAGCATTTTCTTGCATTCTTCACTGCAGAAACGCATTCTCCTGACATCTACAGATTTTATCCTATTACGAAAAAAGATTTTGAAGAATGTTTTACTTAAAAAATAAAAATAAATTAAAATAAAATATTAATTTATAGACATTTTCTACATTGCAAATACAATCATTTGTTCCTTGAAAAGGATTTTGGTGGGAAGGGCAGTAGATCTATTTGCCAACCTCCCCACGTTCTTTTACCATAATTTTACCATAATTTTTGCATTTGTTCATGCCACTTTTACGTCAAAGATCAAGTTCTCTTAACCATACATTTTTTTTCGCCTAAATTTAAAGCAGACAATAAATCTACTAAATAAGATAGCTTACAAAGCCTTTGCAGTCCTAAAATCCATTTCTCAAATCAAATATGTCAATACTTTTTTTTTTTAATTATTCATGTCAATGTTCAAATGATCAATTTAAAATTCTTCATCAAGGTTGCCAAGGAACATCGGTATGTAAGGGCAGCTGTTTCTGACAGAGACCATTTCTTGCTTCTTCAAAGTACTCGCGAAAAAGTTCTTCATTAAGAAACCGGAGGAATCCCAGCTACCGTCGCCTCAGCGTGGCGCCTCCATAGAAACGTCTGCCAATGGAAGTAAATAGGTTAAGAAAGGTAGCACACATAGCTCTCAGTGGGCTACTATACGTATCCTCTAGCGAGGGTACATTACACGTGGTAGGGATGTAAGAAAGGCTCGCTAACCAGTCTAAACCCCCACCGATCCGTTCCCTAATGGGGGCCATAATGGTGGTGATGGACGCTTGCACGGGTTCGTTGGGACATTATAGGCATATAAATGTCCCCCGTGTGCTCGGCCTCCGGCCTTGCAGGGGAGGAGGAACACATGTCGTTGGCTCAAGGGACTGTGTCTTACGACCAGACGGGTGCGATTATATGATCAGCTAGTCGCAGGGGGACTTCAGACAGAGGGGTCGGTGAAGAGTCAATCCTTCATCCTGGCCACGTGATGAAAGTCTTTCCCTGGCCACATGGTTCATAAAAGGGTCGTGCTTGTCTCGAACCATTAGGACATCTGAATCATTAACAAACGGAGGTTTTTAATGTAGTTAACTATTTTTACGCCTTCATCCATTCGCAAGTCTCTATGCACTAAGGCTCCATTCTGGGATTAATCCCTACCCCATTAGGTGTTTATACCTGTAGCATCTTGAGGTCTTCGCTTCTGAGATGACCACTGCTGGTTCCCATAAATCGCCAGGCTTCTTTTGCATCCACACTTTGCTCCCAGGCTGAATGTTTGGTCGCTCGGTGCGTCTCGCTGATTTGTTATAATATTTTGCTTGATTACTTTTTCTTGTTTTCCAAGGATTATCTTTTTTGTCTTGGATTTAAGGTCTAAGGTTGGCCTCCGTTGTAAGAAGATTTGTCCTCATTCGGCGGCCCATGAGAAGCCGTGCAGGTGAGGGTTCATCGGGGCAAGAGGGCCATATATGGGTCTTGACCTGACTTTCTAGCTTTACTTTGAAGCTATTTCACTGTTTGTATGGCCCGTTCTGCCATACCATTAGATTTTGGAAATCTGGGGCTAGACGTAATGTGCTGAAATCCCCAGCTTTTAGAGACTTTAAGAAATTCTTCACAAGCAAATGAGAGTCAATTGTCACTAATTACTTCTCATGGGATACCATGTTGAGCAAATTGTGATTTTTTATGTATGATCTGAAGCTGTTAGTGTTGGGATAAGATTTATCTCAAAGAATTAACTATAGTAATCTACAAGAAGTAAATAGTTCTTACCAATATACTCAAAAATGTCAGCTCCAATTTTTTCCCAAGAATGTACAGGAGTATCATGTAGTAACAATGGCTCCTTTTGCTCTGACTTCTGGTGTTCGTTACACACTGCACATGTTGATACCATATCTATAATCTGCTTAGACATTCCAGGCCAGAAAAACACCTCCTTAGCTGTAACAAGATATCTATCACATCCAAGATGACCTTGGTGCAGTATTTGAAGCATTTCTTTTTGCAATACTTTTGGTACTATTAACCTTTCTCCTTTAAAAAGTAAACCATTGCTTTCACTAAGTTTTTCATTAAATCCTGAATATGGTCGAATTTCTTGTAAAATTTCAGCTCTCTTGTTTGGACATTCCATCATAATTTGATTCTTTAACATGCTTAAAACAGCATCATCTGCAGTGGCCTGCTGAAAAATGTTCATATATTCATCTGACATGGGTAAACAATTGACACTCAGATGAACTTGTGCATCCCAGTCATCACTTGAGGGATATTTGATTGGTAGCGATGCTGTTGACAGTGTGTCTGGAATAGACATTTCTTTGCCTGGCTTGTATTCCAGCAGTATTTCATATTTTATTTGACGAAGATGCATCCGCTGAAGCCTAGGTGGTGTAGATGCCAAAGGCATTTTGATAATCACTTCCAATGGTTTGTGATCTGTTTCAACCATGTTTCGTCCATGCACATAGTAATAGAAATGTTCAACTCCGAAGACAATGGCAAGCATTTCTTTTTTTATTTGTGCATATTTTTTTTCACAGTCTGTAAGAGATTTTGATACATAAGCCACCGGCCTTTAAATCTGTATTAATATTGCTCCAAGACCCTTCTGTGAAGCATCCACAGACAACTTGACAGGCTGCAAAACATCATAAAAAGCTAAAACAGGGGCGGTTTGTGATCAAACTCTTTAAATAATCAACAGCCTTCTGATGTTGTTCCAACCATATCCACTCGTTGTCTTGTTTAAGTAACTCCCTCAATGGGGCAGTTATTTCTGACAAGTTCTGTAAGAATTTATCAAGATAATTAATCATACCCAACAATCTTTCTAGTTCTTTGCGATCCGTAGGGTATGGCATGGATTGTATTGCTTAAATTTTTGAGTCATCAGGCTTTATACCGCTATCTGTAATGATATGTCCTACAAACTTGACTTGTCGTACTCTTAGGCTACATTTAGATGGTTTCAGTTTGATTCGTTTCCTTCTATGTCAAGAACTTGCCTAAGTTTATCATCATGCTCCTATATTGTTCTACCTGCTACCAGTATTTCGTCCATGTATGTCTCAACCCCTTGTTTAACGTCGAAAGCTTGGTGGAAACGTTTTGTAAATAGGTGAATAAATGAATTGCGAACACGAGTTTAGCTTCTTGTTGATAATATTTATTATACATTTAGATCTTCACAAGGATAATTATGTTATCCTAAAATTGAAATTTTAAAATAATTTTATTCTCTAACAATACAACGAATTTGATGAAAATGAGAATTAGTGTGTATTTTACATGCAAGTAAAATAATACTAATATGGTAATAATAAATAAATAATAAATACAATATCTTCAATATATAATACACCTAAGTGTAATTTTTTTAATGCTTCTATCAACT
Organism: Biomphalaria pfeifferi; assembly: GCA_030265305.1. Lineage (NCBI taxonomy): Eukaryota > Metazoa > Mollusca > Gastropoda > Planorbidae > Biomphalaria > Biomphalaria pfeifferi. The sequence continues at coordinate 474,316 of JASAOG010000047.1, forward strand.
CACTCTTTCTGTCTGGCCAAAAGTTTGTACACGTTATTTTTCCGACACGCAATCTCGGATCAAACTGAAATATATATTTTGCCTCTCTGAATACACCCAGATCTAATGGGTACCTAAAGGTGGTTGGTCGTTGTGTTGGACACATGATACCCTCGTTAAGACGATAGAGACAGATGATCTTTACATCATCTGCATATAGACAACAAGGCCTAAAAGGGAAACTTTACTTTTCTTTATTTCTTTCAACTGACAACGCAAGAATCAATTTTAAAAAAAGTTCATTAACTATTGGTGATAATTAACTTTGTTTAGCATCTGAAACAATGGAAATAAATAGTACTTGAATGAAGTGGTGGTATAAGCTGAATTAGTACTCTTTTCAGGCTTAGTGAACATAAAAGAGAAACAATAGATATCTATACAGTATGCATTGTTGGTAGACTGTCCCCTAGCCGAGTGGTGACCACACCATGAGCTCCACAAGGAATGAATTCAAGTCGTTTCCTTTTTGTATTTTGTTAATGCTTTTTTATTGTTCGTCTCTATCTAGTACAAAGTGAATGACTGAGATCCAAACTAGTGGATACAAGTTCGATTAATATAACCTTTTTTTTAAAAAAAACCCACTATTTTTATATCATTTTCCTTGTTTTCGTTGTTGCCTCCTGTCATATATCAGTTTTAGAACTCTTGCAACATTTGGTGACTAGTAATCACTGAACTATTCCGTGCAGTTTGCACGAGATTTTTCCTGGTTGGGAACTGACCACGAGGTGGACATCTCAGTTGATCTTAGACTCTTGTAGAGAGAGGAGCGTTACTATCTCCTCGAATTTAATATACATGTATTAAGCTATTTCTATGGTGTATGCTGTTATTATTTCATTGGATTAATTACGTGAGAAACTGGATGTATAAGTTGTCATGGCTGAAGTCGCCAATATCTTTTGTGAATTATATTTTATGTAATAAAATCCATGCCTGCTAACCTATAGTCTATTAATAATTCTAAATGTTGTGGTCGCAGAGTTCAGTATGTTAGTGTTCTCACGCACCTGCAAATCTAGTGCGTGTAAGAAAGTATTTGGTTAAGAAAAACATTATAGTAGTACCAGAAGAGGTATCTACAACACACACGACATTCGCTCATCACGCCTACAACAAGAACCAGACTGTGACACCTCCTTCACACACACATATCGGAGGTGAAGTCGATCAGTTTTTTCTTCAGTCAGTCGCGAGCTGACCGTAAGGATGTCTATCAAAGGTCATTACAGCCTCCTGTATGCTTTTTATTTATCTCTTCTAGAGACAGGTAATTTTGAATTGTGGACTAAAATACATTCATATTTCATATACATACTTACATTCACTCTGTAAAAGACTTGAACAGTATGATTTATTGGAAAGATATAATAACTCTTACTAACAATGTAATGCAACAGATATCTTAAAAAATTAAAAAGATTATAATAACAATTAGCACATACATTTATTCTTTTGACATTCTTTATTTATCCTTCAGTCCAAGCTGTCCACTTCAGTACCCTATTCTTGACTGACTTTTGTAAACACTCATGACTTATATCAATTTATTAGCTGTTTACTCAAGCAAGCACAACAAAAAAGGTCAACTGGTTTGTTCGTAAACAGTCAAACAAAATACTCTAGTATTGCCTCAAAACAAACACATTATATTTAAATTATAACAAAAATTGCAAATAAAAAATTTAATAGCGGTCAACAACGTTTGAGAGGAAATTTTTATTTCTTAGATTTTTCCCCCAATCAATTACTCACCTTATCTTAGCTTAAAATGTTAAATGAACTTATTCCCTTTTTATCATCGCGATAACAGAATATTCATCTACCTCTCTTTTTACATTCAAAATACTTCTGTATGTTCGAATAGAAATGTGGGGGTGGGGCACAATTGGGAGCGCCACATTTCTCTTTTAAGTACCTGGTATTTCCTAAATAGACCGCTATATTAAGGCTTGTCTTCAATTCCGAAGATCAGTGAGGAATGAAATATTTCCCATGCCTGCGCAGCCCCATCTGTGACCTACATATTTTGCGACATCCAGGACAAGCATAACCATTGCCCGCAGGTGATCAATTTAGATTTTCTTTTCGCCGTCTGTGCTCCGCAGCGGATTTTCTTTCGGTCTTTAATGCGTATCCCGTGGGGCACCTCTGTTATGTCGACCACCTTTTAGCTCACCAAAAAAAGAATGCCTTTGGCATACATTCGTCTCCCATACGGGAGACGTGCCCTGCCCAGCGTAACTGTCGGACCTCAAGAGGTCCCTCTATACTGTTAATACCGACGTTCGCAAAGACATCTATCACGTCCAAGAGTGCGTCCTTGCCACCGTATGTTCGTGACGGAGCAAAAGCATCTTTGGTGAAAGCGCACACTGGTGGATCCTGAGGGTTGTTAGGAGCGAGCTTTAGAAGAGAAATAGCCCGATCTATTATATTTATAAATGAATAGCAAAGACATAGCTTCTTCTTTCACTAGCCACCTGTCAATTTAAAAAAAAAGGTAATTTATACTAGACCAACAGTTTTACTACAACTAGCTCTGCACAGTCTAGTGCTAGATTTCCAGTGTCTTCTACACATTGCCCACTACCGACGGCCCGAGGCATATCCTTCAAAAGTAAACTTATATAAGCCAGCCATTTAACAATTTAAAAATTGTATTTATTAGTTTTGGCACAATGTCAAAATGCTACAAAGGCAGTCAAAATTACAAAAAGAATAAAATATTCACATAATCAAGATAAAAACAAATGAAAAGTTATAAAAAATAAAAGTGAATAAATATATTATAAATTTTAATTTTAACATTAATAACTAAAAACATGCTTCTACTATTAGATCACACGATTCACAAGCATTAAAATGATTACTTAATTACAAAACAAGCCATCAACTTAGCAATACACAATATAAATGTAATGATGACAATAATGCAACAAAGTTATTATTTTTAAAAAAATATAAAAATTAATTTGTTTTTTTGGAAATCACAGTTTGTTCACAAAAGTTGTTTCATCTTATCTTATATCATTGGAATCCTTCAGTCTTAGAACGACTATGGTTCATCACAGAGCACACTTCCTCATGTGGCTGTGGAGCCCTATTTTGGACCGACACTCCCGTCCACAAATAGCGCAGGTTAAGGTGGCTTTTGCTTCGGTGGTAGAGGAGCTGGCAATTTTACAGATTGGGCATTTTTCTTCATGAGCTGAGACCCATGTTCTTTCACTGTCCATAGTTTTCTTAGTCACTGTCTCTCTCCACCTGGTGCGGTCTAGAGCTATGTCTTCCCAATTGTCAGTATTGATGTTCACTGATTTGAAGTCCCGTTTTATTACATATATGTAACGAAGGTGGGGGCGGCCAGTTTTGCTTGTGCCAGTCGCGAGTAGTCTATAGAGGATGACTTTCGGAATGCGCTTGTCCTTAAACTAATGAAGAATTAGTTGACGTCAACAATTCTCAAAGATAGATTGAAATATTTGTTAATTCTTGCTATTGAGCGTGATCTATGTAGGAAACAGAATTATTATGATATACTATATGACTTTGCTACACGCAAGGTTCGTAAAGTAATTCTGTAGTTAAGAATGGATAAAATGCATAGACGAATTTACTTTCTAATACAAACTCTTAAATTTCACTAATTGTCCGCTTCACTACCCAAACTTGGCCCCGCGAAATCTGTTTCGCACATGACCCCACAATGGCTAAGTACGGCCCTGCTATTTACATATATATATATTATACATAGTAGATTACTTAATCTCTTTCCAAGACTTCTAATTCACAATGGTTAAGTCCGGTGCTGCTGTTTTGTGTTTTTAATATGTTGGTTTGTAAAATGTTTTACAATGTTTCGAATGTTCCGTCAGAGTTAAAGATAGTTTACTTTTTAGTCCAAATCTTCCACAGAACAAAGGGGAATGGGAGCGGGCAGGGTTTGATAAATTTAAACGACAGTCCAGCGCTCAAGCAGCCATCCGTAGTGTGAACACTGCTCTTGAGTTTTTTCGTGAATTATCCGCTATAAGTGTTAAAAAAATATATGATTTGTATTTTAAAAATGACAAAGACATAAAAAAGATTCATTAAAATTGATTATGGAAGTAAATTATGTAAATTAAACTTAAACTAAATGTCCTCTTCCGTATATTGCAAGGATCTGTTCAAAATTTAGTTGTCTTGCTAATAGTTCCTTAGTACAACTGTTGGTAACGCCAGTTTCTTTAAGGATTTCTTGTTAATGCTCTTTCAGAATGGCGATGTTTGTTTTAAGAACTTCTGTCTCCGTTCTTCATCTCTGGATGAGTTAAAAAAAAAGTGTTATCCTGTTATTTTTTTATTTATTTATTATTTGAAAAAAAAAAAAGGAAATTTGATTTTATGTTAGAGAATTTTTAAATGACACTTTGCTTTTGGTCTGTACATTGTTTTGCTATTCATTTTCAGACGGAATAAATTAAACAGTACGACTTACAGGTGGAAGGATACTTGAATAGTATTTATTATGTTAACCTTGTGTGAGACGAGGTAATGTTGTCATACAAATAAATCTGATTAAGAATTCTTTTATTGTGACATCAAAAAGTTAAATTGATTACTATTTCCAATCTTTGTTTCAAATTGGTGATTTCCTTAACTTTTAAATGTAAACTTGAACTAAAAATGAGAAACAGGTGAGAGTGCCGATATGTGTTTAATGAGACAGATGGAATAAGTAGATTTAAGTTTGTTAATAAAATAGAAGTGGGTTATGCATTATTCCATTAAAAACAAAGTTGATAACAATGCTTTAAAAATTGAGAGATTAATCTATAATATAAAGCAAAAAGTAAAGCGGTTGTAAGTATGTATGTATGTATTTATTGGTGACCGATCATTTCATCCCGGTCGATACAGCCCCGGTCAATTCATCGCTGTCATTTCAACCTTGGTCACTTATTACCCGGTCACTTCATCCCCGATCATTTCATCCCCAATTACATATTTTTTTACTTAGCCATTGTGTAATTGGGTTGTTCAGGGTTGGCCTTTAAGAAATATTTTCATCTAGTATATAAATATGCTAATTTAGAATACTTTTTGACATTTTGGACAACTTATAATAATGTTTATAGTGTTCTTATCCTCTCTTCGTACTTGTTGAGAAATGAAAGAATATATTTTAGTTACGTCACAATTAGGAATTATTTCTTTCGGAAAAAGAGGAAGTTTCGACTTGAGACAATAACGTAAAAATTAAAACAAGGATAAGTTTAAGACAGAAAGAAATTTTAGCCGATAGAAACAGACTACTTCCAGGACGCATAAAAGATAGGAAGCCTTTCATAATGCTGTTAAAATTGTTCGACATTCAATATCAACATCGACTAGCGTATAATGTTTGTTCAGTCTTTCGCCGGTGTTATTTTATTACGTATAACGTTGAGTGTTACCTCCATTTGGTTTATTTGCATTAGACACCGCGGAAGCGCCTACAACTGGCGACCCAGCATGAGTTTACTGGTATCATCTTCTAGAAGTTTTTAAGAAGTCATCGGGAAAAAACAGGCAAAAAGTTCAAGTTCTGCAGCTAGACCCTGATGTAGCCAGTGAAACAGTTCTACTTTGAGAAGGACTACAGTTGAGTTAAGGAAGGGAAGAAAACCGTCCTGTCGAAGCCGTCCTGTAAAGATATCGCCTGCCTTGCATCTTGAAAACGTTGAAGGTCGCCTCTGCAAGGCCAATATTGACCATTGAGGTCACGCCGAAGAACTTTGACGTAGAAGCCGTTCTGAAGTACAGGTAGGGTGTGATACTGTCCTGCTGATCGGCTGAATCACGCTAGTTAGCCAGATAGCCGTTAGTTTACCACTGGACTCTGTTTGACTGTGTCGCTGTATCTGTTGTTGGTCCATTCCAATTACATTCTGTGCAGACGACTACCTGAAACCACAGTGCCTGCGTAGGAATCAGTAACTGGAGTCAGACGCTACATAACCTAAGAATCGGAGCAAGACAACAGATCACCAAGAACCAGAACCAGACTCCGCATCACCAGAGAACCAGAGACGTTACAGACCAGTACCGTAGGACTTTGGAAAGCCAAAGCGTTCGTTGTCCTGACCTAAGCTGTAGGGAAGACATGGTCGTGAGCCTTGCGGCCGGAACAGACGTCAGTAGACACGGGGTTGATGACAGATAAGAGTTCTTTAAGTTTTCTCTGTCGAATAATAAGAGTATATAGGAAAAGTGAACACTCACTAGATTATCACTACCAGGTTTAATCGTGGTGGATTGGGGATATCCTTATGCTAAGTTTTGATCTAGCAAGAGGTCCATATATAGTAAATATATACATTTAGTTGTTCATACGTTTTGTATGCGAATGTGAGTCATTTAGTTATTTTTTTTTAGTAGCGTCCTGTATCAATTGTTTGTAATTCTTCTGTCTTCAGTCTTTTTTCTCGACACAAGTCTCATTCATTGGAACTATATTTGGTGTTTATCTTTTTTTTTTTCATAGTTTAATTTATTATTTACATACACTTCTGGCTGTGAAAGAAGGTAAGATGTAATTAAGATCTAGCATAATATAGTTCTGGGGGACAATCGAGGTTATTCTTTTTACCAGTGACTTGTGTTTAGTAACACGTGGTCGGTTACGTCTGTGTGTCGCACAGTGTAATTCAGTAGGGTAAGAGGGTACTGGGTGTATTTAAGGAATTATAGAATTATAGCCTTGGATCTAGACACCAAGGGCCTAAATTAACGAATTGGATTCAATCGCTGTAGAAGTATTTGGAAACCGCGGAGCAAGGTTGAGGATAAAAGTTGGTTATAGTTATAGAAAATATTATGTAAGGTTATTATTCGTTGGGACAAGAGTATGGTTTGAGTAACGAGTAAGAGTAACTAGATGGAAGGGTAAGTAAAAGTAAAACAATAAGGCACTCTTCATGTTTCGATCTAGAAGATTTTAGAAAAAAAAAAGATAAAAATGATAAAATGAACACAATTATAATAGATTGATTGGACAACCCTCTGTGATAGTATTTTGACACGGTTACTAGACGGATGTGTGGTCAGCTGTGAAAAATGGTCAAGTATTAGGTACCGTGGAGTTAGGGAACTTGAGGAAGTCATGGGTGGTGTTGAAGACAGAGAAGGAAAAAACACATCTAGTAGAGTTGATTGTATATAAATGTTATCCTTGTACATATCTTACTATTAAAATTCTTTACAATTTTATAAAGTCTCAAAAGAACTTGCTTCTCTACAACTGGTGAACACGACGAGACACATGTAAGTAAAATGTCGATATACAAAATATTTTGAGATTCAGGCAAGGAAAATGGCCTGCAAGGCGAAGAACTGGAAAAATTCATAACACTAAAAATGACACAAGTAGTAGAAATAGAAGAAAGGAGATTTAACAGGGAAGAATCCAAAAATAAAAGATGTATAAGGAAACGAAATCTTAGAACTAGAACTAAAACTTAAAGAGGCGAAAAACAAAGAACAGCAAAATGAAAAGGAGGGATAACTTTGACAAATACAAACAATTGGACAGAATGTCTCCACTCGACGAGAGCATAATAAGAGCATTGACTCATATGTATTGAGTTTTGAGGATATTGCAACAGCCTGCAACCTGCCACAGCCATAATGGGCAAGAAGTGTCATGGGGCGATTGAAAGGGAGAGCTATGAATATCTGCATTCAAATAAAAGAAGGGGAAAGAAAAGAGTTACGTGGCCGTTAAGGAGGCTTTGCTAAGACAGTTTGGCTCCACAAGTTACGAATACAGAAGGAGATTGAAAGAGTCGACACCTCTGGCGAACGACGATCCACAAATATTCGTCACCAACATGTCGATATACTTCGATCGATGGGCAGACTTGTCAAAAGTGGAGCACAAATATGAAACCCTCAGAGAACACATCATCATGGACACTGTGATGGAAGCTTACAATAATAATGTGAAAACATACGTCACGTAACGAGAGCCAAAGACCATCAACAGCTTGATATCACAACTAAGACAGTATAAGGCTGCACACCCAAAGGAAGTGTTAGAAAGAGAGAACCCAACTGCGGCATCAGCTTTAATGGTGAACAGCACTGGAAGAATGCGGACTCAATGCCCTCTATATAGAAGAGAGAACGCAGATAAGAGCCCAACATATACATATAAGAAAGACACAGCTAAGAGCCCAACATTTACATATAAGAAAGACACAGCCAAGAGCCCAACATTTACATATAAGAAAGACACAGATAAGAGCCCAACATATACATATAAGAGAGAAAGATGAAGAAAAGAGCTCAACATATTCCTACAAAGAACGAGAATACCAACGTAGTCAGCAAAGAGTTCGTTGTCAATGTCAAATTTGTGGTAAAACAAACCACACTACAGAGACTTGCTTCTTCAACTGACGCAATAAAGATTGGAACAACAGATCAAGAGATCGAGCCTTTGCTGCCGAACACGCTAATAAACGGCAGGTATATCCAGGCTTCGTGTGAGAACAGATGACCAACGTACTGTACGATACAGGTGCAACCGCATATTTAGTCGCTAATAAATACATCAACCCACAAGAGTACACCGGAAGAAGACAAGCATGTATTGGTTACAATGGCCAAGTAACTACACATCTGGTAGCACGTATTAACATATACACAACGTTCATCAGTGGTTGGCATGAGGCTTTAATACTAGATAATAAGCCTGACAACATTGGTCTTATCATTAGCTGTATCAAAGGTTCTAAACCTTACAAAGTAGAAGAATTGGAAATAAAAATACACACAGGAATGCTCCATGGTTACTACAAGAGCTCGGAGAAATCAGAACCCAAAACTAAAAAAAATAAAATTGTCAGTGAACAGAAAAATGATCCAGATCTAATAAAACTCATAGATAGTGAAGCTCCACAAACACGATGGTTAATCAAGATAGACGAAGATGGTACCTATGTGTGAGAATTTCATCTGAAAGCAGGGAAGACGCAACAATTGCTAATTCCAAAGAAATATAGATCAACAATTTTAAAGCCTGCCCTTGACACCCCGTTTGCAGGACATATGGGAGTAAAGAGAACGTTGAATAGAATCGAAGGTCGACTATAGCATAAACATCAGAGGTCAAGACAAAGTATTTCACATCAATATGCTGAAGCAGTACATGCCCAGACCATTTACTCCTTTAACAAAAGCTAAGAAAGACATTCAAGACAGTCATAGAGTAATGATGATATAACCAAGAGTAAACAGATGAATTACCATGCCCAGTTATTGAAAACTGGAAATCTGTGAAAGATATTGACTAATCACAACTCCAGTAATCAGTTAAGCAAGACATTGAAAAACTGCTAGCTCAGTGGGCGCCGATATTCACAGACCAACCGGGATCAAATGACTGCCATAATACACACTATCCAAATTACTGACCATAAGCCAAACCATATCCAGTTTCCTTTTACAATGAAGATATACTGAAAAAGGAAATTGAAACGCTTTAAAAAGGGACTAATTGATACATCTACATCCATATACTCAGCTCCAGCAGTCCTAGTGAAACAAAAAGAAACAACCGAGAAGATGCGTCTATGTGTAGACTACCGGAAGCTAAACGCCATTACAGTGAAAGAAACATAGAGAACATTATACCTAAACTTAGAGGTGCGAAATTCTTCACTACTCTTGACTTAGTCAGAGGTCATTGTCAAATTTCACTAGAGGAAGATGCTAAGCCATTTACAGCATTCACTACTCCATTTGGTTGTGCCCAATGGAATTACATGATCTTCGGCCTTAGTAAAGCACATGCGACCTTCAACAGAATCCTGGCCAAACATTTAGGGAAAAACCCAGATGTCATTTTCTACCTAGATGACATTTGTGTCTTCCACAACACATTAGAAGAACACGTTGTGATCTGCAACAAGTATTCCAGATACTACAAGACAACGGGCTTACAATAAAACCTAGTTAGGTTAAAATCGCCAGAACAGACATTGAATGTGTAGGGCAAAGAATACAGCAAAATATTATCAGACCACTACAAGACAACATAAGCAAGATACTCAACTTAACAATACCTACAACAAAGGGACAAGTCCAAGGCATCTTAGGTTTATGTAATTACTATAGACGGTTCCTTGAAAATTTCTCAAGTATTACACAACCTCTAATTGAACTGACAAAAAAAAGGGCATGCCAAACAAGATCACATGGAGCTCCAGACTACAGAAATGCCTTCAAAGCATTAAAATTGCCTTCTCAGACGACATAGTACTGTAGGTTCCAGACATCAGAAACCCTTTCTACTTGGCAACAGATGCATCCTCCACAGCAGTGGGAGGCACTTTAATGCAGGAGTGTGACGCAACACTACGACCAGTCTACTACATTAGCAGAACACTGAACGCGGCAGAACAGAAATACTCCACGATAGAGCGTCAAGCTCTAGCTATCGTATTCTGTATAACAAAACTTTCCCGTTATTGCTAAGAAAATCCTTCTTCTTACTAACAGATCACGCCCCACTAGCTTTTATTAATACAAATAATCTAGCCAACCAGAGGACTACTAGATGGGCTTTAAAACTTCAAGACGTCAGCTTTACAGTCCCAGACGAATCAACGTGATAACTGACCTGTTAACAAGATGTGTCTAGGGACCGCTGGACTTAGGTTTACTCATTAATCAGCCAAAGAGAAAATTAACAAATACCTTGTAAGATAACTTTTAATTCTGTGTTGTCAAGACTGATTTAACATTACGTTTTTTGATATTTTAAATGTCTTTTTTCATTCAGAGATGTGATATTTGTACTAAAATATAGCAGCTTTTTTTGTTTGTTGCATTGATTGTAGTCGTAGATGTCGACTTAGGAACTGGTATGTAGGAAACACAAAGTAAACAATTCCCTTAATTTGGAAGATGTATTTGAGTTAACATAAAGTATTAACTAATTGGGTATTTTCCACCGTCCAATGTTTACATTCAAAGATTATCGTTACATATAAAAAAAATGCGTGGATTTTTTTTATACAAGTTGTATAATATAAGAGGACATATGCAGAGTTCATCTTTCTGCGATAGTTCATTTGGAAATGTTCCTTTCAATAATAAATTATTGAGGATTATTAGTTGTATTACATTGTATTGCATGTCTTTTTTTTCTTTGTCGATGTAAAGCATTATTAATGTACATCCAAATGTTTGTGTTCATAAAATTTTAATACTATCAAAATTTATCTCTGCCCTGGCAGGATTGTTCACTAGACGGATGTGTGGTCAGCCGTGATGCACGGTCAAGTATTGGGTACCGTGGAGTTAGGGGACTTGAGGAAGTCATGGGGTGTGTTGAAGACAGAGAAAAGAAAACAACATCTAGTGGAGTTGATTGTATATAAATGTTATCCTTGTACATATCTTACTATTAAAATTCTTTACAATTAAAGTCTCAAAGGAACTTGCTTCTCCACAATTACTCTTTTATTCAGCACATGATTCAGGCTCAGATGTTGATGAATCAGTATTACATTTTGATTATGGCTTCCTAAGTAGGCAGATTTCGATAAAGCTGTAGATCTTTCTAGTATATATTCTATACAATATATTATTACTATTAATAATAATAATTATTATAAGAAACCATTTAACTTACTTTCAGCAATCTTTTTTGAAGCCTTGTTTAGTTGTCCACAAATATTCTTGTCTCGGCTTCTGCTGTAAATACGGAATATTAGTTCGCGAAATTCCTTTGGATCGAAAATTCTGCTGTACTGAAAAATATATTTATTCAAGACATTAGAAACTACACCATGTAAAAAAATATTATTACAGTAAAAAAAAAGTGAAATATTAAAACTCCAAGATTGGATTTCAAATAACAAGTTAAATTGTTTTGTAAAGTAAAGTTCCTTTGTTGGATCAATTAGTATAGGAGAGATGATGCACAGTGACCAACAACCTTTACTTTCTCCAACTTAAGTCAGATACCCATTAAATTTGGATTGACTCAGGGGCGCCCTAAAAATACCGAAATTCAAAATTCTACCCTCTCTGAGATTCGAACGCAAGACCCCTGGTTTGGAAGCCACTGGGTCACTGAATTGTGTTGTAGAAAGTTTCAAAACCAAGTTTGTCATTGCAGTTCGAAAAAAAAGAAGACATGTACGAATATATTACAATCAGGAAATTATTAAAGCTATATTACTTTCGGCAAAAAATAAATTAAACGGATTTTAAGAAAACTAAATGTTTGTCTCATTTTTTCCTATGACGTTTACATAAACATATTTATATAAACATGACATTGATAATATTTTGCATTCACAATTTCGCTATATTTATAACAGTATTATTTTGTTTAAATGTATCTAATACACTATATCAATGACCATGCTAGCGATAGCCCACGCAAATTAACACCCTCGGGTTAAAATACCTTGTATTACTCTTATTGAGTTTTTTTTCCCTATATTTTTTTAAGAATGCGTTTTTCCAAGTACATATTTATATTTTTTTAATATTATAATTTATTCTCTCTGTAGATTGACTATTTGTAGATCTGTAAACATGACATTATTTATTTCTTAATTTAAAAAAAAACAACGTAGATCTACTATTCTTGAAATAAATATTTACATTTCTATCTCACTCTGGCATTACTATAACTTACCTGTGAAATAGGTACATTTCATTAGCTAACGTTAAACTATATTTTAAAATATGTTCAAAAAGTAAAACTTAAACAACATTATTTACATTTTTTGGATCTGGAGGCATAGCTTTCTTTACATCTCTCTTGCTATAGACGTTTAATCTTTTTATAGGATTTTCGCTTTCCATTCCAAAGTCTAATTTAAATACCTTGAATCAAAACAAAATATATATATAATTATAACGATAGTGTGTATTACCCTTACAATGTATCACAAAGAGAAACGCGGCTTTATTGTATTATACATTGGTATCACAAAAAAATATTTAAACACTTTTGTAATCACTATATGGTACGCAGGTTACGCAAGGTTGTTACTGCCGGAAGTGGTTCTGAACACAAGCACTCCACTAACTATAAAATGTCTATTGCATGCTTCTCGAATGGCCTCTATTGACCAGTTTAACCCCTGGCCCTCATGCTTGCTTATATATTAAGTCCGGCGGCACTTTTTTTTATACTAACAGGAGAAGCGGCGTAGGCGAGTAGCAGCTAAACCAGTAATCCAGCAATCCTAGGGCAGGAGGAGCTGGAGGGCTACCCACATAAGAGAAGGACAAATTGAATAGCAGCTATTCTCAAATATGGGAAAGAGTTCGAGAGTCAACCTTGAGAAAGAATGAAAAGCCGGCGAACCTTAGGTAGTTTGCATCACACAGAGATACAACCTGGCAGAGTCTACAACGCCGCTGATTCCCAACTGTATCTGCACTTGGTGTTCTTTTCGATAAATAAGCTGCGAGGAGAGAATTAAACGGCTGTGTGGGCGACAACATTTCGACAATAGCTAATTTCTTTGAGATGATCCATAATTACTTTGCAATCGAAGAAGTTCATAGAAGCTGATATGCAATATAGCTCCTACCTACAAACTATAGGTTTTAGAATTCGTCAAATAAATATACTAGTTTCATAAATTAAAACTTCTATTAGAATAAAATACTTTATGTTCAAACCCATTATCGCGCCCTTGTGTATCAGTGTTAGTTGGACACAGTGTTAAAAAAAAAGAAATAACAATTATATATTAAATATACTTAACTAACTATTACTAAGGACTTGCTAATTAATCTGTGTATCAGTTTGTGTGTGCATATGTTATGCAAAAAATGAAGTGCCTTTAAAGAATATACTAGAAAAACATTATTGTTGATTTAAGAACAAATATGTGTTGCAATTATATTTTAATTAAGAGCAACTACTTTTATTTACAATTTTACATAACTGGATTTGATTGAATTTCACATTTGTTTTACACCTTACATTAAGGCATCACACTTTCTAAACATATAAATACCTGGACTTCGAAGTCTGATGTCGTAATCTGAAAAAAATAATTAATAAAACTATGTTTACAACTTGATAGATAAAATAGTATACAAATAGGATATATCAAGTATTATTAAAGTAGGCCTATTAACAATAAAAGCAAAAAAAAAGTGCTGTAATAAGTGAAAACAGCTCCATTTTTGATAAATCAGTGTAGGTTAAAATGCTGTTTTCCTTTGTAGGAAATACCTCAAGAATTTGGAAGGAAGAGCTTCTAACCACGCAACTAAAAAAAAAAACTTTAGCAAAAGGATACTTATTTAATAAGTAACAGCAATACATATGTCACTTTATAAGATATTTTAAACATTTTTAAAAAAAATTTAACTACAAAGCGAGGTTTTGTAAACCGCAACTCACAACCTTATTAATACATAGAAAAATGAGTCTGCTTTTTCAAGTAAGACAAAGATTTCCTCATCTTGTAATGCATCAGACCCAATCCCATAATCTATTATACATTATGACATATGTCCCCATTCATTCGTCCACCTTGGCAAGAAAGTTTTTCCTTTTGTAGAGTAGAAATATACCCTAACTTAATTTCTGAAAATGACATAAAAAGCTTTTAAGAATTAAACAATGCATTGGCTAGAGGTCACATGTAGGTAACACGCTTGTCAAAGTGCGCCAAGTAAAATTTCATCACGTATTTCTAAAAAATAAAACACATACATGAGAAAAGTGCATTATCTAATCGTTAATCACTTAGTAGAATTAATAGTGCAGTGAACATAAACATTTCTGGAGTTCAGAATACAGGAAAATGTTTCCTTGGGTGAGGAGGGAGGTATTTAATGTGTTTTTTTTTCACCGCCACTACTGTTAAGGCTAGAGTATTTAAACTTCAAACGTATCTTTCACGGTGAAGTAGAGAAGAAATAGACATGCCCCACACAGGGACTTGACGACGCCTAAAGGCGGGAACCATCATCTTCACATTCATTATTTATTATGTTTTTTCTCAAAGGGCCTTTTACTCCCAATAATTACATTTCAATTTGTAAAAAAAAAATGACATGTTTGGACACTTTTGACTTAATTCTTCACTTAAGAAGGCGTTAGTAATAAGTATTATTTCTAGATTAGTGATATTATATTAACGAAACAGTACCAGAAAATGATATAGTAATTTTATGTTGGTAGCTTTCTAATGATGTTTGGGTTACTTACTTTGGATTGAGTTGAATTCTCGTCAAGTTTAAGAGTTTCCAACAGTGTATTCTTGATAAATTCTTCATTAGATTGTTTCTCTTGCTTTTAGTCATTTTGAACAAGAAAAAAAAAAAAAAAAAACTTTGAAAAAAAAAAAAAAAAAGAATTGTTGTGCCTGATGAAGCTTATAGAGGTGCGATTTTCTCTCAATGAGTCACAAATGTTAGCCCCCCCCCCCCCCCCCCCAGCCTTCACCATAGAAATAATCTGGTTAAGCGAATACATATGTATGCTATTCTTTATAATATTCTGATGACAGGCCTTTTGAGACTTAAAAGATGTTGCGCTAAATTTCAATAAACATTAACTTAAAGAAAACAATTTATTTATTTATATATTTTTTTTTCTCTTTATAGTTTATAACGGTTAAACTAGTGTTTGCCCAGTGTGGCCAACGAGCTAGTAATTTATTTTTCAGCACTATAGATGAAAAGTTAATTTTCTAGGAAAATCGTTAGAACCATTTATGAGATTCTTGTCCAGGCTCATCCACACAGTTTCCTCCTGCCAGGTTACTTCAGGAAGTTCTGACTTGAAAAAAGGTATTGTGTAGAATTACTGCCATTTTTCTGACCTTTTTAATTTAAACAAATGACTAAAACTATACTTGCTTCCCCCTTTTTGTTTCGATAACAAATCAAAGTATACATATTTTTACCCACCTATACTAGCTCCTTAAGTTGATTGGTTCATTGACACTATAAAGTTTTTGCTTCTGACGACTCATACTCAAGTATATTTCCTGCTTACGGAAATTTAATCTGTACTTACTCAATTTAAGCTTAGTACAACCGCAGCAATTAAATGTACAAAAAAAATGATTATTATTCGCCATTTCCATTGACTTTGTATTTAAAAGCCGACATTATGACTTATGTACAAAACAATAATTCCTTCTGTTTAAGCACTACATTTTGATGCTGCATAACTTTCTTTCCAATTCGTTAATCACGTATATTTCTTCCCAGATCTAGATCTTTTAAGTAATCATTTTCCTCTTGGTGTAGATAATTGTAAGAGTGGGTGTGATGTCTTTTTTTAGATTGTTGTGGTTATTAAATGTGAACGCTATTTTAATATCTGTATAAAAGCGTGTTTTTGTTGAGAAAGATGCTACTATTCGAAATGTAAAGACTGTAGTAAAGAATAATGTATACAACGATTTTCAAAATACGGTACCTGAGATGAACTCCGATTGGTGACAAGGCAGGGAGACTTAGGTCTCCCGTAGTGCCCTGCTGTGCGGCGTAGTACCTTATAGCTTCCATACTGATCTAGTTGACCATTCGATACGTCTCTGCTCTTTTTCAAGCCAAGCACCGTCGTTTCTTTTGACTCTGCGCAGAGTCTCCAACGGACAAAAAAATTGGGGCGGAACAGGGCAAAGTATGCACCAATGGGGCAGTGTCCTGTACGCCAATGCACTATTATCGACTGTTCCGACCTTTTTAGCCTCCATCACGGATCCTCTCAGTTAGGTTGGCGCATGTGCTGCCAGACTCCCCTGGCAGTCTTTGATTCATCACAGGATTTCAACCATCTGTTATATACCCATTCACGTATGACTGTCGGAGCCTGTTGAAACGTACTTGGTGCCTCGAAAGTGGGCACGGCCAGCGCTCCTTCTTGTGCTAGAGCATCAGCCACGGGATTGCCCTTAAGTGTGTGAGGGCACCCACTGCATACAGATGACAGCTCCAATAAGTAGGCGGATGTTATTTGCAACGCCCAATGCATCTTCCACCATTTGGTACTTTCCCCCTAAGCCAGCCATGGCTTGAAGGCAGGACTGGGAATCTGTAACCACTACAACATTAGTCGCAACGATTTTTTTTTCACGCAGTTTTTTGAGCATGTGTTTGAGTGAGATTGTTATTGCCATTAATTCAGCATCGAAGCTACATGCAGTAAGGCCGCATGCGCCTGACCGAGGCGCGGGTAGCAGATAAAGGCCTCATACCCGCTCTCGCGGGTTCCTTCAGAACCGAGCTGTCTGTATAACAATAGATGACATTAGGCATGTAGGTGTCAAGGGAATGTAATGCCATTTTTCTGAGTAGGTCCGGGTGTATACTTCTTTTTGTAGCCCCCTTCATCCCGTTTTGTGTAAGGTTTATTGAAATGCTTGGCAGGCTCTTCCAAGGTGGGCTCGTGCCTATCCTGCGAAATGGGACACGAACAGTGGAGAGACCAGCTTGCAACATGCAAATTTTATTAATATGCATAAAGAGCTTTCGTTTAATCCGATTTTTCTCTCTCCACTGTGTCACTAATGTGTGGGTCTCAGTAAATACCAAACTGTTAGAGATGGGTGGACAAAAATAATATTAATGAAGATCTTTGAAAAAAGTAAAGATAAGAAATTATTTCAACAACAGGGTCAAAAAGACCTTAGGTTGGAACTTTTATGGCTCAGGACTAAGATAAAGACACAAAACAAACAAACATGGCGAGCAATCAGTTAAAAACATTGATCATGTATAACTATCAGCTCTAACTTTAACCTACTACTACAAACTATTTTTTTTTTCAGGAATTAAACCTACTAATGTAAATTTTGCAGGATCTATTGGTTGACTCTCAAATACACAGGTGTAGAGATCTCTTTTGAAAACAACTCTATCTATTAGAGTTTTTGCTTCTTTAAACGCTGGGCTTTTGTCTTGATGATAGTAAATTTGAAAGATGACATTGTCAGTCAGATGCCTGTATGCTTGTGCGTCAGTGTGACATTCTGATAGGCTGATCATCTGTCTTGTAATGCAAGTAAGTAAAAAAAATACGAATATAATGTTGAATTTTTCAGAACATTAAATGTTCAGAGTAAAAGAATGCCTTGATTAAACTCTGCTAAAACATGTAGCAATTACAGTTAAAATTAAAGTACGGTAGTAAATTCACATTCAACATTATTAGAAAGTTGATAAATGATTTAGTTAGCGTAACAAAATAAGTGTTTATATTATTTTATTGTTTATTTTATTCCTACTTTTATATTCACTTAAGACTATCTAAGAACACGCTGCCAAGTCTACTGGATACACTTATTGATGGAAAATATATTGATCCTAGCAGAATGTTTAAAGGCACAAAGCTTACATGATTTGTTGGTAACATCGTTTAGATTATCTATTATTACTTTTGTATAATATAAAAAATATCGGTATCAATATTTTATAAGAAGGAGCGATGGTTGAGAAGGTTCTGGGCTCAAATCCTAGTGATGACTAGGAATGTTAAATTCTTAAGGGCACTTCTGAGACCTCCCGACTTTAATGGCTAACTGACGTTACTTGAGCGGGCCCAATCTGGGTAAGGAAAAGGATAATAAGGAAACATTAAGATTTTGTATTAGCAAAAAAATCTTTCTTGGAATGATATATATTTTTTTACTACATACTAATCACGATCAAATTAACTTTACGAGCCTTGCGAGTAGGGAACTCAATCAAGTATAACATCAAAATTATGTGTCCTACAAAGGTCACTCTCAATAGCAAGAATTACCAAATGGTTTAATCTATCTTCGTAAAAAGTTGACCTCATAAATTTAAATTGTATATAATATATCTTAAATTTCCATTCTAGTTCTAGATTTAGATCTCTAACATGTGCCGGATTTAAGGAAGGGCAGGTAGGGCTAAGACCCGAGAAATTCACAATAAAGATTAAAACATATTCCAATTATGAAGGGTCACATTTATTTTTCTGTACCTTTATACGGAGGCAAAAATGTCATACGCTTGTAGTATGCTACAGTACAGCTCCGGAATTACGACATTGCATATAACAAGGGCTTTACTCTCCACAAACCCATAAAATATACTTTTTTTTTAAAAATTAAAATAAGCATTTAAGTATTTTTTTAGAGGACAAAGAGATTAAAATGTCAACAACTCTTATTTCTTTTTCACTACAATATAGATTTTTTTTGGATATAAGTTTTTTTTCATTCATAATTTAATCTTAATTACAGCTTTCAAAAAAATTGAAGGAGCCTTAAAAAAAAAATAAAAGCATATACTTAAATCCCGTCCTGTCTCTAGATATAAATATGATAATTTAAAAAAATCACTTTTAATTTTTTTAAGAAATTGAGATAGACTTAGATCAATATTTATATGACAGTGACCAGTACAGTAAATAAATAATTGGAAGTTCCGGTTTTAGTTAAAATTTTCCCAATTATTACATTTTTCTTAAATGAAAGCTACCGCGCAATTTATTAATTGCGAGTTTTCCATATTGAATAACACCTAGATCACAAATTTGCCTTTATTTCAGAAGATTTATATGAGTTTTCATGAGATTTTAAGATTTTCAGGAGATTTTCAGGAGCTGTTAAAAAATTAGAAGGCAGCGTAAACCCTGTTATAATATAAAAGTGTTTAATTTAAAAATTTACGCGGATCCTATGAAAGTGCGTGGACCACTGCGGCCGCATAGGGGAACTTTGCTGTCAATATTTTATAAAATTGTTTTGAGTATGAGTTATGACAATATTTTATTATATTGGAAATAGGGTACTGGTTCTGCAATATACAATATAGTCTACTTCCAGTATACAATTATTAAGATCATTATTATATTTAATTTTCTGTATCGTAAATGTGCGTCAATAAGTAATTTTGTAATTAGCGAGTTACCAATTACTTTTTTAAAAATAGTTGAATCTCAAGCATGTGAATAAACTAATTTCACAATACATTTTATAGTTAACTTAGTTTTGAATTTATTGGCAGGAGCTTAGTACTAACCCATCTTTACCACAATACTTCAGTGCATGTTGGGCTTTCTGCATTGCTTCATTTATCCTGGCAATAACAAAGAAAAACCTTTAAGAAATAGTGGATGTGTGTCTTCAAGGAAATGGGTGCTGCTAGAGCTTAACTTAAATATTTTTAAGATTAAATATATTTTCTTTTGGTTTAAAACAATTGGTATAGTTGCTTTGATAATCAACATTGTATTAAAAGTGTGTTTTCGATTGTTAGGGTTAGGGATGTTCTTGTCAAAATACTCAACTAGGTCTTAGAGTTGCTTGCCAGTAATTCAACCTCCTAGACAATGTACTTCACACCCCCATAGGCAACCCTTATAACTAGGCGGTTTGCGTGAAAACATCTAAACTACTTATCAATGGTTCATGTAGAAATATTCAAATTAACATCAGCAACCAGCACACTCATTTTTTTTTGCAGTATTTGTTCTAGTTAAGTAGGTCTAAAAAGACTTTACAAAATATACGGCAGAATACAACTTTGTTTACAAAAAGTTTTAAATTTAGG
This sequence comes from Biomphalaria pfeifferi, assembly GCA_030265305.1. Taxonomy (NCBI): domain Eukaryota; kingdom Metazoa; phylum Mollusca; class Gastropoda; family Planorbidae; genus Biomphalaria; species Biomphalaria pfeifferi. The sequence continues at coordinate 494,920 of JASAOG010000047.1, forward strand.
ATTCCTGAGTACCTTCTAACGAATTGAGAAGCATTTTATCTCCATCGTGATCTGTCGCCAGTAACGTCTTCAGGTTATTCCTATGTAACGACAATATTGTTTTATTTTTGTATAGCCATCTTATATGGAAGCAGCCAGGTCTTCTATTGATTTCCTCTCTACTCAAGAAAACTTTATTGATTTAATCCGAAAAGAATAAGTTCAGTTGTGTTGGATGATCAATACTTCCTCGTGTTTGTGTGTGTGCATATGTTACACATATGAATGTAGTTTGTTTTTGCATCAATACTATTATTGCTATAGTAGTACTGCTGAGTTAGATAATTGTAGTGAAACTGAATTTATCTTACCATAAACACTAACCTTAATTCTTAATTACACAAAATGCAAATTCCCACAATAACGGAGCAAACTAGTTCCTGTGAAGAACAGCTAGTTAATCTGCACATTAACGCATTTGGCATATATAATTATTAGATTACGACAGCCCTCTCCTTTTGAAAAGCATAGATAAACGGAGGGGCTGGGGTGAATCATCCTACCAACCCCTTCCGTCCAAATCCATCATTGCTCAGTAATAATCAAAATGTATAAATTATAAAATGTACAAATAATTACACACTTATGTTTAAAACAAAAAACATTTTATTATTTGTTCTCGAGTTGACATTTTGTGATATGCTTACAATATGACAGAGTAAGATTGAAACACGGTAAGAGAACTTACATTATTCTAATGGCACATACTACTTTGTGATTGTAAGCTCGTTTGTATAATGAAAAACGCGTGTGGAAGAAATTATGCAGATTGTCTGATTCCTAGAGAAAAGGAAAGAAATCAAAAGTTAAACAAATAGTAATGTCTATTTTGTATTTACGGCATTGAAAGCGGTGCTAAACAAGACCAAAAAACATGGAGGAATAGAGAAAGACGTTCGACGAGTCTTGCTTGGTGCCCCAACGGTTCAACAGACTAATGAATAGGTAAGGTAGGGTAAGATTATATATACATATATATATATATATATCATGGGCGTAGCCAGGATTTTTTTCGGGGGGGGGGGTGTTTGGGGGGGATTTTTTTCTCTCTTCATTCTTTCGGAAGACGTTTATTGTGCTGTAGAATAGGTTCTTCCATGAGTTAGTGAAAAATTGATTGTAACTTCCCCGCTATTACTAGCAAGGGGGTCTGAGGGAGCGCTAGGAGCTCCCCCAGCGCGGGGCAAAGCCCCGCCGCCAAGCACTATTTCTGATATTGAAAACCAACAAAATGCACATTCTGAGGTATGTACAGTGAATTTTCCTGCTATTAAAAAGTTCTATTTCAAAAACCTAATGTGCTATTCTTACTGACTTAGATCCTCCCGCGCCGTTCGGAGCATTTGACGTCAAGCTGTTTCCATAAAAATCTGTCACTGGTAATGTTTGAAGCCTCATCCCACCTGCCATGAGGACCTCCGTGAGTATGTGGCGTCTGACCCTTCATTCTTTCTGCTCTAAAATAGGTACTTTCTGGAGTTAGTGAAAAAATTGTAAACTCCCTGTGCTTGCTAGCAAGGGGGTCTGGGGGAGCGCCGGGAGCTCCCCCAGTGCGGCGCATTGCCCCACCGCCAAGCACTATTTCCTGTATTAAAAGCTAACAAAATGCATATTCTGAGGTATCTACAGTGTATTATCCTGCTATTTCAAAAAACCTAATCTGCTATTCTTACTGACTTAGACCCTCCCGCGCCGTTCGGCGTATTTGGCGGCAAGATGTTTCCACAAAAATCTGTCACTGGCAATGTCTGAAGCCTCTTCCCACCTGCTCTGAAAACCTCCATGAAAGTGTGGCGCTAAGTTGCACTAGGATATTATTGCAAATCTTCTTATGTGTAATTCATTTTGTCGGAGAACATATCCCGCAAACCTCATGCGTCGTTCTCTCACAATCTTAGTAAGGGGTTGACTCCCAGTTTGGCATAGGATTTCCTTGATTTAGACCCGATCTCTAAAACTGACTCCTAAAATCTGTCTTAGCCATATTTGTTGAGCCACATTTAGTGTTTTTCAATTTCGGCAGATGACTATTCACTGCAGTTTATTAATGGAGCCCTGCCACTGGTAAAAATGTGTAACCTCTCTTGAATACGCTCTTGGAATTAAGGGACTGTAGTTTGCTTTAGATTTTATATCGAAAAGAGTTTTATCGTCAAAATCATCTGTTGGGGGTTTTCCACCTCAAAATGCTCTGTAGGGGGATCTTAAACTCAAAACCATCTGGAGGGGTTTTAAACTTTAAAAAAAGCCATGTATAGCAGAAGGGTTTAAGCTCCAAACCCCCGATTGGATTGAATTTTTTTATATTGAAGAGGTATTTTTAGCATCAAACCCCTCTGAATGGGGGTTTAAACTCAAAACCCCTTTTGGCAACGCTCATAGCATTTTGAGTGCGTAATTGGCTGTTTTCGTCACACTGAAGATGTATTTTTTATCCTCAAACTCCCCTGGCGGGGGGTTTAAACTTAAAACCCCTTTGACTACGCTCATAGATATTAGAGTGAGTAATTTGCTTTTACTTATATTGAAGAGGTACTTTTCCATTGGAGGGGAGTTTAAACTCAAAACCACTTTGACTACACTCATAACATTTCGAGTGTATAATTTGCTTTCTTTTTATTATTAAAGAGGTATTTTTTACCTTCAAACCCCACTGAAGTGTGGTTTAAACTCAAAACTGAGTCAAAGCCCATTTAGCTATGCTCATAACATTTTGAGTGCGTAATTACCTTTTTTTATATTGACGAGGGAGTTTATCGTAAATTTTAGAGGGGGTTTTAAAATCAAAATCTTCCTTAACTGTACGCTTGGAATTAGGGGATTTTCGTTTGCCTTTTTTTAAAATTTTGTTTTATAGAAGAGAGGGAGTTAACTGCAAAAAAACCAGGTAGAGGGTTTAAAACTCAAAATCCCTGTTAGGGGTTTTTAAACTCGTACCCTTCTGGTAGGGGTTTTAAACTCGAAGCCCCCCTGGTAGGGGGTTTTAAACTCAAAACCCCTTTGGTTGTGCTGGGTCAAGTGATGGTTTAGTATTAAAATCTCAACTAAAATAAACAAAATCAAAGCAAAAAATCAATCATTATATTCCGACTCACCACCTTCGGGGGTGGGGGGATTTCATTTCGGGGGGGGGGTTGGGCCCCCCCCCCCCCTGGCTATGCCCAATATATATATATATATATATATATATATATATATATATAACGATAGATAGATATAGACATAGATAGATTGATAGATAGATATAGATAGACAGAAAAGTTTTATTAGAAATAGATATAGATAGATAGATAGATAGATAGATAGATAGATAGATACTTAGATATATACATAGATACATACATAGATACATAGACAGATAGCGGATGTTTGGATTCAGATTTTTTTAAAAGTCTTTTAGGTGGATGGCCAAAAAAAGGCAGACGACCCCTTCCTGTCTGAAGCTTACTGGTTTAGGCGCCTGTTGCTAGCGTTTTCCACACATACGAGTCGGAAAATGACGAATTTTTATTTTTTTTTCGATTTTTTTTCTTTCAGATTTTGAAAATTTAACCTTTTTTTTTATATGAATCATATTTATAGTTTAGCATAAAAATGTTTGTAAATATGTGTATTTTGACTTTGAACATGTACACCTTTTGGGGATTATTTACAAATTATCGAAATTTATCAATGTTTACACCTTGGATACGATATTACCTATCTAACAAAACTAGGACCACGATACAACAAAAGAAAGGTCACGATTCGATTTATATGTTTATCTGGGGTTCAAACTAATGGATTTATATGTTTTTTTGTAGTTCGTATTTTTCCGAGCTATATAAACTACGGAAATTTCCTTATATGGCACATCGGCAAAACTCGGAAAAAAGCGACTAATCAGAATGTGCCGTTTCATCCGGAAAAGGCGTTTCAAAATGGCCGACAGCGTAAACACATTCTTGTAGTGAAAGTCACTGAAAGCCTTGCACAAGACAGTTTCAGTTGTTTGGTATTTGTAAACATGAAAGAAAATATCTATTACATTTAAAAGGCCTCGACCAAAGGGACGAAGAATGCTAGAGAAGCTCAATAAAGCAAGAAATGTTATGCTATCTGGCAAGCTGCTTGGAAATTCCTCTAGATCTAGACCTAGTTTAGATCCAGCATCAGAAGGACAACGTGGTGCATCCAGATCGAAATTAGACCGTCTCTCCATAAATACTGATGTTCCAAGTGCCATTGATCTAGATCTACAAGAAACAGAGCAATTATGGACTATTGCTAATACTAATCAGCTTACTGATTTGATGTCGGATGGATTATGCCCAAATTGTTTTCATTCAAGTTTGACTATTAGAGTTATAAAAGATGAAAACATGGGGTTCGCATCAAAGTTGAAGTTATGTTGTAGTAGTTGTGGATATACTAAATCAATTTTTTTCATCTCCAAGAATACATAAAAGTAACTGTTCAAATGTTGCATTTGAAATAAACACCAAGATGGTTTTATACAGCCATGAGATTGGAAAGGGTTTCACTTCGCTGCAGATATTTAGCAGCGTCCTAGGAATTTCTGGAATCAGCCAGAGAGCCTTTAAAGACCATGATAATAAAATCACAGGCATGTTAAATTACACATTAATCTACTATTAGAATTATTTCTTTAAAAATGTTAATCTTTATCATATACAAATTATAGAACTAGACCTAGTAACTATAGATTTAGAATCTAGTCAATCTTTACAAATTTCTAACTTTTGATAAAAAAAATACATGTAGTATGATCACTATGATGTAGCCAATGTAGGCTCTCTAGAGATCTAAATCTTTTTTTTTTTTTTAAGTTTATATATATATTATATAAATCATTTTAATTAATGTTTTTTTGTTTTTTCTTCAGACTGTGAAGTGGAATCTGGGGAAGACATGCTCTACCGCACAGCCAACGCCATACGTCAAGCTTATGCAGAGACGGATGATGACATTAGGGAAGCCATTGAACGAGGAGAAAACCCTTTGATTGACATTTCAGTCAGTTATGATGGGACCTGGCAAAAGCGAGGCTTTACATCGCTTTATGGTGTAGGTGTCTGCATCGATTTACTAACAGGTCTTGTTGTCGACTTCGATATTAGATCTAAGTACTGCCATGCATGCCACATACAGAAAGCTGAGAGCATGAATGCAACTGACCTCGCAGTTTGGAAAGAACAGCATGATTGCTGTACTAATCACCACAAATCCAGCAAGTCTATGGAACAGGACAGTGCTGTAATTCTGTGGAATCGTTCTGTGGCAAAATATAATTGTAGATATGTGGAGATGCTGAGTGATGGAGATTCTTCTGCTTTTAAAGCTGTGCTTGAGTCTATGCCATATGCTGATAAAGCTGTTACTAAACTTGACTGTATCAACCATGCCCATAAACGTATGGGGACAGCGCTTCGAAAACTTGCCAAAGAAAGCCATCTTGGTGGCAGAGGAGTTGGCAGGTTAACAGAAAAAAAATGTGACAGTTTGCAAAATTTTTATCGTGGTGCTATAATAGACAATATTCCAGATGTGTCCAAAATGAGGAATGCTGTTTGGGCAGGATTATACCACTCCATGTCTACAGATACTGAACACCATCATCGACAATGTCCATTAGGAGAAAATAGTTGGTGCTGGTACCAACAAGCTGTTTCGTTGGGACAAGACCCTGACAGCCACTCTAATCATAAGGCATCAACGTTTTTGTCTCTAGAGGTGGCTTACAAGCTAATTCCAATGTATCGAAGAATGTCAGATGAGTCCTTGCTTCAAAGAATGGCTCATGGTGGTACTCAGAACAACAACGAAAGCCTTAATGCTATGATTTGGGCGAGATGTCCCAAAACAAGTTTCATGGGACTTGGCAGAGTGAAAGGCAGTGTTGCTAGAGCTGTGTCAATATTTAATGCTGGCGCCAACGAATTAATTAACGTGATGAATAAGATGCATATTGATGTTACTTATGTAACGTTAAATAATTTAAAAAAGGTCAATGATAAAAGAATTATTCAGTCTGACACTGCTAGCCAAGAGGATTATAGAAAAAGAAGAAAGACTGTTTCTTTAACTCGGTTTGAAAAAGTCAGAGAGCAATTGGCCAAAGATGGGAATGTATATGGTGCTGGTGCTCATTAGCAATACTACTGTCAATATTTTTTTGTATTATATAATTTTTTTTGTTTTTATTCATTATTGTTAGAGCATATTGACAGTTTAGCTGCTGTTTTAATTATTTGAAACAAAAATGTAATAACTAATATTTGTAGCAAAATTTAAACAACACCATCTGATTATGTTTATGTAAATAATATAGATCAAAAAACTTTTTCAAATATATTCTGATACCTTAACTCAAGAGAAAATGTTACCAAGTTTTATCTAAACTGACAATTATATATATGCTATCTAAAGACCTCCCTAGATGAATAGTAAAGATATAACAGAACTACTGAACAGTCATCATGAGTTTCAGATTTTGAGTTTAGTGCTTTTTTCTTATTTGACATTGTTATATATATGACATTTTTGTTCATTTAAATCTTCTGTGAACTTCAAGCAAGCTCTTTTCTTTAATATTTAATATTTATTGTTGCAAATTGTTTGCGTTTTTAGATTGCACACCGGTACATCCTACATTCTTATCAAGTTTTTTTTTCTTTATGGTTGCTAAATGTTATACCCGATATATAATATATTATTTTATAATGTAATCTGGATGGAATATACTAAATAGCCATTTTTAAAAGCTGCTATACTAAAGTGTAAATAACATATATTTGCTATTCAGTGATTTTCTGAATAAATTTTTGTAATTGAATTTTTTTATATTTTTTTTGTATTATATCTCTATCTGCCAACTGCTAAGGCTGTGAAACTACTTTTGGAACTTATTTGATATTTGGCATAATTATTCTGTACATATATATCTTCATATGCATGCAAAAACTTTTTGATATTTGCGTAAGTTGGATTTTTGTTTGAAATACTACTCTGTAATACAATTGCATACAATTTACGTTTTATTTTGCCAATTAGTTGCTAAATTTATATGAAATTTAGAATATTCCCTTTACTAAATATAACTATTTTTATTATGTTTTCAGATAGTTATTATACTAACCTATAAATTATATGCATGTTATCTAGTATTTTCCTGAAAAAATTTTTGTAATTGAAATTTTATTTTGTTTTTTTGCATTTTCTCCTTTTTTTTGTTTTTGTATTATATCTCTATCTGCCAAACGCTAAGGCTCTGAAACTACTTGAGCTACATACTTCATATTTGGCATACTTATTTTGTACATAGATATCTACAAACGCATGCAAAAACTTTTTGATATCTCAATAAGTAGATTTTTTGTTTAAAATATTACTCTGTAATACAATTGTGTACAATTTGCGTTTTATTTTACCAATTGGTTGCTATATTTTTTTATGAAATTTAGAATATGCCCTTTACTAAATATTGATATTTTTTTATGTTTTCAGATAGTTATTATACTACCCTATAAATTACATGCATGTTATCTAGTATTTTCCAGAAAAATGTTTTGTAATTGAAATTTTATTTTGTTTTTTTGCATTTTCTCCTTTTTTTGTTTTTGTATTATATCTCTATCTGCCAAACGCTAAGGCTTTGAAACTACTTGAGCTACATACTTCATATTTGGCATACTTATATTGTACATATATGTCTACAAACGCATGCAGAAACTTTTTGATATTTGAAGTAGTTTTTTTGTTTTAGCGTTTCAAAGTTTAGAATTATGAAATATTTATGTATTTTTCAAGGTTGCAACACTAAAAAAATCATTAAAAAAAGACAACAATATTTCCCTTCAAACGTTTTTAATACTTGTCATGTATGATATTTATGCGTAAAAATTATTAATTTATCTTAAGTATTTTTTGAGTTATAAGCTTTTAATTATAGTTTGTTTGGCGGCCACTTGGATTGTTTCCATGACAACCAGTAAAGTTATAAAGTCAAAAACTATATTTTTTCAATTGTTTAATTAAGTACTATTAAGATAATATAAAATATTTAGTCTAAATGGGGAACTTTTTTTTTTCCTTCTTTCCGACTCGTATGTCCCCTTATCCTAACTGTGATATCAGTTCTACGGGGCGCAATATCTGAACCACACGAAATGGCATGGAGGTTGAATGGTTGTTAGAGGCTATTTGAGACGCAAGCCATCTTAATAATTTAATAGATAATGATGCTCTTAAATTATTTACCACTTTTCGGGAGACAACCCTGAAGAAAAATCAGGAATTGTATGCAGCTTGTAGCAGATGATGCAGATGATATAAACATCACTGAATAAAATACAACACAAGCCCAAGATCTTAATTCTAACTTGATGCTGTAGCTATATGAGTTTGCATTGTAACCAGTGCTAAAAAAGCACAAGCTAATACAAGATATTGCATACAGCTAACTGGTTATATATTAACGAATTCGACTCATTTACATATTTTTCATTACAAGAGATAGAGGAGCACCAAATGAAAAAAAATACGTATGGGTTAGGCATCTGGTGTCATTAAACAAATATATATATATATATATATATATATATATATATATATATATATATATATATATATATATAGTACGGTAAATGCTGAGCCTGAAGGTAAAAGTGAAGCTTCCGAGAATAAGGGCCACATAAAATTGCTGTGTATCAAATACCATGACAAGAAAATAGGTAAGTATGATATTTCGCAATCAACTTTCTGAATGACAAATAGAAACTCCAGGACTGGTTTGGCTATGTTGTACCAACTAGGTGACTGTCAAAGTAATCCTTTAAAAAAAAAAGGGGAGTACGCAAGAGAATTGCGAGGTCCAATGAAAACCTGGCTAGACAACTTGAAAGAATATATCGGCTAATCTGGGGATAGTTCTCAAAGGAATACTTTTTGCTGCTTCTGGGCATGAAAAGTAAAAGGATTTTATTACGTGCTTCATCATAGTACCCCTTCGATCTCTTCTGCTAATTGACTATAATTATAATGAATGTATGTAAATGTTTATATATTGTTTATCAATACCTTATCCCTCATGCATATCTGGAGCTCGCCATCCACTTCTATGACTCGGGCCATTTGCATGTATCGTAAATGGTCAAAGTTATTTTTTAGTCCAAGATAAAAACAGTCTCTGGCCAGATAATCCCATGTATACGCATCAACCATGTTTCTGTTGTTGTGAACTATCTTCAGGTTAAGGTAAAAATAAATAAAGAATTAAATATCTTCTTCTCTGTTAATAGACATATTAATTCTACATTTAGGTAAGATAATAAAAGCACACAGACTTTTGAAAGAGACAATTGCCTATTTTCAAAAAACTTAGGCAGATTCGATATCGCTTAATATTAAATTAATAATTAAAACATACTTAATCAGTTTGGAAAAAAAAATCTTAGTTTTTACCATACATTACCTTACTAAATTACTCACAGGTACAAAACAACATCTAATTGAAAACATACGATATTATTGTTTTCGTAGACTTAGAATGTGTGTGTGTGTGAATGTGTGTTTCTGTGTTTGGGTTCGTTTTTGAGGTTTTAGACAATTTTCAGAAAAAGAGATTATTATATCATGAAACGTTTGCAAGACGACAAGACGCCTGATGGTCATATACTAAATTTTCAACTCCATGCAGATATCGGTCTGTTGACACGTAATTTTGACATTAAGGGTTCTTACTTTACACGTGAGGATATTTTTCCAGATATTCATTTTAATAGTTAGTTTTCAGTCTACTATGAGTTTAAATTTAATTACACTGAATAGAATCTTAAATAAATAAACAAAGCAAAATAAAAAAATTAATTCATTTAACGATATGTCAAACAAATTGTAATGACAATGTGTACCTACTTCATATAGAAAAGCTTTGTAAGGTTGTCTACCTTCATAAGGCCAAGCCTAGTTTTGATAGAAATATAAAATGTAGTTAATCACTTGGCTTTTTTTTTTTTTTTTTTTTTTTTTTTTTTAATACAAAGCTTTTTATCGTAAATTATACAACGTTTAAACGAAGAGTATTTGGGAAGTGTATTTACTTACAAAATCATGACTTTATTACGTCGGACATTTTGAAAAAAAAGGACAATTTCATTAATTTGAGGTCTTTTTTTTTTAAACAGGAATCTTTGATGTTTAATCGCATTTTTAATTAAAGCTATAAATATCGTTTGTTTTGTTTAATTTATACCTAGCTTTTTGTAGTTAAAACAAAGTCCTAGAGCCTGAAATACAGAATTGTTATTTATGTAAAGTGGTTACATAACAATTATTTAATATCATTCGTTATTATATTCGTAATCTTTATTCTTAAAATGTAGATCCTTCTTTTTCCTTACCGTTGACCCTGTCACGTTCTGTCCACTGATTAGTTCACGAATGAACTGAATATCATTGTCGTCCAAATCGAAGTCGGATGTTAATATTTGCAAAACATTTTGGTGACTTTGAGGTTCGAATTCCAAGAGCTCGTTAAACATTTCAACTGTTCTTTTCTCTAGACTTGACTTAAATTAATATAGAATAATGAGTTAGAAAATAAATGTGCATGTATTATCTTATTATATATATTGCAATAATATTATATTCTTATATTACAAACTATATATAGCTTCTCCTACGTGTTCGAAAATGAGCACATTTCTCATTTCCTATGGACTGGATAATGACTAAAGTTCAATCCTAGCTTTAAAAAGCCGGCCGCATACGAGGCATGGGTGCGTTAGTTCTGTTGTAGATAGGCCTGCTTCTTCTCTCAGCTTTTTGTTAGTTCGGTGTTCTTTCACCATGGCCACTCTTCTTGTTTCAAATCTTGAGACTCCGAGACTCACTGCTTCACGTCATGAGGAGCGATGGAGAGCTAGTGCTTCCCAGCCGTGAATGTCGATATCGCATTCCTTGAAGGAGGTCTTGAGAATGTCTTTATAGCGCTTGTATTGACCTTCTTGGTAGTGCTTTCCTGCACACAACTCCCCGTACAGAAGTTGTTTGGGAAGACGATTGATTGTCTGGCACGCAGACTACATGTCCAGGCCATCGAAGTTGGGACCTTTTTACTTTCGCATTGATACTGTTCATGTTGGACAGATTTAAGATTTCTGTGTCTGGCATGTGGTCAGACCAACGCACTAATGGATACTCCTAAGACTAGGTCGAGTGGTATGGTATCTGGGATTTCGTCTTAATGGAGGCGAAATCGAATCTTGACCGACGACATCCCCAAATGTACTGTGGGATATTTGGGCTAGGATGTAATCATTTAAACTTCTGAATAAAGATTCAAGACATGTAAGACAAGTTATAAAAGATAGCGCCATTGATATTGACACGTCCCACGTGACACGCAATAGATGTAAAAAAAAATGTGTTCTCTTTTTAGCGGCTCCCGTAAGGGGAAAGGTGCAATGAGGCTTGAACAAAATGTCAATCTGTCCGTCTGCCTCACTTAGATTTTAGAAACTAGCTTTTCAAAATCGACTCTAGCAGCTGGGAAAAAGTTACACTACATATATCCACATGGAAAGCGAGCATAACGAAAGGATCCAGGATTGCAGATGCCATACACAACAGTAGTAGTAAGAGGGGTGAAAATTTAACAGCGCCTGGTGATTACATATGCCCATCCTGTGACCGCAGCTGTTGATCAAGGATTGGCCTCTTTAGTCACACAAGAAGTTGGAAATGGAAAAGATCTTCTCTTGAGACGTAAAATGCTGCAGAGTAGTAGTATTATATAATGTAAACCAGATCTTAAAATAATAAAATAAGAGTTATTAAATGCATTTATTTAAATATACAAAGCTTATAGCTAATGTATATCAACATGCTTTATACGATTACATTTATTTGAGAGCCATTGAAATGACTGTTAAATCGTCTTTCATATTTAGTTAGACCATGCATGAACTAATTCAGTAAACTAATTAAATCTCACCTTTTTTTCTAAAGAGGGTAGATACATTTCCTCATAGACTCTTGTGAAAGGGCCATAACCTTAAATATGATTGGGTGTAAGAGTTATGTTCTAGATTTATAAATTTTATTCATTTTTCATTTAAAATGTAATTATAAATATTTTTTTTTCATGAATATTAAAAAAAAACATATGCGATGTAACATAAATGTCAATAAATCATGAGATTAAAATCAAATACCAGTTGACCGAGCCTCGCTCGTTTGAATTATTTGTTGAGTAAATATATATACTTATTTTGGATCGGGTAAAATGTCCAAATTTAAAAAAGTCGCTTTCGTTTAGTTTTATTTCTAAATGTTAATACACATTGCAAATAAGAAAAGAAAGTCTCTTAAGTCTCCATAAAGAACACGCAGGTATAGACAGTACAGAGGGGTTAGGCTTGAGATACGCCGGAGAAAGCTCTATCCTGTATTTGGGGGAACAAATTTGCAAAACACAGTCTTTTTGTGAGCTGAAAGCTGGTCAAGTTAACAGGAATATCACACAGAAACGCACTCAAGACCTTAGACGCCAACTTCATTCATTTGTTATAGAACTATACAGGAAAAAAATGAAATAAATTCGCCGAGGTATGTTTGGTTATAGTTTTGGGAGTTTTATTTATTGTATACACTTAAATTGCGGTGAAACGTGAAGGTGACTTTTACATTGTTGACAAGTCTAATAGAGCTTACAATAAGGTGGTGCGTTAATGTTTAATTGGGTCTATTGATTCATTAAAAGTTGTTCATGCTTGCAAAGAAATATTTTAATTTACTGCAGTTAGCCTAGTGATATAAGCGGTGTTTTTTCCTATTTCATGTCATGGACAATTTTCGCTCATAAAACATTCTAGCCAAAATTATTTTTTCTATAATGAACATTTTTAAAGCGATACAGCGATCGACATCGAGTTTTCCCTTGTGGCCAATGAGTTGATTTTTTTTCTCATTTATATATTTTAAAGAAAAACGTTAGAGCCGTTTTCGAAATAAATTTTAAATATATAAATTTATAAACATGCATAAAAAATGCTTGCTTAAGAGTATAGGATAATCATTTGAATTACGGTTGTTAAAAAAGCATGCAATTAATTAATAAAATTTGTTTTCGAGTCCAAAGATTAATGGATACGCAGCCTCAGCTGAAAGCATGTAATAATGCATAGATAATCATATCAGAAGAGAACGTAGAATACAATAAGAATACAATTTCTCCTTTCAGACCTTGCGATCTATAGTCCTCAGTTAACGAGGGTGTCATGTGGCCAGCACAACGACCAGCCGACTTCACTTTTCCTGAATTAATGTCAGGTTCCCATTAGAGCCGCCCATTCACTCGAAGTTAAATATCCCAGTTTTACTATGATTCGAACCAGAGATCTAGGTTAGGACACTAAGCGCTTTACCGATCAGCAACCGCGCCTCCCAGTAGAAATTGTTTTTTGTGCATCTGGAGTGTGTGGACTACAATTAAGCTTTATACATAATAATTATAATCAATTGATATATCACATTGATGAGCCTTAGTAGGTATGGAATAGCAGAGGCTTACTTTCGTATTTAAAATAGGAATATCAATCATACATTGAGATGTCTAGTCGCATTAATCATGACAAGTGACCATCAAAATATCTGAATAGACATATGGTTTAAGGGCCAAAAAAACTTTTAAAATTCATAATGTTCAGGGTCTAATAAGCCATGGCTGTTTTTCCCCTTGTAAGAGGTTCTCTGAGAAAATTATTATAGCCTAAACCTTACCAATTAAACCACTATAATAAAGCCATTGAGACGTTTTAACCTATTTAATGAGACAAATAATATTAAATTGTGTAGGATGTTTCCTGATTAACTGAAATCCCATTCGGCAGTATGGAAACCCATTAGCTCTCAACTTCTTGGAGCCCTTATATGCAATGGCTGATTTATAGCAATTGCCACCACAAATAGTTCAAAAGATATTAAAACCAGCATGCAAAGACAAATAGCAAGAATGTGTATTTTTCTTTAGTCTAAAATGTACAGTTCAGTACTATACAAAGCCATGCCATACCTAAGTTACAACACAATCCTCCTATCTCCACACACAGCATGTCATTGCGTGTAATTCCAAGCTCAGGCTGGTTCTGACGTAACATACGCACAAACTTTCCAGCCAGATGACTAACTCTGACAAGAATGTCAACATTTGATAAACATTAGACAATTATGTAATGCATATTTGTTTTTCAGGTCTTGTTTCAAGAAAAGACAATTTTATGGATTTGAATTCAAAGAGATGTTAATGCATAAACTTAAATTGTTATCAACAAATGAACTGGCGACGTGGGTATCAGTAGTTATGACTACGAAATACAGACACAGGTGAAAGAGCCAGCCTGCTACAAGTGGTGAATCATTACCACGATAGACGGATGGTGCAAACACCATGTTCAGATTACCTTCAGTAGCGTAGCTATGGTAAGGGGAGGAGGGGGAATTTGAAAGTCCTCCCGGGCCCCTACTTTAGGAGGGCCCCCTAATGAGTGTTTTTTTTACATTCGGGCCCCTGAACGATGGAAAATTCCTAGCTACGCCCATGATTACCGTGAAATAAAAATGTGATTGTCTAGAAACATTTTTTGGATGATCCCAGCAATAAAGTGTCATAATATTGGAACCCAAGTCATCTATTTCATTACACTATTTTATTTCTATTAAGGTCTTATCGTGCTAAATAACTTATTAGATTTGAAAGATTTATCGCTGTATATACCAGTTACTACTTACCCCAATGCATGTTCAAATTTGTTGTGTAATGCTCCTTGGAAAACAAAATTGCAGGCTCCTATTCTTTTTAGAAATCTCAATCTCTGAAACTGTGGGGTGTCGATGATTATTTTACAAGCTGGATGGACCTCAAACTGGCCATGGATTGGGTCACTAAAGATCTGCAATTTTATAATAAAAATAATCAATTTTTTTTTAAAATTTAGAAATTTTGATTATAACGTTTCCTTTTTGTTTAATCAAATTATTATCTTAAGCATTATTGTGTGTGTGTGTGTACACTTAGATTAACATATGTATGGTTAAATATTAATATACATTTTGTGATACAAACATTTCTATCATCTTTATTTACCTTAAAGTATCTTATTTCTTTATTGTTATTGTAATGATATACATAGTGTTATTTAAGTACTGATAATTTCTATAATGCTAACCTTATTTCTTTTGATTTCACTCCCGTTTTTGAGAATATTAATAATTTCTGTTAAATGTTTCACGTCATAGTAGTGTCTGAAACATATCGTTTATTCAACTATTTTTTATAACATTTATATTTTTGTGTGAACAACATGCAATACTAGTTTCTATTTACTTCTTTTTTTTTTGTTGTTTACGACTGTACACCAAATAACCTCTACCAACACAAACTATTTGATATTGCCACTATTTCATCCATGACTTCTGCATTGCTATTTAGGATAGTTTCTACACTTTTTACGTTTGAATTCTTTTTAGTAAATTAAAAACTTGAGTAAACATTTTTTTCTTACATATTTTCTAATTTCATAAGCTTGTCTTGCTTTAATTCTGGCAAAATCTGTCCCAATGTAAGCTCTTTAAAGCCTTCAAACAAGAAGATACAAAAAAAGGAAAATTATTTCATTATGGTTTAACATATAGTTCTACTATAATTAAAGTATAATATAAAGTGTTGTTATATTTTTGTCAGATTTATCAACCATAATTAAATTGTATTTATTTATTTATTTGAATATGATAATTTTGTGGAAAAAAAACACCGTTTGAATAATCGTAATTAAATTTGGCATGGAAATTGAATACATTGTTAGTAGCTTTCCGATACCTGGAGGACCATCAATATAACATAAATGCTAATATCTACAGCAATGAGGAAGAGAGAAAAAGAGAGAGCGAGAGCATGCGAGTCAGAAAATTGAATAATGCCAACAATAAAAAACAATAATTAAAAAAACAAAGATGAAATAAATAGCTACATACGTAACATATGCGTAGCCAAGATTTTTGTTTTCGGAGAGGGGGGTGGTGGTCTTTTTTCTCTCCCCTCCATGTAAAAAATGTAAGCTTCTCCAACGCGTGGCAGATCCCGGCCGCCAAGCACTATTTCCGGAATTGAAAGCCAACAAAATGCATTTTCTGAGGTATCAACAGTGCATTATCCTTCTTTTAAAAAGTTTTATTTCAAAAATCTTATGTGCTATTTTTAGTGACTTAGATCCTCCAGCATCGTTCGGCGCATTGGCCACAAGCTACTTCTACAAAAATCTGTTTTTGGCAATGTCTGAAACCTCTTCTGATCTGCTCTGAGGACCTACATGAAAGTGTGGCGCCAAGTTGTACTAGGGCAGGGGTTCTCAACCTGTGGGTCGCGACCCCTATGGGGGTCGATTGACAATTTGCCAGGGGTCGCCTAAGACCATCGAAAAAAATGAATTGTTTTTGTCCATTCTTCTATTGCTGTGTGTGTCGCGGCAGAGTGGGGGGCGGTTGTAAAAAGGGGTCGCCTAGCCTAAAAGGTTGAAAACCGCTGTACTAGGGCGTCCCTGTTTCCGCTTTCCTCGTAATTTTCTTTTATGTTATCGCAACTCATATTAGGCCAAATTCATTTTGTCGGAGAACATGTCCCGCAAACCTCATGCGACGCTCTGTCACCACCTTACTTAGAGGTCGACTCCCAGTTCTGCATAGGATTTCCTTGATTAAGACTCGATCTCTATAATGACTCCTAAAATCTGTCTTAGCTATCTTTGTTGAGCTACATTTAGTCTTTTTCAATTTCGAGTCAGTGGTCTAAGCCTGTCAATGTTTCGACCTATTTTCTTCCCCCTCTTCTTTAAATAACCTTGGTAACTTAGTGCTGCTACTATTAGATGTTACATGCCATGTTTTACGAAGATCACGCCAATGTCCACCTTAGGCTGATTTTGCCGATTGCTCCGAGTTGGAATCCGCTCCTTGTGAAAGTCACATTAAGCATATCACTATCATTCATGGTTCTTATCACAGGCTTTTAACGATAGAGGACTTAAAGGATAAACATATTTAGTAGAGGTGCACCTGATAATATTTTTTTTGTTATTCAACCAAAGTAGTACATGGCCGGTTAGTACAATATGACCCAATATCTAAGCTACATGTAAAGGCCAAGAGTTGGACTGATTTTCAGTGGTAATTTGAGATGCATGTTATTGGAAGCATTTTATAGATAGAGGAGTCTTATGCCAATTACCATTTCCAGCCTAAAAATATATGGAAACTTAGACAAATAATGTATAAATTACAGCAAACAACCCTCTTTTTTCATGAAGCTGCATTTTAAGCTGTTATATAAAAACATATTAAAAATAAGTAGCTGTTGCAGATCAGTTACTTGTTATTTTTTTGTTTGAAAAAGAAGTTTGTATCAATATACCTAGCAACATTAAAGAAATGTTCTACATATTTCAGTTGTTTCTTCAAACTAGAAGATAGAACAAATCCTTTTACTAATGTCCTGACGGAGGAAAGCAGCCAACAGTAGATCAATCCGCGGGACCATTGAGACAACCGAATGACAGTCCTCACGCTCGCCCCTCGACCAGGCAGACCATTACCTTGTCATTTCCCTTTTTATAGTGTCCTCTGACATTCGCCTTGTGGGCACAATAAAGATACTTGCAATCTTAGGAAGCATATACACAATATTACATTTTATGGCATTTTAAATCTAGAATTAAATACAATAGCGATCTTTTTCTTGGATTTAAGAAAAAACACGAAAATTTTAATTTTCTAAGTTTAAACTTACCAATATCTTTGACTACTTGTATTAATTCTTCATCGACACATTCATTTTTCAGTGTCTCTACAAATGTCTGTTTACTAATATCCTTCCAACTACTTTTAGACCTTTCTGTTTTTGAAGTTGCCATATTTGATGTCTAACATCACCTTTGTTATAAAATGTAAACGCACCCATACTTGTTAAATAGTCATACATGAATAAAAGCAAAAGCTAAAAGCAAATGAAGAAATCAAAAGTTTCAATAAAATGTAGGAACATTTCAACTTGTTTAGAATATTTTTAAAAATATGTACAGTACTTTCACATAAAATATCTAGATTTGAAAAAAATATGTCGACTGTTGTTGTTTTTTTGTGTGCTGAAAATTGAGGATTAACCTTGAAAAGTAACTCAATTTCTCTCTCTATTTTTTTTTTTTGAAAGAAGCATCTAAATTTTATCATACGCAACCTTTAACAATTCTAATTTTAGTAAACTAATACACATATATATATTTTTTAGAAAAATCATATAAATATATCTTATCTTATCTTATATGTTACAGATGTTACTTAAAAAAAGATTATTACGTCCTACGCGTCATGCATTCAGTCATGCATATTAACCAATGACTTAAACTCTGCAAAGTCACTGGTTTTCCTGGCTAGCTCAAGCAACTTATTCCATGCTCTAATAGCGCTAGGGAAGAAGGAGTATTTGTACACATTTGTCCTAGCATATGGGATGAGGAATGTGCCTTTATCTTTGTGTCTTTCTGAGTATTTTACTAAATTTTCTTTTTGGATTTGAAGATTAAGTTTCAGTGTTTTATTTATAATTACTACTTTACTTTTAAGTCTTCTATCCTGAAGGTTTTCAAAATTTAGTGATTTTACTAAAGAGGTTACTCAGTCAAATATGAATATTCGTTTGTTATGAATCTCAATGCTGTATTTATTTCTATGTCTATTCCAGTTTCTTTATGTTTTCTTGAGTTAAGGGGTCCCAAACGGAGGATGCATATTCTATTATTGGCCTAACCAAGGTTAAGTAACATTTTAGTTTTATGTTCTTATTTGATTTATAGAAATTTTTTCTAAGAAACCCTAATGCTCTGTTTGATTTTTTTATAGTTTCATCAATATGTGGATTCCATGACAGTTTTTTTATTGATTATAACACCTAGGTATTTTGCGTTTTTAGTCTGTGTTACTGGTTTACCATGAATAAGATAAGTGGAATTAATTTGTTTTAGTTTTTTTCTTTTTTTTTAATAACTGAAATTTTTCTGGGTGGAAAGACAATTCTCCAATTTGATTCCCATTTCTGTAATTCATCTTTGTAAAATGTCTGTGCCTTGTGTTTTTTTAATTGTTCTATATATTATGCAATCGTCTGCAAATAATTTGACTTTTGTTCCTGAACTAATGCAATTTGGAAAATTACACCTGAGTTTCCTGTTATCGGTGTTGGTATAGAGCCATTTATTATTACATTTTGTTCTCTCCCTATCAGAAAATCTTTAATTCACTGATGCAATGGAACATTAATGCCGACATATTTTTGCTATGGTGTTGAGCTTTGTCAAAGGCTTGGAATAATCTAGTAAGATAGCATCTATTTGTTCACTAATATCTAATCCTTTTAAAAAAAACATTAATTAGTCCTATTAGTTGTGTTTTACGTGATCTATATTTCCTTAAGCCATGTTGGTATGGGGTAAGGGTATTATGTTTGTCTAAGTGGTTTATGATGTTGCTATATATTATGTGAAAGTAAGTGATAATGCTCAGTAGTTTCCTGGGTCAGATTGTTTACTTTTTTAAATGGGAGGGGTGGCATTAGCTTTTTTCCAGTCCTTTGGTACTCTGCCCTGGTTAAGAGATGCCTGGAAGAGTATTTAGAACACTGGTGCTAGCTTATTGCTTAGTTCTTTGAGTAATCTAGCTGGAATACCATCAGGTCCAGACGCTTTATTTGGTTTGGTGTTAAGTAATAGTTTTTGGATCCATTTTCTTGTACTACATTATAGCCTATGTTGTCTACTTGGTTCAAATAGAGTAATAAGTCTTTGTCTCCTGGGCCTGAGAAGGCTGATGCAAAGTATTTGCTTAGGATGTTTGCTTTAGTTCATTATCATTATGTACTATGTTATGTTCATCTTTTAATGGTGCTATGTCTGTTGTTTCTTTTTTCTTAGACTTAATGTATGACCATATGTTTTTGTTGTTATCTTTAGATATTACATTGTTTATGTATCACTCTGCAGATGTCTGCTTATTTTTTTACTTTTTGGGTTAGGTGTTTAATTTTTATATACTTTTTGTAAACTCTTTCTCCCTAATTGTCTTAACATTTTCTATATAGGTTTTCCTTCTGATTACAAAGCTTCTTTAGTCTATTATTAAACCAGCATTTATTTATTCTGTTTGATGTGTATTTAGGTGGTATATGATTTTCTATAATGCTTTTAATGAAATTCCAGAGGTCATCGACTGGTTGGTTAATGTCTTTTTCTAAAAAGAATGTTTGTTGAAAGTTTAATGCAGCTTGGTGTAGTTGTGTTAGGTTTCATTTATTCCAGACTAATATTTTTCTTTTGGGTTTTGTATTGGCTATTGTTTTTATCTGACTGTATTTTAATGGTCTCATGGTCTGATAGACCAGGGATAATATCATAATCTACCTCTAATCCAGGTCTGTTGGTTAAGAAGAGATCTAATGTGTTGTGTAAGGGGTTACGGGAGTGTGAAAAAGTCGATTTTGGGTAAAAAAAATCGATTTGTTGATTTTTAGTGTAATTAAATAGTTGGACATGTATTTTATAAACTGGCACCAAAAATTTTCAAAAAATAGCATTTTAATGATGCATGGTAAACACTATTTTCCTTTTTTTTTTTCTTAATACAAATTCACTGTTTTTGAGCGAATGCATTTTTTGTAACCCCCCCCCCCCCCCCCTGTAACATATTTCTAAAATCTCTGGAACTAATAGAGATAAATGTGTCAAATTCGGTACACATTTTCAGAGATAAATAATACAGAGAATCAGCTAGTTTTAATGACTTTATCTGAAGAATGTTTTAATATATGATCTTTTGGTAAAAAAAATGTGGATGCATTTTACAGGTATACAATCACCCTTTTTTAAAAAAAATTATAAAATGCACAATACTAAGGGAAAATGTATAAAATCTAGCTAGATTCTTCCAGCCACCTTTATACTTTAAGGTGTAAGTAATTTTAGCTTTGAAATTTGTCAATTTTGAAAAATTTTAGAATTTTTCTATATGAACTAATTTTTGTTTATATTCAAGATGGCCGCCATTACCATGGCAACCCGGAAACATTAGACAACATTCAATATATATATATATTTTATTGAGTTGCCATATGATATAATATAACAAAAGTTATTAAGTTAAAGCAAAAATAAAAATAATTAATTTCGTACTCCTGTAACCAGGGCCGGTCTTAGGCCACTGCAACCTATGCGGTCGCAGTGGGCCCCGCGCTTTCATAGACCCCGCGCTTATTCAAGGTGTAGCCTAATTATTACATTGCACAAAAATATACGAAAAACTCATGGAAATCTCCTGAATTTCCATAAAAATCTCCTTAAAACTCTAAAAAATCTCCAGAAAAATAGAAAAAAGAGTCATTTGTGGGTGTCTTTCATTGCGGAAAACGCCAATCCTACGCGCGATAATAAAAAAAAAAGCATTGTCAGCTTTCATGTAATAAAATGTAATAATTTTACCTTAATCGGAAGTTCCAATACTTTAATTTACTTTTATAGGTAATGGCATTTAAATATGTCATTGGTTACAAGGTTCATAAGGTACATATCGCAATTTTTAACTTAGTAAAGAATGAATAAAATTCAAAGTCGAATTTTTTTCTTATACAAAATCTTAATTTTCGCGTATTATACTTATTCCCACACAAACTAGGCCCCGCGCAATCAGTTTCGCATAGGGCCCCGCAATCGCTAGGACCGGCCCTGCCTGTAATTCCTTTTTTAATCTAGTTGGTTTTTTTAATTATTTGATTTAAACTTAGGTTGTGTAGAGTTTCTATGAAAAGCTCAATTACGTCCTTGATGTTTTGGCGTTTATCTATGTTTAGTGTTTTCCATTTTATATCATGTAGGTTGAAATCACCCATAATCCAAAACACTACATTTTTTTTTTCTTTAAGCGTAGTTAACTGATTACATAGTTCTTGCGTGTACTCTAAAATAGAATTTTGTGGTCTATAAATACTGCCTATTATTAGGGATGTTGAGGTGGTGTTGATTTTACAAAATGTTGATTCTCTATTGTTTAAGTAATTTCTTCTGCTATAAGAGTGTTTTTTATTGCTAGTAGAACTCCTCCATGATTATTTGCCCTATCTTTCTAAAAATTTCATAATTATTATTGAAAATTTCTGTGTTATAAATTTTAGGATGTAGCCAAGTTTCTTTTCCTGCAATTATGTCTGTTTTTTTTTTACATTCTAATAAAATTTCTAAGTCTGTTGTTTCGATCCTAATGCTTTGAAAACTTATTACTAAGGTTTTAAGGTGTTTTGGTATTACTTCTTTAGTAGGTTTATTTATTGATGGTGTTTTATTAGTTTTAGCAGATTTAACAGGAGTGGATCTGGCTAGTGGTTGGTGAGTTTGGTTTGGGATGGTGTTTAGGATGTTGCATGGGTTAAAAGTGTCTGCATGAAAGGAGTCAAACAGTCCAGATGTAAACTGAAGTAACCAACACGGTACACAGTGCCACGTTGCGTCTTTGTTGCCTAATGCATAATACACAGGTGTATTCATATGGAGACTGACGCGTGGTACCATTCATCACAGGTGTCACATTGAATGACTTTCTGTTTCATGGTGCATACTTTTTTACAGATTTAGCATCTATCTTTAGTTCTATGTCCTGTGTTTAATTCTACATCTCCTGCAATTAATATTAAGTGTATCTGTTTTGTCTGTTTTTAGTTGAGAACTTCCATTTGTGATTTGTAATCTTCTTTAATGTTATAGATATGTATGTTTGTTTATTTTTGAAGTTGCATTGATCTATTATGAGATGATTGGTAATGAATGTTTCCTTTTTATGTTTAAGGTTGACTGATCTAGATCTGTGTTCAATTATTGTGTATTTAGTAATTATCAAGAATAGCCAGAGCAATTTCATGATGGTCGTTGTTCGGTTTTGGTTTTTAAAGCTAGTTTACTTTGATTAATTTATTAGTATTTTAGAATTTGGAATTTTAGATCCAGAATAAAACTATTTATCTATTCATCTAATAAATATTAGTAGATCTAGTAGTAACGTAGTTTGCCTAAACTAGAAGTAGAAGTATATTTTATTGATCATTGATATTCTATGTCTAAACTATATTAATTATGCTATTTTTAAAGTATTTTATAGACCTAGATCTAGACCTATGTTTATGACTATACAATTCAATATATTTATGTGTAGAACTAATTATATATATTATATTTTCATTGGCCTCCTTCAGTCGTAGAACGACTATGGTTCATCTCAGAGCACACTTCCTCATGTGGCTGTGGAGCCCTATTTTGGAGAGACACTCCCGTCCACAGAGAGCGCAGGTTAAAATGGCTTTTGCTTCGGTGGTAGAGGTGCTGGCCGTTTTTTGGATCGTACGTTTTTCTTCCTTAGCTGAGGCTCATGCACTTTCACTGTTCATAGCTTTCTTGGTCACTGTCTCTCTCCATCTGTTGCGGTCTAGAGCTATGTCTTCTCAATTGTCAGTATTGATGTTCACTGATTTGAGGTCGCGTTTTATTACATCTATTTTTTTCTTGTGCGAGTCGCGAGTTGTCCATAGAGGATGACTTTCGGGATGCGCTTGTCCTCCATCCGGCGAACTTGTCCAAGTCAGCATTATAACGGCATTATCTGAGGGCTGTAAAGATGCTGGGAATACCTGATCGCGCAAGGATCTCAGTATTGGACACTTTTTCTTTCCATGTGACATTCAAGATCCTACGGAGACATCTCAAATGGAATGAGTTCAGTTTTCTCTCTTGCTTTGCATAGGTGGTCCATAATTCACTGCCATACAGCAGTGTACTCATAACGCATGCCTTGTAGACTTCCATTTTGGTCATCGTAGTTTAGTTAGCTTATGGTTTTCCCAAACTCTTGGTCTGAGTCTAGCAAATGTCGATGCAGCCTTCCCTATGCGTTTCTTATCTCCTCTTCTAGAAACAGGTCATCTTTAATTGTGGATCCCAGATAGCAGAATTCATTTACGGCGTCCAGCTTGTTATAGTCTATGAGGATGTAGGGTGGTGCTGTAGAAGGTGGTCCCATAACATTTGTTTTCTTCGTGGTAATAGTTAAGTCATATTCTTTACAGGCCTTAGAGAAGTGGGACATTAGTGACTGAAGTTCCTCTTGCGTTAGAGCCCATACCGCCGCGTCATCTGCAAATAGCATATCTCTTACGAGGGTGGCTCTTATTTTAGTTTTGGCCCTCAGTCTGGCAATATTTAGGAGTTTGCCATCAAATCTGGAATGGCGATGGATGCCTTACGTGGATTTGTCAAACGCGTTGTGGATTAGCAGTAAGTAGTATTCCAAAAAGGGTTCGAACTAGGACACATCCTTGCTTAACTCCGCTGTTTATACTGAAACTTTCAGAGCTGGCACCGTTGAATTGCACTGTACCCATCATATTTTGGTGGAAAGATACGATTACATTTAGTAGCTTGGGTGGACAGCCTATTATCTGTAAAATGTTAAGGAGGCCATCTCTGCTAACTAGATCGAAGGCCTTTGTCAGGTCAATAAACGCAATGTACAAAGGCATCCTTTGTTCTCTGCACTTTTCCTGGAGTTGGCGGATGGAGAAAATCATGTCAATCGTGGATCTTCCTGAGCGAAAGCCGCATTGTAATTCTGGATAGACCCGATCAGCGAGTTTTTGTAGCCTGGGAAGTAACACTCGAACAAAGACCTTTAGGGCTGAGTCAGAGACTGAGCTTGTTGTGGCATAGAGCTCAGAGTAATGTTCTACACATCTGTGCATTTTTGGCACTTGTCTGTGATAATTTTCCCAGTGGTTGATTTCAGAGGTGCTGTCTTGTTTTGGGAGGGTCCGAGAGCCTTTTTGATTCCTTCGTACATCTCTGTTATTTTGCCCACTTGGGCTGCGTGCTGAATATTCTCACTGAGCTCTACCCAGTATTCATTGGCACAGATCCTTGCTGTCCTCTGTGCATTGGCTCTATCTTCTTTCAGGTTTAACAGGTTGCGTTGGGTAGGTTTCCCTTGTAACAGTATTAGTCATTATTAGTAGTCTAGTACTAGCATGGGCGTAGCCAGGGGGGTTTTGGGGGGTTCAAACCCCCCCTGAAATGAAATCCCCCCCGCAGGGGGGGGGGAACGGAATTAAGTGACTGATTTTTGCTTTCATTTTGTTTATTTTTGGTGAGATTTTAATACTAAATCATCACTTACCACAGCACAGCCGATGGGGTTTTGAGTTAAAAACTCTCTACCGGGGGGTTTTGAGTTTAAAACCCCCTACCAGGGGGTTTTGAGATTTGAAAAAACCCTATCAGTGGGTTTTGAAATACAAATCCCTCTACCAGAGGGTTTTGAGTTTAGAACCCCCTACCAAGGGCTTTGAGTTTTAAACCACCTACCAGAGATTTTTGCAGTTAAATCCCCCTCTTCTATAAAACAAAACAAAAAAATGCAAACAACAATCCCCGAATTCCAACAGCACAGTTAAGGAAGATTTTGATTTAAACCCCCCTCCAAAATTTACTATAAACCCCCTCTTCAATATAAAAAAAGCAAATTACACACTCAAAATTCTATGAGTGTTGCCAAAGGGGTTTTGAGTTTAATTCCTCCCCCCCTTTCCAGTTGGGGTTTGAAGCTAAAAAGTACCTATTCAATATAAAAAAAAAGCAAATTACACACTATAAAATCTATGAGCGTAGCCAAATGGGTTTTGAGTTTAAAACCCCCTGCCAGCGGGGTTTGAAGCTAAAAACTACCTCTTCAATATTTAAGAAAAGCAAATTACGCACTCAAAATGCTATAAGCGTTGCAAAGGGGGTTTTGAGTTTAAATCCCCCTTCTCCAGATGGCTTTTTCTTTAAAGTTTAAAACCCCTCCAGATGGTTTTAAGTTTAAAATTCCCTTACAGAGCGTTTAGAGTTGAAAACCTCTCGCTTCAATATTATTTTAAAGCAAACTACAGTCACCAAATTCTATGATCGTAGCTAAATGGGGTTTTGAATTTAAAAAAAAAAATTTTTAAAATCCAGAGATTTTTTAGTTAAAAACCCCTCAACAGCTGATTTTGACGAAAAAACTTTCCTTTTCGATATAAAATGTAAAGCGAAATACAGGCATGTAATTCCAGAAGCGTAGTCAAGAAAGGTTACAGATTTCTACCAGTGGCTTGCCGAAATTGAAAAACACTAAATGTGGATCAACAAAGATGGCTAAGACAGATTTTAGGAGTCAGTTATAGAGATTGGGTCTAAATCAAAGAAATCATATGCCGAACTGGGAGTCGAACAGAGCGTCGCATGAGGTTTTGCGCGACATGTTCTCCGACAAAATGAATTACACAAAATAAGAGTAGCGGAAACAGCTTGCCGGAAAATACGCCGAACGGCGCGAGAGGGTCTAAGTCAGTAAGAATAGCACATTCGGTTTTTGAAATAAAACTTTTTAATAGCAAGATAATGCACTGTAGATACCTCAGAATATGCATTTTGTTGGCTTTCAATACCAGAAATAGTGCTCGGCGGCGGGGCTTTGCCCCGCGCTGGGGGAGCGCTGCGAGCTCCCCCAGACCCCTTTGCCAGCAAGGGCGGGGAGTCTGCAAGTTTTCCACTAATTCCAGGAAGAATCTATTCTAGAGCACATTAAACGTCTTCCGAAAGGGTCAGATAGTAATAAAGATTAATTATGTACACACACACACACACATATATATACGCCCCCCAAACCCCCCCCCCCCGAAAAAAAATCCTGGCTACGCCCATGTGTACTAGTATTAATAATTATTAGTTAGTAACAGTAGGCCTACGTATTAACTATTATTATTAGAGTATTAGACTTACTTAATGAGACTAACTAGTCCTAAACTGAAAGTTAATTTAAAATAATTAGTGAAAATTATTATGTAACTAAGTTATATCTATAATATAAATATATTTGTTTATTATTTAAAAGGCTTTTTACGAAATTTGGTTTGATTTAATGCAAGAAAACGAAAAATTTAACTCATCTTTGATAGCTGTAAACACAAAGCGGCCATCTTGTCAAGAGCGCGTAACATAATGTATATGAATAATGTAAAAAATATATTAATAAACACAATTTATACTTCTTAACCAAATGTTTCTTTTTCGGATAAAGTATTCCAACATTTAAAAAATAAGTTTAAGGAATTGTGATCAAAATAAATAAAAAATTGTATCGTAAGTGACCCTTTTACTTTTGGAAAGTAATACTGTTTTTCACCAAAATATTAAAGGCGCTTTTTAAACACAAATATACACCATGAAGCCAATTTGGAAACGAACATGTGCATACTTATATTGGTAAACGTATAAGTAATTACACTACAACTCCTCCTGACTTGGTTGGTCCAAAGTTACAATTGGAAGTCTAATGCAAGGCTAGTCACAAACGCACACACAATCATTATCTATAATATTAGCTAATACAGCTAGATTACATTTCTTTATGTAGGACTAAAGTACGCTGGGTTATTCGTCATGCAGATCTACCGATAAGCTGCAAGTTTGGTCAGGTAAAATATGTTTTTAATGGTTTGTTTTAAACCACGCTGGCACATATATCACACAAACAAAAAATCAAGGTCACTTAATTAAAGTTACCATACTCTAAAATGGTCTTTGAGAGTCAGCCTTACTCACATGATTTAACACATCAATATATAAATGTGACAATGAATGGGTACCTGACATTAGTTGCGCAAAAGTAAAGGCGGTTAGTCGATGTGCTGGCCACATGACACCCTCGTTAACCGTGGGCCACAAAACACAAACATAGATGTCCTATACATCATCTGCCCTATAGACTACAAGGTCTGAAAGGGGAACTTTACTTCTTAACTTTACATATATATAAAGAGAGAGAGAGAGAGAGAGAGACATAATCCATGCCTTATTCTTAATGTAATTCTAGTCTAGATCTATATAGTAGGTATAAGCTACATCACCACCCTACATCCTTATTGACGATAGCAATCTGGGTGCCGTAAAAAAAATTCTGCAATCTTTTGGATCTAGAAATCAAAATTACATTTCCTAGAAGAGAAGATATTCAAAGAAACGCCAGAGGGAGGCTGCATTGAATTTTGCTTGAAAGCCATGAGTTTGGGAAAACCAGAAGCTCAATACATAGACCAAAATGGATGTCTACAAGGCATGCATTAGCATGCTAATGTATACAAGTGATTTATGGACTACTTGTGTAAAGCAAGAGAGAAAACTATGCTCATTTTCCTGGAACTGCTTCCGAAGGATCTTCAAAATCTTGAAAATCACATAGCAAGAGATACTGCGCGAACGGGACTCCCCAGAAATTTTACAGTCCACATAGAAAATGCCTGCGCTGGATTAATCGTCTTTGCCGGATGGAGGACAGTTGCATCAAGAAAGTCATTTTCTACGGGCAACTCGCGTCTGGCTCAGGAGAATTTGGTCACCCTCACCTCTGTTAAGTGAATGTCATCAAACGAGATCTAAAAACAGTAAACATAGATACTGCTTATTGGAAGACATATCGCACCTCATGGAGATTGGAGAGAGATGGTGACCAAGAAAGCTATAAATAGCAAAACGACATGGGCAATACAAAAATAGCTTGCTCCTCTATCACCAAAGCGAAAGCCACCTTAGCCGGCATTATATATGGATGGGGATGTCTCTTCAAAATAGGGCTCCACAGTTACATGAAAAACTGTTTGAGATAAACCATTGTCGTTACGACTAAAGGAGGCCAACAACGTATATTAATAAATAGTAAAATTTATATCAAGACTTATCAACAATTATATCAGAATGTCGATAACTAAAACACAAAGATCAATACAAGTAATATACAATATTTACATGCAAGTGCACAATGTCTAATATATCTATATTCAAATGTGTTCCATATTGCAGACTTTTCCCTTAAAGAAATTACATGACTGTTTAAAACAGATTTCAAAACCTTGCACTTGACATCGATGTCTAAAAAACACGTTGGAGTCTTAAATCATGTCATTATAAGTTTTGACGCAGTTATGCTACGTTGAAGTTTGATTTACAAATCCCAAATGTATTTTGTGTGTTAATTATTATACAATAAGCGATTTTCGGTTCTTATTGGGAAAAAAAGTACATTGACAAGGCTTGAAGATCTATTGAAAAATTTAAGCGTGAGTGTGACCGAATACATTTTCGCTTAAATATAGGACTCTATACTCTATCAGTTCTCTGATTTTTTCCTTTTCCATGTCGTTATACTTTTTTTCGCTATTTTTTCTTTCTATAATGTTTTTAATAATAATAATAATAATAATAACAATAATAACAATGTCAATATGTCTTACAAGTGGCTGCAAAACATTATAACTATAAAAACCACAGTGTACATTCACACTTGATTCACTCAAAATTTACATGTGAAAAGTTTATGTCAGATTGTATTTATCTAATGAAAGAGTTTTTGTGTTATACTTACACAGAGCAGCAAATACAAGGATATCGATGCTAAGCTTATGCTTTAGATGGTGATAGCAATGCATTGACGTATTCAATTTAAAATGAGCTATGTGGCTTATATTTAGCTTATTAATTTTTGTTATTCGAAAACTTCCAGGTCTTAACTAGGCCACAACAGTATACAATTATGGAGGCCTTTTTTTTAAACGAAAAATATCAATGTCATTGCTGAATAGAAACGTTTTCTTTCAATGTCGTGGTAATGAACAATTTTTTTTTTCAAATGGCGGTAACATGAATAAACGTGTTACTCAAGCATTACATTTCTAGACCGTGGTATTAACAACACACATTTTTAAAACACTTCCTTTTTGGCGGCGGACTAAAACATTTTTTTTTTCAAGGAATGCATTTACAAATTGCTAGGAAAAGCTTTAAGAAGACACCTATAGGGGAAAATCCGCTATTAGTTGTGTGTTGTTCGTCTGTCCGCCTTGTTTACATCTCAAAAACTAGAAAATATATTGAAACTAGAACTTTGACTTTAAAACTTTCATGCAATGTGTATTATTTTCTAAAAAAGAAACTAGAGCTTAATTATTTTTAAAACTAAATATGCAGCAGTTGTTTTTTTTCATCAAATCTATCATTTTTACAACTATTCAATATTAATAATAAAGTAAGAAATTCGAATTGCATTACCAAATTGCATTAGTTCAGGAACAAAAGTCAGATTATTTGCAGACGATTGCATAATATAAAGAACAATAAAAACAACACATTACACAGATATTTTACAAAGAGAATTAGATGAATTACAGAAATGGGAATCAAATTGGAGCATGTCTTTCCACCCAGAAAAATGTCAGTTGTTAAGAGTAACAAAAAAACTAAAACAAATTAATTCCACTTATCTTATTCATGGCAAACCAGTAACACAGGTGTTATAATAAAAGAAAAACTGTCATGGAATCCACATATTGATGAAACTATAAAAAAATCAATCAAAGCATTAGGATTTATTAAAAGAAATTTCTATACATCAAATAAGAACATAAAACTAAAATGTTATTTAACCTTGGTTAGGCCAATAATAGAATATGCATCCTCCGTTTGGGACTCCTCAACTCAAGAAAACTTTAAGAAACTGGAACAGACACAAAATAGAGCATGGGTTGCCTGAGCTAGCCAGGAAAACCAGTGACTTGGCAGAATTTAAGTCATTGGTTAATATGCATGACTAAATGCATGACGCGTAGGACGTAATCATCTTCTTTTTTGAAGTAACGTCTGTATTATATAAGATAAGAAGATAAAATAAAATAAAAATTCTAGTCTATATCTAAATGTCTTGATTTATAGATGTAGTCTAAAATTTACTAGACCGATATGAGCAAGATAATAAATCTAATCCAAGGCAATGTTTCCGTAATAATGTACACCATGCTGTTCGTTTTCTTCTTCTTCTTCGTTCTCATTGTTGATGTGTTCAGATGACTAGACCAATACATGAGATGAACTGCGCAGTGGTTTCCAAATCAAGGAGCTCTCCATATACTTTTCTTTCTATTGGTGTGTTTTGGGGCCAGTGTCTTATACGGGCCTCTCGGTAAAGAGAGCAGTTTTGGAGAACGTGGTCGGCATTCTCTGGTGATACTCCACATGGGCAGATTTCACTGGTTCCAATTTTGAGCTTCCGGTACATGTGTTGTCGCATTCTGTTGTGTCCGGTCCTTAGTCGAAAGATTAGACGTTGGTCTTGTCGGGATAGCTTATAGTAAGCGTCATCTTTCTTGTGATTTGGATGGGAGCTCGTCCATTTCTCATTTATTTATTTACAATTAATTTCTTCAATTTTTCTGGTAGAGTACAGAGTTTATTTGTGAGTTAGTTCTCCCACTCTTGGCGAGTGTGTCAGCCTTCTCATTGCCTTCTAGTTTTATATGAGCTGGTATCCATTGAATAATTTTTTTTGCTGTTGCTGTTGAGCTTTGTAAGTGCTGGAATGTGATTCTAGATTTTATAGTAGATCTAAATCTAGAAATAGGTTTAAAGATTTAAGATCTAACATTAAAGGGTGCATTGATAAATACTGATGATTAATAACATAAGTACACCCTTTTCTAAATGAATAATATTGCTGCAAGTCTAGATCTCAAATCAATTATATTCACTGGGCATAGAGTATTAAATCATTAAGTGGATTTGAATCTAGATCTATATTGCATATATACATTCAGATTTAGATCTAGATATATACTTTAGATTCAATTTTGATAGATCTATATGTAGAAATAAATAGGGTTATATATGACTAGATCTCTAAGCTATAGGCCTAAGGACAATAAATCGACAATAAATAATGTACATGATGATCTAGAATTCTAGATAGAGAAAAAGAGTTGGCTAGAATACTTTCACAAATGTTGTAAATTAATATAAAATAAACAATTATCTAGATGTGTAGAGCTTCATGTAGAGACTACAGCGAGACCAATTTTATCTTTTTATGTCATATGGGAGAGAAATTGAGGCATTTTTATGTGTTTCAAATTGGAATTAAAAAGTATTTGAAAAACTGTGACCGAAAAAATGAATATCTTTCATCTGAATACGTCATAAATCTGAAACCATAAAAGATAGCAGCTTAAAATATGGAACAGTTATAATTTATTATATACTTTTCAAATTCATTGTTTGAAGGAAAATAGCCACTGCTAATTGTGTGTATCGTCAACCGAACTAAAAAAATAAAATTTCTTCTTCTTCTAACCAGCTATTTGCTTCTAAGCTCTTTTGCAGACTGTGCGATGTATGCTTCTCTCTTCAGTTGTTAAGCACCGCCGTAATGAGTGTTGGATATGTTGAGCTGTAGTGGTAGTATGGAAGGGGCATTCAATGTAGATATTGTTTAAGGTTATGTGACCGTGTACCCTTTGTCCACGAAGGCTTTTATCTACAAATGGTTTGGTGCGTGATATTAATTTTGTAAAAATGTTAATTTAATAGAGGTGTGTGTTCTGTTCTAAGTTGATTGATTTTTCTTTGCGAGGCAGGAATTTAAATCTGTCCAGTTTTTTGCATGGTCATTTCTTGTACATGTACATTGTACATTGTACTGTGTTTCCTGATGCCCATTGGTTGATCCCCTCTGATTGTTGATTAACATTATTATGTATTAGAGTTGAGGCCTTTTTCTTGATAGCTAGGGGGTCTGGGTGAGCGCTGCAAGCTCTCCCAGTGGGGATCCGTGCGAAGCCCCGATGCCAAAAACGTTTTCTTGCATTCTCCACAGCAGAAACGCATTCTCCTGACATCTGCATCTCATTATTTATGTTATTCAAAAAAGACTTTTTGGAAATGTTTTACTTGAAACATATTCTAATATGAATTTTAAGGCCCTTACTAAATTGCAAAAACAACCGGTAACTGTAGTTTGCTTTACAATAATATTGAAGATAGAGGTTTTCCACCTCAAAACTCTATGTAGTGGAACTTTAAACTCAAAATCCATCTGGAGGGATTTTAAACTTTTAAGAAAAGCCATCTGTAGAAGAGAGGATTAAACTCAAAACCCCCAATTGGCTTGGCTACGCTCAAATAATGTTAGTGTGTAATTAGCTTTTTTATATTAAAGACGTATTTTTTTAGCATCAAACCCCGCTTAAAGGGGGTTTAAACTCAAAACCCCTTTTGGCAACTGTCATAGCATTTTAAGTGCGTAATTTGCTTTTTTTTATATTGAAGAGTTATTTTTTTAGCTTTAAACTCCACTGGAGGGAGTTTAAACTCGAAACCGCTTTGACTACACTCATTGAATTTTGAGTGTATAATTTGATTGTTTTTAATATTAAAGAGGTATTTTTTACCTTCAAACCCCGCTGAAAGGGGTTTAAACGCTCATAACATTTTAAGTGCATAATTTACTTTTTTTTTTTCATATTGAAGAAGCAATTTTAGCTTTAAACCCCGCTGAATAGGGGATTAAACTCAAAACTGAGTAGAAACCCATTAACCTACGCTCATAACATTTTGAGTGCGTAATTTCCTTTTTTTATATTGAAGAGGAATTTTTAAGCTCAAACCCTACTGAAGAGGGGAGGTTAAACTCAAAACCCGCTGGTAGGGGGTTTTAAACTCAAAATCCTAAGGTAGGGGTTTTAAATTCAAAACCCCTGATTGGGATTTTAAACTCACCCCTGCCCTGGTATGGGGTTTTAAACTCAAACCCCTTAGCTGTGCTGGGACAAGTGATGGTATAGTATTAAAAGGTAACCCAAAATAAACAAAATCAAAGAAAAAAATCAATTACTGAATTCCGATTCACCTCCCTGCAGGGGGATT
Organism: Biomphalaria pfeifferi; assembly: GCA_030265305.1. Lineage (NCBI taxonomy): Eukaryota > Metazoa > Mollusca > Gastropoda > Planorbidae > Biomphalaria > Biomphalaria pfeifferi. Next base: position 528,855 of record JASAOG010000047.1, read on the forward strand.
TCATTTCGGGGGGATGGGGGGTTGAACCTCCCCCCCCTCGTGGCTACGCCCATATTGTGTATAGTTGATTGTGTTGACCATCACGCGTTTTTTTTCCTTGGGGCCTACACAGTAGTGTTGAGTGATCATGCAAAAAAAAAAGATAATACATTGGCATGGTAACACAAGCATGTGGATCTATTATACCCGTACACTAGTTACAGAGGTCAAGTGTTTCTTAACATTCCAGCATTTTTTCTTTGTTTGCTAGAAGTAATTGTGGTGCTTTAGATCAATTTATTTTTTGAGATTTTAAACTTTATTGCGTAGTTGTCGGTTATATTTAAAGTCAATAGAATTAAACAATGAAATTTATTTTCTTTCTAAAGGTTTTAATACAAGACAAAAAATAAACACATGCACATCTTTGTTTTATTTTATTGTGCAAGGAACTTATGTAAGAAGCATTAAATACAAAGAATGTTTTAGCAACTGTTACAAAAGGGCACAATAATAAGACTATGGGTGTCAGGCGTGTAAAAAGTCGTCCTGGCCTGATACACGGTGGCTAAGTACGCATCCTAAATGAAAAAATAGTAATGACGAGGAGTTACTTCACACTCCTTAATAATTAACACTATCGTTATCACAACAAGACACTGACGAAGCAGAAATAATCAAGCTTACACGTTACGAAAAGTAATTCAATGTAATATTTATTAACAGCGTAGTATGCTTTCTTAGCACGTTGTGTTTTTCTATTCTGGTTTAAGAATGGTCAATGTCTATCAATAAATTTAGTGTCAAGGACTAAATAAATAAAATAAGGAGTAGGGGGTGTTTACTCTACCTTAAAAAATAGGCTTGGTCGTATCTTTTACGCTCATTTACACAAATCTTAGTCTTGTACTTTTTCTACAAAATAATTAGTTACTGGCTTCTGTGAAGCAAAGGGTCACTCGTTTAGATGTGTGATTTTTAGTCCAGCTTACTAATTGAGATTAATATCCAAGTAACTAGGCACACGTGAAGAGGTGTGGCCTCTAGTCCAGCCAAGTGAATGAGATTTTTCTCTAAATGAACAAACTCATTGGGGGTGGGAGTTGAGCTGTTGCTCATTTCTACCTCTGGAGGTTTACCTAGTACCCGTATACATTTACTACCAAATAAACAAACTAAGATCCCTCGTAAGGCTTGACTTCTAGAGAGTGTCAATACGCTGACATTAAACCTACGCTCATAGTATAAGACTTGTTGTCACCCCCCGTCTATCAATACACTCAATGTGATCGACTAATAAAATAAAAAGGGGGTGAGAGTTGTTCGTCTTTACCTCTGGAGATATACTCGCAAAGCTAGACAGACGTCTGGTCAGCTTGACCTAGTCAATAAATATAACATCCTAACATGTTAAATAACCTACTCAAAGGTCAAGACAAACTGAAAAAAATGTGCCAGCCATTGCTGCTCTGTATGTAAAGCGCATTTATAATGTAAAGTTGTATTTCAATTTATATTAAAACGCCTAGTCTTTATAATAAACGATGTTTGGTGCATATTCATATAGGTCTATTGTTAAGCATATTATTTTATTTTAATATAAACATTAATACATTCTACAACAGACATTAAATGAACGAAGTCCACTTTATGAATATTCAATAGGTGTACTTTTTACTATTCGGTCAACTATTCGGCAGTGATACTTGACCGACGCCAAATAAGGCCGAATAGTAAAAAAAGACCGAATATTCGGCGGAAGCCGAAGCCTGAACGACTATTCGGTGCACCCATCCCTAATATATATATATATAAAGAGAGAATGAATATTTTAATTATCTTCATCTTGAACAATAGAAGTTTTACTTAGATAGTCACTAACATTTAAATATCTGATGAAGTAAAAAGGAGACATTATGATCAAAACTAACATTATAACATTTTTTGGAAATAAAGAGATAGCTTTTAAAATATTGTTAAATAATGCATTCATATTACAATATTTAAAATACAACAACTCATCTACTGACAAATTCAATTGAAATTCAATAGTACTCTTGATGTTAAAAGTAATATAAGCAAACAAAAAAGGTAAAAAAATGATCACAAACGAATCAAACGCTTGCATTTAAAAGCAAATTACAATACATTAGCACTACATTTATTTTACATATTCTGAAGCTTTAACTGTAGACGTTTTTTATATTTTCACTATTACTTTAGTTTATGAAGTGAAGGCTGAAAAACAAAAAGGTCTTTAATCATTTTTAATTGCAACGTCCAATGAAGTTAATTAGGGTAAAGGTTAAAACAAAGTAAAATATAGTCTACATTTAATCCAGTGGCGTAGCTAAGGTATATCATGTCCGGTGTGGTAGCTCCTCCTCGAAAACAACAACTGCAAGAAGACTTTTTCCAAAATTAATAAGTATTCATTTTTTAGAGTATTGCTAATAAAAATATCCGTATTCGAACATCATCTGAAAATCTTTAGGCCAATCTCCAAGGTCGTAAGGTCTACAGCATATTATCCTTTTTTTAACCGAAAAGCTTAAGGAAATAGGAACTTAATACATACTAAGGTAAAATTTATGCTCCTTACAGTATTATGCCTCTTGCTGCCCGCACCACCTGTACGTGGCTAGTTATGCCTCTGAATAAACCATACCTATTTATTTAGAAAAAGAATAAAACTACGATTGTTTTATTGATCTTTATGGAAATTGGTTGTGATTACAAGATCTCTTTTCTCAAATAAAAAAATCACTTCAAACTTGCATAAGTTCTTTAATACTTACAGTGACAGCAAACATAGGACCTTTTTGGAATTCTTGTTTTTCTATGACAATTGTAAACGAAAATATGTTTCATTTTACACATTTACATATAATCATGCACGCACATGCATTTATATATATACTGAGCACATTTATATATTTATATTTATATTTTGTATATATATTGAGTACATTTCTCATTTCCTATGGACTCGAAGATGACTGTAAAGCCCAATCCTCACTTTAAAAAGACGGCCGCATGGGTGGGTTTGGTTAGTTGCAGATAGGCCTGCTTCGTTTCTCAGCTTTTTGTTGGTTAGACGCTTTTTCACCCTGGCCATTCTTGCCTCAAATAATGAGACTCCGAGACTCACAGCTTCACGCCATAAGGAGCGATCGAGAGCTAGTGCTTCCCAGCGGTGAAAGTCGATATCGCATTTCTTGAAGGAACTCTTGTATTGACCTCCCTTGGAGCGCTTTCCTGCACACAACTCCCCTTACAGTTACAGTCGTTTAGGGAAGGCGATTGTCTGGCATGCGGACTACATGCCCCGCCCATCGAAGTTGGGACTTTTTTACTGTCTCTTTGATACTGTTCATGTTGGACAGCTTTTAAGATTTCTTTGTCTGGTATGTGGTCAGACTAACTCACCTTATTGATTCTCTTTAGACAGCGTAGGTGGCAGGAGTTTAACTTTTTTTGGTGTGGCGGGGATATAGGGTCCAGGACTCAGATGCATATAAGAGTGACGGGAGAATTACAGCACTGTAGACGTTCGGTTTTGTGGATATTCTCAGTCTTTTCCGTTGCCACACTTGTCAAGCAACACAGAAATCTACCTCATTATCTAGGTTGACATTTGCTGATATGGAGCTTCCCAGGAGACAAGCATTTTGATGTTTGTTATTTCTGGCCATCCAATGTTAACACATGTTGTCATTCTAATTGGTTTATATAGAGTGATAACTACTAACTATATCTTTTTTGCCCCTTAATAAATAAATTAATTTACTTCGCACCCTCCCTCCTCCATTACTTTTTCAGGACATCAAGACCCCTGGAGAAGAAACGCTGCTGTAACTGTAATAACAATTTTTCATATATTGTTTTTGTGTTTCTCATTGTTGTTTAAGGCTGCTCGGTCGTCACGATTCTTCCGAGTTGGAACTATGATCCTTGCCATTTTTAGAGAGCTAAAAATCGCAAACATATTTTGATATGCTTTTGAATGGTTCGGATATTACATAGCACAAAAATCCCGTTTTTTTACCCCTTCCCCTCCCACTTTATAACAAATCGTTACAAAGCTCCCCCCCCCCCCCCAAGATGTATCATAACAATAAATCTCAGAGTTTACAGAAGACTTCTGTATATAATTATATTTTTTCCTGATTACATTTTTTATTATGGTATAGAAATGATGAGAAAAGTCTTATATTAGCGCTTTAATGGTGTATTTAGTTTTCTTACCCCAAATACTGTACATATTGTAATAACTTAAGGGAAGCCAACTCAAAGAGGACAACGATGCTTTTTTACAGGACATCACAAATACATGTAAACAACATGTCTTGATCACAACATCTTTATCTCCGCTCTCCACTTGCGCGGAAATCGTTAGTCTCTTAATGTCAACATCCTTTTCTAGTCTGGTTACTAGAAGTGCGCATCTCTGCACTAGCCTGGATGGTGGTGCGCATGGCAGAGTTATAACATTGCCCCCGTCTTAGCACTTTTCGTCCCGAAAAGAAACACTGCAGCTGAGGTTTGACAGTTCAGGTGGAGGTCGATCAGTGGGAGCCACAGGCGGCAGGGAGCATGTTCCCCACGAAACCATCCGCATTGTTTTCCTCCAGTGCTGTTTTCACTTTCTCCAGTTGACCAGGCTGTTGTTGCGACGATGACGTGGCCGTTTGACAAACAGAGAGATAGTGTCGAGCACTGTTTTCGTCAGCACAGCCGTTCATCGAACACGCAGTTTTAGCAGACCCTCCCTCCCGACGCCTCTCATGGAAGCTGCAGGTTCACATGCAGCCACGTTGCAAACACAGTCCGATATGCCGCATTCGTCCTCACAAAACAGTCATATGTCCAGGAGATAGATCTCCTCAAGTTTAAGTTTAAGATGTCTTCTTCTTGACAGCTCAGATTTAGAGTGGGTTGACTGACATTCATTTATGCCAATGTCAATGTCAAATTCCTTGTTTCTGTCTTGGCCATTGTTGGGGCCCTTATTCGCAATTTCACCTGACGACATCCGAGGCAAGGAATAAGGAACGGTCCTGAGGCTTTCATGGTTTGAGTTCTCGTCAAAGGCACTGACAGATAAACAGAGGTCCTTAAAGTCAACAGCAGCAAGCTTAGACGTAGACCCAACGTTGTTTTGGTCTGTTTGGCTCATTGAGGTACTTGTTGCAGATACATTAGGAACAGAATGTTCAGTCACATAGCAGTCTTCCATAGTTTCTTCATTTGTTTCTTTCGTTTCGTTGAGTTCGTCGGAGCAATCATCTTCAATTTTCTCGCATTGAAATCACCCCCACAACACAGTCACAGTCGGCGCTCCAATCCCCAGCGCCTCCATCACCTCTGTTTGTGCAGCCACAGTCCTGACCAGGCAGCTGCTACTTTACAAACGAGTTTATTGCTTCCTTTGGCTGGCGACTCAATGGTATCCCTTTGGTCTATTTGGCCTTCTACTTGCAAAACAATTTCATTTCCCTTGTCATCACGTTGCTCCTCATGTTCATTTGATCTTTACAGTCCTGGATCTTACCAATGACCTCAACAATCCCAGGTTCAATTTCAAATTGGTAGGTTTCCGGATCTTCTTCTTCCTCGATCAAGCTTGCCGCAGACGAGCCGTGAGCGTTTTCTTGCTACCGATGAATTTTAAACCTTGGTCCTGAAGCTCTTGTTTTAGCTCTTAATTGAGAGCTGATGTAATAGCTTCAAATATGTCATTGTAATTAAAACCTACCTCCTCTCTTTGACACCAATGTAATAACTTAACTCAACTCAACGAGGACAACGATGTCTTGATCACAACATCTTTATCTCCGCTATCCACTAGGGCGGAAGTCGTTAGTCTCTTAATGTCAACAGCTTTTTCATGTCTGTTTACTAGAAGTGCGCATCTCTGCACTAGTCTGGATGGCGGTGATCACGGCTGAGTCATAACATTTTTCATCGGGTGCCGCCGAAAAACCCGTCGAAAACCCGTGGTGTAAAAAAAAATTCAAGTATTTTTCATATAATATATTTTTTTGTTGAAAACCTGTGGGTGACTAACAAACATCTAATCGAATTAAGAAACTCGTATAGCTCTAATTAATATCGATATGCAGGACTTTATTCATTACAAATTCTGTCTCTCTTAACAACACCGA